>CM076572.1:1215862581-1216236838 GCA_034641835.2 Pinus albicaulis | reverse complement strand
ATCAAACCTGTAGGCCACTTTTCATCATAATTTTAGACTTCCATCATTTAAGCCCAATACTAGATAAAAAATATGAAACTAATCATTGAATCAACTCATTCAATCAATGAACCAACTTATTCAATCAACATCGACAAACCAATATGTAAATATCAATCAACCAATGCAATTAGATCAAACCAATTCATAACAAATGATATTAGTGCCCAACCATTCACAAGTATACCAAACCATACTCTATTCATAACAGGAATCGGATCCCGTCACTGCAAAACCTTGATAAATCATAAGTCAGAAGATATATGCTACTATTCTGAATCATACCCTCGTATGTATGCACTTCCCCTAAAGAATACCTACATACATGTCTCAAAACACTGAAAATTGAATTTGAATCAATGTACCTCTGAATCAATCACTTAATCACATAATGAACCATCAAAGACCACTTAATCAAATACATATCACTATATAACAACATCATCACTAGTCAAAATTCCATACCATAATAAGTTATACCCAATAAGTAATGTTAAACAAAAATTATCCTAAAATATTAATTCATCAACAGACAACAACAAACATAACAAAATTGATCCAACATCATCAACAATTCATACTACAAAACCATAATATACACAACTTTTACAAATAACATTCACATATGTACATGTTTATCATGCTTGACACCTGCATATAGATTCTGAAATTTCTTAGAATGTATACACGACTACCAAGCGGCAGATCCACATATGTACGCATCCTCTTAGAGGCAAACCAACGTACAAATATGTAATCACTGAATCATACCTTCACTAAACAACACAACATCTTTCAAACCCAAATCTCGGCATACACACTGTTACATACACACTTCATAATACCATCATCACAGATCTATCAGGCCATAAAAAAATTAAACAATATGTATTCATTTTAGATCTAACAAATCTGATCCATCTCCATTCTCCCTGGTGCACACATATTTTAGATCAAGTCATTCATAAAAAATCCATAACTTTCACACTTATCACTTTTATCTCCATCTCCTTATATATCTCAGGCCTTAGCCAATACCTTAGGCCAATCCCTTAGTAATGTCGATGGTATTTTTTGATAGACTCAAATATCTATTGTCACACTCAATACTATGGGACAATACCATGTTAAAGACCCATGGTATTCTAGTTACCATGTTGCGGAATATGTACACAACTTTGCTTCACCATACCTACGTATGTATGTGACCTTTCTTCACAGGACCCGCATATACTTTCCTAAAATTCACCTTTATCATTCCTTTGTATTTGAACTTATATTCCTTTTTTCATTCTCCGTGTCACATCTATACCAACCTGTACAATCATCTTGCTACCATAATGTTGACATATTTATCAAGTAGGTTTCCATCAAGGACAACACATTAGCCATAATGCCAACAATCCCCCCCTTTAGACTTGATGGTAACCACTTTGGTGTTTGGACACCATTTTTAGTGTTAGTTTTTGCATCCTTCCACTAGTGATCAAATAGACTCTTATCATGTCTTCTTAGGGTCTCATTTTCAAATTTTTGTCATTCCATTAGGTCATCATGGAAAAATTTGGTCACTTGGTGCAGATTTAGGTATGATATCACTCCTTTCAAAATTTTACTATTTTCTGGCACATTTAACCACTTTGCTGAGTCTACCATCATTCATGAGTTATCATCATCATTTCATTCATTTTCATCATGGTTTCATTCAATCCAGAGTCTCCATTAGGGCATTAGGGTTTCAGTCACCAAATCTATCATCCATGCATAAAATCCGACAATGGAGGAGTGGTAATAGGTAATTTTGTTCTATGAATTTGGTTTCAAATTTAATTTATGTTTCTAATATGCAATAATTTCATCATGTTCCTAAAGCTACAATTGAGAGTTCCAAAGCTATAAGGTTCCAAAAGCAAATTGAAAATCATGAGGTGGGCCACCCTACCTCTTTAAATTTGTAAGTCAAATAAACCTTTCCCATAGTCATTTTCCCTTTTTCCACATCCACATACACTCCCTGAAGCCCTCACACTCCCTCACTTTCATTCCCTAAGTGTCTACATCCAAACCCTATACCCTACACAAAAACACTATCCTTATACTGCATTTTTGGCAGGCTCCTATACCTATACCTGTAATAAAATTCCCTAGGTCTACTCCTACCATAATTACCTTCCACTCCACTTCATAAACCTTCCTAACACCCTTCCCTACTTCCCTAATTTTTCCCATCCCCATTGCCCTCTCCTAACCCCTCCATCCTACTCCATTTCTCCATTCCCCTGTTTTCTCACTACTAGGGTTTTCCCCTTGCAAAGTACATATGGAGGGAGATAAGAGGCCTTAAAAGAAGGGAGGAAAAATTCCAAGTTATGAACCATTCAAAACACATGATATGATGTCCTCTCCACTTGCCAAGCAGTGCCAAATTCCAAGAATCAACCTTTCCAATTTATGGGCTGCCTAGTGTTTACAGTGCACACATGAACAATTTTGCTTCAAAATGTATTTGTGAGTAAATGGAGATTAATTTGAAAAAACTGAAATATTTTTTTCTCAATAATAGAAAAAGGAACAAAAAACTCCTTAATTTTATACATAGGTGTTATTATTTGGGATACATGTCCAAAATATAGTTGTTATAGGAGAGTTGCTGTACTTTTGGAGTACCCTTGGTAAAATGATTTTTTCTCTGTCATGGAGTATCCACATGACTTGATTGATGAGTCAAATGCTAACTGGACAGAACAATCTTTCCAATGAGCTATCCGGAGCTCAATTTGGAGTTCAGGAAGGCCTCCAAAAGTAACCTGAAACATCACCCTATGCTTTTCCTAGGGACATGCTGCTCTTTTTGACCAGTATTAAGAGAATTGATTTGGTTCCATAGTGTAGCAGAAATAGGGATATTTCCAATGAGCTATCATGAGCTTAATTTATATTTCTATAAGGCCTCCAAAATTGGTCTGCAATATCACACTATGCTTTTCTAGGAGGCCATGCTGCGCTTTTTCCAAGGCACATTGTGCTTTTTCCAAGCATGCTGCGCTTTTTGTAGTTTTTTGTTTTCTCCAAAATTTTCAAAATTTCTCAGTTGATGGATGGTTTGAATGAAATTTTACTGATGTAATTATGAAATGTAAATTTAATTATGTCATAAATAGTTACTAGCGGTAGATACATCATGTAAATATGTAATTTTGGTCAAAGTGAATAAGTTTCATGAATGATAAGGATGAGTTGGTTAACCTCCCTAATCACTAGGATTCCAATTCAGCAGTTTGGGGATCAGCTTCACAAGTTAGGGATTCTACCCTTGAGAGTGGGAGAAGTAGTTTTTGGTCTATATCTTTCATTTCCTTTCTCATTGCAAGGGCTATATGTTGTAGAAATTGATCATTGAACACTATTGTAATCAGAATTTTGGCAAGAAATAACAGACTGAGTTGCAACTATTTTGATGGGATACCTGTGGTAATGTGATTTGACATTTTTTCTTCTTATGTTTTGCAAATTTGTGAATGTATTTGATTTCATATTCATGTCATCTATGAAAGTAATTGATTCCTAAGTCAGAAAGACATAATTCATTAGCTTATGCTCTTTTTTGGAGGAATATTTACAGTTTTGTTCATCTTCTTCTAATTGAAAAGAATTCATGTTTCCATGCTATTTTCTAAAACTCTAGTAGTCTAGACCATTCCATCAGATACCTTAATGTGTTGAGCTACTTTCCTACCTTGCCCCATCAGATCCTTGCAATTCTGATCCTTATTTTCCCTGACCTAGTTCTTCTTTGACCTATTCACCATCTAGCACCTCAAATTCAATAAAACAAACCCTAGTGCTACTATACCTAGCCTAAAGTCCTTTTTATCTAGTCATCCTGGTTGTGATCCTTTGGAGAGAGACCTCTCCTTCTTAGTAGCGCTAGCTACTTGGTGAAATATTGGTCTATGGTTACCTTTGTTGGTCTCTTCTCAGCCTCAGAGATCTGGTGGAGTGATAACATATTGGTGACCATACTGGTCAACAAAGTGACAGATATTCTCTGGAAAAGAATGAAAAGGATTAGATCTGATTTCTGATGGTGAACATCAGGTAGACACAAAGAAGGTTTTGAATCTTTCACATCGCAGCTCAGTGTCGAAGAATCCAAAGGTTCATAATTTTCATGGAAACTCCATTGTTCAAGATCCAGTAGTTCAAATATATTCTTGGTGAAACCACTATTGTCAAAATGGATTCAATTTCTTGAAGGTATGCTCCTATGAATCAAGCTCATATTCCTAGTTTTCCGAACCGTATTCCTTGTATAGATTGGAAATCAGGGCTGTCAAATTTTAAATGCCAGGACGGTGAAGATGCTAGTTTGCATTTGGTCAAATTTCATTTTCATATTCATGGACTAAAGATTGAGTTTCCTGAAGACTGTCCGATGAAGATTTTTATGGCTACCTTGGAGGAAAAAATGAGATCATGGTATGAGAGTCTACCATCTTCTAGTTTAGTATTCTCTAAAGGACTTTCATTCAGTTTTTTTTTAACATTATCAAAGCTCTAATTATTCATTTTCGATGATTGATAGTTGTCGTGAGATCTTTGATAATTTCATTGAGTTTCTTGAAAATTTGTATGGGGATGAAGAGTGTCTAGATGATGAGATCATCAAAGCCTTATATGATTTTTCCTCCCGACAAGAATCAGTAGCTTCCTCCTTCGATGAAAAAGGTCAGGACCAAGAAAGAGAAATGCCTATTCCTGATTTTGAAAATGAAAATCATCAATCCAATGTTAACTGCTATAAAACTCAAGTTTCTCCTATGTCTAAAGATGAGATAGATCAGCTCCTGAAAATTCATGTAACAACCAAAGCTAATGCAGGTTTGCAGTGTTCAAATAGTAAATAATGTCTTAGTCAAACTTCTTCCATCATTGAAAATGAAAATCTGAGTTTAAATGATGACAGTCATGAAACTGATAAAACTATACAAGAATTTTTTGTGAGTAAGACAATTTGTGATGATGATTTCCTTCAAGGAGATCAGCTAACATAGAACATTGTCTTTCATGAAGAGGATAGGGCTGTCATGTTTAAAAACCTTGAAGAATGTTTTATTTCAAAGATGATTTAAAATATGAATTTGAGGAGTATGAGCCTAAGAGAGAAAATATGCCAGAGATATAATCCGAGTTGCCCATGCTTGAGGAATTTACAACCAACACTCAGATACCAAAATTTCATTCTTCCCTACGCCTTCCTATGGATCAACAACCAAGTTTTCTTTCAGATTAGAATGAAGACTCTGCTTTTGTTTTTTATGGACCTCGAGAAAAGGTAACATTTCAGAATTTTGTAGATCCTTTTACTGATTTTCTACAGTTAGTAGGGAAGATGTATTTTCTTGTTTCCATGGACCAAAAGAACATGTTTAGTAGACACTCAGAGTTGCCTATTTTTTGTTTTTTCTACCTGCTCGAGGAAACTGTGAGCATGATTAAAGTAAGTATCCATTTGCTGGATTGGTTACACTAGAAGGATCACTTCACATGATTGTACATATGTCTTCAACAGGAAAGTGGTTTTCATTAGTATTTGAAGCCCTCAAGTCTCGGTGATACACTGCCATCAATAAGTTTTGTAAGTTTTTATTTCAGTCAACCCAGTTTTGAGTCAGTTTATCAAGACACGTTTTCAATATTTAGTTTGGTTTTTAACTTTTGACTCCATGCCCAATGGTAAGGCTACTTGGTCTACGATGTTCTTGAGACCTCCAAGGAGCTATCATCCCTAGTTGGAGGGAATGTTAGTGTCAGTTTTTGCATCCTGCCACCAGTGATCAAATATACTCTTATCATATCTTGTTAGGGTCTCATTTTTAAATTTTTGTCATTCCATTAGGTCATCATGAAAAAATTTGGTCACTTGGTGCAGATTTAGGTATGATCTCACTCCTTTCAAAATTTTACTATTATCTGGCTCATTTCACCACTTTGATGAGTTTACCATTAGCCATGATTTTTCATCATCATTTCAGTAATTTTCATCATGGTTTCATTCAGTCTAAAGCTTCCATTAGGTCATTAAGGTTTCAGTCATGAAATCTGTCATCCATGCATAAAATTCAGCAGTGGAGGAGTGGCAATAGGTAAATTTGTTATATGAATTTGGTTTCAAATGTAATTTATGTTTCTAATATGTAATAATTTCATCATGTTCTTAAAGGCGCAATTGAGAGTTCCAAAGCTACAAGGTTCCAAAAGCAAAGTGAAAATCATGAGGTGGGCCACCCTACCTCTTTGAATTTGTAAGTAAAATAAACCCTTCCCATAGTCATTTTCGCTTTCCCCACATCCACATATACTCCATGAAGACCTAAAACCCCCTCACTTTCACTCCCTAAGCATCTACATCCAAACCCTAGACCCTACACCACACCACTATCCCTATATTGCATTTCTAGAAGCCTCCTAGACCTAGAACTGTAATAAAATTCCCTAGGTCTAATCCTACCCTAATTCACTTCCATTCCACTTCTTGAACATTCCTAACACTCTTCCCTACTTCCCTAATTTTCCCATCTGCATTTCCCTCTACCAACCCCTCCATCCTAATCCAGTTCTCCATTCCCCTGTTTTTTCACTACTAGGGTTTTCCCCTTGAAAAGTACATATGGAGGGAGATAAGAGGCCTTACAACAAGGGAGGCAAAATTTCAAGATATGAACCAATCAACACACATGATATGATTTCCTCTCCACTTTCCAAGCAGTGCCAAATTCCACGAAATCAAGCTTTCCAAGTTATGGGTTGCCTAGGGTTTAAAGTGCACACATGAACAATTTTGTTTCAAAATGTGTTTATGACCAAACAAAGATGAATTTTACAAAACAAAAAGAGGTTTTTCTCAATAATAGAACAAGGAACAAAAACCTCCTTCCATTTATACATAGGTGTTATTATTTGGGAGAAATGTCCAAAATTTAGTTTTTATAAGAGAGTTGTTGTACTTCTGGAGTACTCTTGGTACAATGCATTTTTATCTGTCATGTAGTGTCCAAATGACTTTATTGATGAGTAAAATGATAACTATATAGAAATATATTTCCAATGCACTATCATGAGCTCAATTTGGAGTTTTGGAAGGCCTCCAAAAGTAACCTACAAATTCACGCTGCGCTTTTGAATGGCCTTGGGAGGATTGATTTTTGAGGGGCTATACTTGATCATTTTCAGTGCTTGAGGGGTCCATTGTGTAGCCGATAGAGAGATATTTCCAACGAGCTATCATGAGATTAATTTGGAGTTTGTGAAGGCCTTCAATAGTGGTCTGCAATCTCACGATGCACTTTTTCAGGAGGCCACACTGCACTTTTTCCCAGGCACACTGTGCTTTTTCCAAGCACAATGCACTTTTTGCAGTTTTCTGTTTTCTCTATAATTTTAAAAATTTCTCAGTGGATGGATTGATTCAATGAAATTTTATCGATGTAATGATTAAATGCAAATTTAATTATGTCAAAAATAGTTACTAGGGGTAGATACATCATGTAAATATGTAATTTTGGTCAAAGTGAATCAGTTTCCTAAATGATAGGGATGAGTCAGTTAACCTCCCTAATCACAAGGATTCCAATCGAGCACTTTGGGTATCAGCTCCACAAGTCAGGGTTTCGACCCCTGAGAGTGGGAGAAGTAGTGTTTGGTCTATGTCTTTCATTTCCTTTCTCATTGAAAGGGTTGGATCCTGTATAATTTGATCATTGAACACTATTTTAATTAGACTTTTGGCAAGAAATAACATACTGAGTTGAAAATATTTTGATGGGATACCTGTGGTAATGTAATTTGAAATTGTTTCTTCTTATGTTTTGCAAATGTGTGAATTTATTTTGATTTCATATTCATGCCATCTCTGAAAGTAATTGATTACTAATTCAGAAAGATAGAATTGATTAGCTTATGCTCCGAGGAATATTTACAGTTTTGTTCATATTATTCTAATTGAAAAGAATTCATGTTGCCATGCTATTTTCTAAAACCCTAGCAATATAGACCATTCCATAGGATACCTTAATGTGTTAATCTACTTACCTACCTTTCCCCATCAGATCCTTGCAATTTTGATCCTTATTTTCCCTGAACTAGTTCTTCTCTAACCTATTCACTATCCAGCACCTCAAATTCAATAAAACAAACCCTAGTGCTACTATAGTTAGCCTAAAATCCTTTTTATCCAGTCATCTTGGCTGTGATACTTTGGATATATCCCTCCCCTGCTTAGTAGGGCTAGCTACTTGGCGAAATATTGGTCTATGGTTACCTTTGTTGGTCTCTTCTCAGCCTCAAAGGTCCGGTGGAGTGATAACATCTTGGCAACCATACTGGGGAAAAAAGTGACAGATATTCCCTGGGAAGGAACGAAAAGGATCATATCTGATTGCTGATGGTGAACATCGGCCAGACACAAAGAAGGTTGTGCATCTTTCACCTTGCGACTCCAGTGTCGAAGGATCCAAAGTTTCAAAATTTTCATGGCGACTCCACTGTTCAAGAACTGGTAGTTTGAAGATATTCTTGGTGACCTCACTGTTGTCAAAATAGATTCAATTTCTCAAAGGTAGGCTCCTATGAATTGAGCTCATATTCCTCGTTTTCCAAACCATATTCCTTGTATAGATTGGCAATCAGGACTATCAATGTTTAAGGGCCAGGACGTTGAAGGTGCTAGTTTTCATTTGGTCAAATTTCATTTTCATATTCACAGACTAAATATTGAGCTTCCTGAAGATTTTTTGATGAATATGTTTATGGCTACCTTGGCGAAAGAAGTGAGATCATGGTATGAGAGTCTACCACTTGCTAGTTTATATTCTCTAAAGGACTTTCATTCATTTTTCTTTCAAAATTATCAAATCTCTAATTCTTCCTTATCGATGATTGATAGTTGCGTTGAGATCTCTGATAATTTCATTGAGTTTATTGAAAATTTGTATGCGGATGAAGAGTGTCTAGATGATGAGATCATAGAAGCCTTATATGTTTTTTCCTCCCAACAAGAATCAATAGCTTCCTCCTTGGATGAAAAAGACCGGGACCAAGAAAGAGAAATTCCTATTCCTCATATTGAAAATGAAAATCATCAATCCAATGTTAACTACTATAAAACTCATGTTTCTCCTCTGTTTTAAGATGAGATATATCATCTCTTGAAAAGTCATGTTACAACCCAAGCTAATGCATGTTTGCAGTGTTCACATAGTCAAGAATGTGTTAGTGAAACTTCTTCCATTGTTGAAAATGAAAATTTGAGTTTAAATGATGACAATCATGAAATTGATAAAAATATACCGGAATTTTTTGTGAGTAAGCCAATTTGTGATGATGATTTCCTGCAAGGAGATCAGCTAACAGATATCGTTGTATTTTATGAACAGAATAGGGCTATCATGTTTAACAATCTTGAAGAATGTTTCTCGTTCAAAGATTATTTAGAATATGAATTTGAGGAGTATGAGCCTAAGAGAGACAGTATGCCAGAGATAGAATCAGAGTTTCCCATGCTTGAGGAATTTACAACCAACACTTAGATAGAAGAAGGTCATACTTCCCTATGCCTTCCTATGGATCAACAACCAAGTGTCCTTTTAGATCAGAATGAAGAGTGCCTAGTTTTTTTTTTTTTTTTTTCTCTGCCTACTCGAGGAAACTGTGAGCATGATTCAAGTAAGTATCCATTTGCAGGATTGGTTACACTTGAAGGATCACTTCACATGATTGTACATATCTCTTCAGTAGGATGGTGGTTGTCATCAATATTTGAAACCCTCAGGTCTCGGTGATACATTGCCATCAATATTTTTTGTAAGTTTTTATTTGAGTCAGCCCAGTTTTGAGTCAGTTTATCGAGTCAAGTTTTGAGTATTTAGTTTGGTTTTTAACTTGACTCCATGCCCAATGGTAAGGCTACTTGGTCTACAATGTTTTTGAAACCTCCAAGGATCTGTCATCCCCAGCTGGATCCATTGTTAGTGCCATTTTTTGCATCTTGCCGCCAGTGATCAAATAGACTCTTATCATGTCTTATTAGGGTCTCATTTTCAATTTTTTGTCATTCCATTAGGTCATCATGCAAAAATTTGGTCACTTGGTGCAGATTTATGTATGATATCACTCCTTTCAAAATTTTACTATTATCTTGCTCATTTCACCAATTTGTTGAGTGTACCACCATTCATGAATTTTCATCATCATTTCAGTCATTTTCATGATGGTTTCATTCAATCCAAAGTCTCAAATAGGTCATTAGGGTTTCAGTCACCAAATCTGTCATCCATGCATAAAATATGGCGATGGAGAAGTGGTAATAGACAAATTTGTTCTAAGAATTTGGTTTCAAATGTAATTTATGTTTCTAATATGTAATAATTTCATCATGTTCCTAAAGCTACAATTAAGAGTTCCATAGCTACAAGGTTCCAAAAGCAAAGTGAAAATCATGAGGTGGGCCACCCTACCTCTTTAAATTTGTAAGTCAAATAAACCCTTCCCATAGTCATTTTCCCTTTCCCCACATCCACATATACTCTTTGAAGCCCTCACACCCCGTCACTTTCACTCCCTAATCGTCTACATCCAAACCCTAGAATCTACCCCACACCACTATCCCTATACTACATTTTTGGCAGCCTCCTAGACCTAGACCTATAATAAAATTCCCTAGGTCTACTCCTACCCTAATTCCCTTCCATTCCACTTCATAAACTTTCCTAACACCCTTCCCTACTTCCCTAATTTTTCCCATCCCCATTTGCTTCTCCTAACCCCTCCATCCTACTCCATTTCTCCATCAACCTGTTTTTTATCTACTAGGGTTTTCCCCTTGCAAAGTACATATGGAGGAAGATAAGAAGCCTTACAACAAAGGTGGAAAAATGTAAGGATATGAACCACTCAACACACATGATATTATGTCCTCTCCACTTTCCAAGAAATGCCAAATTCCAAGAAATCAATCTTTCCATGTTGTGGGATGCCTAGGGTTTACAGTGTACACATGAAGAGTTTTGCTTCAAAATATGTTTATGACCAAATGAATATGAATTTGACAAAACTAAAATACTTTTTCTCAATACTAGCACAAGGAACAAAAACCTCCTTCAGTTTATACACAGGTGTTATTATTTGGGAGAGATGTCCAAAATATAGTTGTTATAGGAGAGTTGTTGTACTTATAGTGTACTCTTATTAAAATGCATTTTTATCTGTTGTGGAGTGTCCAAATGAAAATTTGATAGAAATATCTTTCCAATTAGCTATCATGAGCTCAATTTGGAGTTCGGGAAGGCCTCCAAAAGTGACCTGCAACTTCACGCTGCACTTTTCCTAGGGACATGCTACTCTTTTTAACTAGTATTGGGAGAATTGATTTTGAGGGATTGTACTCTATCATTTTCAACAATCTAAGGGTCCATTGTGCAGTAAACATATAGATATTTCCAACTAGCTATCATGAGCTCAATTTGGAGTTCGGGAAGGTCTCCAAAAGTGGTCTGCAATATCATGATGCACTTTTGTAGGAGGCCATGCTGCACTTTTTCTCAGGCACGCTACACTTTTTCCAAGCACGCTGCGCTTTTTGTAGTTTTCTATTTTCTCCAAAATTTTCAATATTTTTCAGTTCATGGATGGAATCAATGAAATTTTACTGATGTAATGATGAAATGTAAATGTAATTATGTCATAAATAGATACTAGGGGTAGATACATCATGTAAATATGTAATTTTGGTCAAAGTGAATCAATTTCATGAATGATAGGGATGAGTTGGTTAACCTCCCTAGTCACTAGGATACCAGTTGAGCACTTTGGGGATCAGCTCCACAAGTCCAGGATTCAACCCCTGAGAGTGGGAGAAGTATTTTTTGGTCTATATCTTTCATTTCCTTTCTCATTGCAAGGGTTGGATGCTGTAGAATTTGATCATTGAGCACTATTGTAATCAGACTTTTGGCAAGAAATAACAGAATGAGTTGCAGTTATTTTGATGGGATACCTTTGGTAAAGTGATTTGACATTGTTTCTTCTTATGTTTTGCAAATGTATGAATTTATTGTGATTTCACATTAATTCCATCTCTGAAAGTAATTGATTCTTAAGTCAGAATGACAAAATTCATTAGCTTATGCTCTGTTTTGGAGGAATATTTACAGTTTTGTTCATCTTCTTCTAATTGAAAAGAATTCATGTTTCCATTCTCTTTTTTGAACCCTAGCAGTCTAGACCATTCCATTAGATACCTTGATGTGTTAAGCTACTTACCTACCTTGCCCCATCAAATACTTGCAATTATGATCCTTATTTTCCCTGACCTAGTTCTTCTCTGATCTATTCACCATCCAACACCTCAAATTTAATAAAAAAAACCTAGTGCTACTATACCTAGGCTAAAATATTTTTATCTAGTCATCTTGGTTGTGATCCTTTGGAGAGATCCCTTTCCGCTTAGTAGGGCTAGCTACTTGGCAAAAGATTGGTCTGTGGTTACCTTTGCTGGTCTCTTCTCAGCGTCAGAGATCTGGTCGAGTGATAACATCTTGGCGACCATAGTGGGGAACAAAGTGACATATATTCCCTGGGAAAGAATGAAAAGGATCAGATCTAATTGCTGATGGTGAACATAAGTCAGACACAAAGAAGGCTATGCATCTTTCACCTGGCGACTCCAGTGTCGAAGAATCCATAGGTTCAAAATTTTCATGGCGACTCCGCTGTTCAAGAACCAGTAGTTTGAAGATATTCTTGGTGACCTCACTGTTGTCAAAATGGATTCAATTTCTCGAAGGTATGTTCCTATGGATCAAGCTCATATTACTCATTTTCTAAACCGTATTCCTTGTATAGATTGGCAATCAGGATTGTCGAAGTTTAAGGTCTAGGACGGTCAAGATGCTAGTTTGGATTTGGTCAAATTTCATTTTCATATTCACAGACTATATTCTCTAAAGGATGCTAGTTTGGATGCTAGTTTGGATGCTAGTTTATATTCTCTAAAGGACTTTAATTTAGTTTTCTTTAAACATTATCAAAGCTTTAATTCTTCCTTGTCGATGATTGATAGTTGTTGTGAGATTTCTGATAATTTCATTGAGTTTCTTAAAAATTTGTATGGGGATGAAGAGTGTCTAGATGATGAGATCATAGAAGCCTTATATGAATTTTCCTCCCAACAAGAATCAGTAGCTTCCTCCTTCGATGAAAAATATCGAGACCAGGAAAGAGAAATGCCTACTCCTGATCTTGAAAATGAAAATCATCAATCCAATGTTAACTTCTATAAAACTAAAGTTTCTCCTCTGTCTGAAGATGAGATAGATCAACTCCTGAAAAGTCATGTTACATCCCAAGCTAATGCAAGTTTGCAATGTTCAAATATTCAAGAATGTGTTAATGAAATTTCTTCCAACATTGAAAATGAAAATTCTAGTTTAAATGATGACAATCATGAAACTGATAAAACTCTATAGGAAGTTGTTATGAGTAAGCCAATTTGTGATGATGATTTCCTGCAAGGAGATCAACTAACAGAGATCGTTGTCTTTCATGAAGAGGATGGGGCTGTCATATTTAACAATCTTGAAGAATGTTTTTTGTTCAGGCATGATTTAGAATATGGATTTGAGGAGTATGAGCCTAAGGGAGAAAATATGCTAGAGACAGAATCAGAGTTTCCCATGCTTGAGGAATTTATAACCAACACTCACATAGCAGAAGGTCATACTTCCCTATGCCTCCCTATGGATCAATAACCAAGTGTTCTTTCAGATCAGAATGAAGAGTGTGGTTGTGTTTTTACTGGATCTTGAGACAAGATAACATTTTAGATTTTCGAAGGTCCTTTTAATTATTTTCTATAGTTATAAGGGAATATGTATTTTATTGTTTTCATGGACCAGAAGCACATGTTCAGTAGACACTCAAAGTTGTCTAGTTTTTTTCTTTTTCTGCCTGCTCGAGGAAACTACGAGCATGATTCAAGTAAGTAGCCATTTGCTGGATTGGTT
The DNA here is from genome assembly GCA_034641835.2 of Pinus albicaulis. Classification (NCBI taxonomy): domain Eukaryota; kingdom Viridiplantae; phylum Streptophyta; class Pinopsida; order Pinales; family Pinaceae; genus Pinus; species Pinus albicaulis. The sequence goes on along the minus strand of CM076572.1, from coordinate 1,216,222,739 downwards.
ACATTGGAAGGATCACTTCACATGATTATAAATATGTCTTCATCATGCAGGTGGTTGTCATCAGGATTTGAATCCCTCAGGTCTTGGTTATATGCTGCCATCAATAAGTTTTGAAAGTTTTTATTTCAGTAAGCCCAGTTTTGAGTCATTTTATCAACTTAAGTTTTCAGTATTCAATTTGGTTTTTAACTTTTGACTCCATGCCCAATGGTAAGGCTACTTTGTCTACAGTGTTCTTGACACCTCCAAGGATCTGTCATCCCCAACTTGAGCCAATGTTGCTGTCAGTTTTTGCATCCTTCCACTAGTGATCAAATATACTCTTATCATGTCTTGTTAGGGTCTCATTTTCAAATTTTTGTCATTTATATTAGGTCATCATTCAAAATTTGGTCACTTAGTGCAAATTTAGGTATGATCTCACTCCTTTCAAAATTTTACTATTTGCTAGCTCATTTCACCACTTTTCTGAGTGTACCATCAGTCATGAGTTGTCATCATCATTTCAGTCATTTTCATCATGGTTTCATTCAGTCGAGAGTCTCCATTAGGTCAGTAGTGTTATAGTCACCAAATCTGTCATCCATGCATAAAATCTGGAAATTGAGGAGTGGTAATAGGTAAATTTGTTCTATGAATTTGGTTTGAAATGTAATTTATTTTTCTAATATGTAATAATTTCATCATGTTCCTAAAGCTACAATTGAGAGTTCCAAAACTACAAGGTTCCAAAGCAAAGTGAAAATCATGAGGTGGGCCACCCTACCTATTTGAATTTTTAAGTCAAATAAACCCTTCCTATAGTAATTTTCCCTTTCCCCACATCCACATACACTCCCTGAAGCCCTCACACCCCCTCACTTTCACTCCCTAAGCATCTACATCCAAACCCTAGACCCTACAGCACAACACTATCCCTATACTACATTTTTGGCAGCCTCATAGAACTAGACCCGTAATAAAATTCCTGGGGTCTTATCCTACCCTAATTCTCTTCCATTCCACTTCCTAAACCTTCCAAACACCGTTACATACTTCCCTAGTTTTTCCAATCCCAATTTCCCTCTCCTAACCCCTCCATCCTACTCCATTTCTCCATTCCCCTATTTTTTCACTACTAGGGTTTTCCCATTGCAAAGTACATATGGAGGGAGATAAGAGGCCTTACAATGAGGGAGGAAAAATGTAAAGATATAAACCACTCAACACACATGATATGATTTCCTCTCCACTTTCAAAGCAATGCCAAATTCCAAGAAATCAACCTTTCCAAGTTATGGGATGCCTAGGGTTTACAGTGCAGACATGAACATTTTGCTTCTGACCAAATGGATATTAATTTGACAACTCTGAAAGAGGTTTTTATCAATAATAGAATAAGGAACAAAAAAATCCTTTTATTTATACACAGGTTTTATGATTTGGGAGAAATGTCCAAATATAGTTGTTATAGGAGAGTTGTTTTACTTTTGGATTAATCTTGGTACACTACATTTTTATCTATCCTAGAGTGTCCAAATGACTTTCTTGATGAGTCAAATGATAACTAGACAAAAATATATTTACAATGAGATATCATGAGCTCAATTTGGAGTTCGGGAAGGCCTCCAAAAGTGACCTGCAACTTCACACTACACTTTTCCTAGGGACATGTTGCTCCTTTTGATTAGTCTTGGGAGAATTGATTTTTGAGGGGCTATACTTGATGATTTTCAATGCTTGAGGGGTCCATTGTGTAGCCGACAGAGATATATTTCCGTTGATCTATCATGAGATGAATTTGGAGTTCGGGAATGCCTCCAATAGTGGTCTGCAATACCACGATGCACTTTTACAGGAGGCCATATTGCGCTTTTTCCTAGGCACACTACACTTTTTCCAAGCACGCTGTGCTTTTTGTAGTTTTCTTTTTTCTCCAGAATTTTCAAAATTTCTCAGTTTATGGATGGATTCAATGAACTTTTAATGATGTAATTATTAAATTCAAATGTAATTATGCCATAAATAGGTACTAGGGGTAGATAAATCATGTAAATATGTAATTTTGGTCAAAGTGAATCCGTTTCATGAATGATAGGGATGAGTTGGTTAACCTCCCTAATCACTAGGATTCCAATTCAACACTTTGGGGATCGGCCCAAAAGTTAGGTATTTAACCCTTGAGAGTGGAAGAAGTAGTGTTTGTTCTATATCTTTCATTTCCTTTCTCATTGCAAGGGTTGGATGCTATAGAATTTGATCATTGAACAATATTGTAATCAGACTTTTGGCAAGAAATAACAGACTAAGTTTTAGCTATTTTGATGGGATACCCATGGTAATGTTATTTAAAATTGCTTCTTCTTATGTTTTGCAAATGTGTGAATGTATTGTGATTTCATATTCATGCCATGTCTGAAAGTAATTGATTCCTAAGTCAGAAAGACAAAATTCATTAGCTTATGCTATGTTTTGGAGGAATATTTAAAGTTTTGTTCATCTTCTTCTAATTGAAAATAATTCATGTTGCCATGCTCTTTTCTAAAACCCTAGCAGTCTAGACCATTCCATCAGATACCTTAATGTGTTAAGATACTTACCTACCTTCCCCCATCATATCCTTGCAATTCTGATCCTCATTTTCCATGACCTAATTCTTCTCTGACCTATTCACCATCCAACACCTGAAATTTAATAAAACAAATCCTAGTGCTACTATACCTAGCCTAAAATCATTTTTATCGAGTCATCTTGGTTGTGATCCTTTAGAGAGAGCTCTCTCCTACTTATTAGGGCTAGCTACTTGGCAAAATATTGGTTTTTGGTTACGTTTTATGGTCTCTTCTGAGCCTTGGAGATCCGTTGGAGTGATAAAATCTTGGCGAACATAATGGGGAACGAAGTAATAGAGCTTCCCTAGGAAATAACGACAAGGATCAGAACTAATTGCTAATGGTGAACAATGTTCAGAAACGAGGAAGGTTGTGCATATTTCACCTTGCGACGCCAGTGTTGAAGAATCCAAAGATTCAAAATTTTCATGGCGATTCCACTGTTCAAGAACTGATAGTTTGAAGATATTATTGGTGATGTCACTGTTGTCAAATTGATTCAATTGCTCAAATATATGCTCCTATGAATCGAGCTCAAATTCTTGGTTTTATGAATCGTACTCCTTGTATAGATTGGAAATCAGGACTGTCAAAGTTTAAGGGTCAGGACGGTGAAGATGCTAGTTTTCATTTGGTCAAATTTAATTTTCATATTCACAAACTAAAGATTGAGTTTCCTGAAGATTGTCTGATGTAGATGTTTATGGCTACCTTGGAGGAAAAAGTGAGATCATGGTATGAGAGTCTACCATCTGGTAGTTTATATTCTCTAAAGGAATTTCATTCATTTTTCTATCAACATTATCAAAGCTCTAATTCTTCCTTGTCGATGATTGATAGTTATTTTGAGATCTCTGATAATTTCATTGAGTTTCTTGAAAATTTGTATGGTGATGAAGAGAGTCTAGATGATGAGATCATAGAAGCGTGATATGATTTTTCCTCCCAACAAGAATCAATAGCTTCCTCCTTGGATGAAAAATACCAGGACCAAGAAAGAGAAATGCCTATTCTCGATCTTGAAAATGAAAATCATCAATCCAATGTTAATTTCTATAAAACTCAAGTTTCTCCTCTGTCTGAAGATGAGATATATCAGCTCTTGAAAAGTTATGTTACAGCTGAAGCTAATGCAGGTTTGCAGTGTTCACATAGTCAAGAATGTGTTAGTGAAACTTCTTCCATAATTGAAAATGAAAATTTGAGTTTAAATGATGATAGTCATGAAAATGATAAAACTATAAAGGAATTTTTTGTGAGTAAGCCAATTTTTGATGATGATACCCTGCAAGGAAATCAGCTAATAGAGTCTGTTGTCTTTCATGAAGAATATAGGGTTGTCATGTTTAACAATCTTGAAGAATGTGTTATGTTCAAAGATGATTTAGAATATCAATTTGAGGAGTATGAGCCTAAGAGAGACAATATGCCAAAGATAGAATTAGAGTTGCCCATGCTTGAGGAATTTACAACCAACACTCAGATAGCAGAAGGTAATACTTCCCTATGCCTTCCTATGGATCAACAACCAAGTGTTCTTTTAGATTAGAATGAAGAGTGTCTAGTTTTTGTTTTTTCTACCTGCTCGAGGAAACTGCGAGCATGATTCAAGTAAGTATCCATTTGCTGTATTGGTTACAATGGAAGGATCACTTCACATGATTGTACATGTGTCTTCAACAGTCAAGTGGTTGTCATCAGAATTTGAGGCCCTCACGTCTTGGTGATATGCTGCCATAAATAATTTTTGTAAGTTTTTATTTCAGTCAACTTGGTTTTGAGTTAGTTTATCGAGTCAAGTTTTTGGTATTCAGTTTGGTTTTTAACTTTTGACTTCATGCCCAATGGTAAGGCTACATGGTCTACGATGTTCTTGATACTTCCAAGGAGCTGTCTTCCCCAGCTAGAGCCAATGTTAGTGTTAGTTTTTGCATCCTGCCACCAGTGATCATATAGACTCTTATCATGTCTTATTAGGGTCTCATTTTCAAAAAAAATTCATTCCATTAGGTCATCATGCAAAAATTTGGTCACTTGGTGCAGATTTATGTATGATCTCACTAGTTTCAAAATTTTACTGTTTTTTGGCTCATTTCACCACTTTGCTGAATGTACCATCAATCATGAGTTTTCATCATCATTTCAGTAATTTTCATCATGGTTTCATTTAGTCCAGAGTCTCCATTAGGTCATTAGGGTTTTAGTCACCAAATCTCTCATCCATGCATAAAATCCAGAAATGGAGGAGTGGTAATAGGTGAATTTGTTCTATTAATTTGGTTTCAAATGTAATTTATGTTTCTAATATGTAATAATTTCATCATGTTCCTAAAGGTGCAATTGAGAGTTCCAAAGCTACAAGGTTCCAAAAGCAAAGTGAAAATCATGAGGTGGGCCACCCAACCTCTTTGAATTTATAAGTCAAATAAACCCTTCCCATAGTCATTATCCCTTTCCCCACATCCAAATACACTTCCTGAAGCCCTAAAACCCCCTCACTTTCACTCCCTAAGCGTTTACATCCAAACCCTAGACCCTACACCACAACACTATCCTTACACTGCATTTTTGGCAACCTCCTAGACCTAGACCTATAATAAATTTCCCTAGGTCTACTTCTATCCTAATTCCCTTCCATTCCACTTCCTAAACCTTCCTAACACCCTTCCCTACTTCCCTAATTTTTTCCATCCCCATTTCCTTCTCCTAACCCCTCCATCCTACTCCATTTCTCCATTCCACTGTTTTTTCACTACTAGTGTTTTCCCCTTGCAAAGTACATATGGAGGGATATAAGAGGCCTTACAACAAGGGAGGCCAAATATAAATATATGAACCACTCAACACACATGATATGATTTCCTCTCCACTTTCCAATCAGTGCCAAATTCCAAGAAATCGACCTTGCCATGTTATGGGCTCCCTTGGGTTACAATGCACGCATGAAATTTTTTTCTTCAAAACATGTTTCTGACCAATTGGAGGTGAATTTGAAAAAAATGAAAGATATTTTTCTCAATACTAGAACAAGGAATAAAAAACTCCTTCAATTTATACACGTGTTATGATTTGGGAGATATGTCCAAAATATAGTTGTTATAGGAGGGTTGATGTACCTCTAGAGTACTCTTGGTACAATGCATTTTTATCCGTCATGGAGTATCCAAATAACAACCAAATAGAAATATATTTCCAATGACCTACCATGAGCTCAATTTTGAGTTTGGGAAGCCCTCCAAAAATGACGTGAAACTTCATGCTGCGCTTTTCCTATAGACATGCTTCTCTTTTTGACCAGTCTTGGGAGAATTGATTTTTGAGGGGCTATCATTTTCAGCAATTTAAGGGTCCATTGTGTAGCAGACAAATAGATGTTTCCAGCAAGGTATCATGAGATCAATTTGGAGTTTAGGAAGGTCTCCAAAAGTGGTCTGCAATATCACGATGCGATTTTTCAGAAGGCCACGTTGTGCTTTTTCCAAAGGTGGTGCGCTTTTTTCCAGGCATGTTGCGCTTTTTCCAAAGGCCTTGCGCTTTTTTCCAGGCATGTTGCGCTTTTTGCAGTTTTTTGTTTTCTCTAGAATTTTCAAAATTTCTCAGTTGATGGATGGTTTCAATGAACTTTTAGTAATGTGGTGATGAAATTTAAATGTAATTATGTCATTAATAGTTACTAGGGCTAGATAAATCATGTAAATATGTAATTTTGGTCAATGTGAATCAGTTTCATGAATGATAGGGATGAGTTTTTTAACCTCCCTAATCACTAGGATTCCAATTGAGCACTATGGGGATCAGCTCCACATGTTAGGGATTCAACCCCTGAGAGTGGGAGAAGTAGTTTTTGGTCTATATCTTTCATTTCCTTTCTCATTGAAAGGTTTAGATGCTGTAGAATTTTATCATTGAATACTATTTTAATCAACCTTTTTGGCAAGAAATAATAGAATGAGTTGCAATTGTTTTGATGGGATACCTGTGGTAATGGGATTTAACATTGTTTCTTCTTATGTTTTGAAAATGTGTGAATGTATTGTGATTTCATATTCATGCCATCTCTGAAAGTAATTTATTCCTAAGTCAGAAAGACAAAATTCATTAGCTTATGCTCTATTTTGGAGGAATATTTACAGTTTTGTTCATCTTATTCTAATTGAAAAGAATTCATGTTTCCATGATTTTTTCTGAAACCCTAGAAGTCTAGACCATTCCATCATATACCTTAATGTGTTAAGATACTTACCTACATTTCCCCATTATATCCTTGCAATTATGATCCTTATTTTCCTTGATCTAGAAATTCTCTGATCTATTCACCATCCAACACCTCAAATTCAATAAAACAAACCCTAGTGTTACTATACTTACCCTAAAATCATTTTTATCGAGTCATATTTGTTGTGATCCTTTGGAGAGAGCCCTCTCATGCTTAGTAGGGCTAGCTACTTGGCAAAATATTGGTCCGTGGTTACCTTTGCTGCTCTCTTCTCAGACTTGGAGATATGGTGGAGTGATAACATCTCAAAAACCATACTGGGGAATGAAGTAATATATCTTCCCTGGGAAAGAATGACAAAAATAAAATCTGATTTCTGATGGTGAACATCGGTCAAACACAAAGAAGGTTGTGCATCTTTCACCATGCGACTCTAGTGTCGAAGAATCCAAAGGTTCAAAATTTTCATGGAAAATCCACTGTTCAAGAATAGGTAGTTTGAAGATATTCTTGGTGACCTCACTTTTTTCAAAATGAATTCAATTTCTCGAAGGTGTGCTCCTATGAATTGAGCTCATATTCCTCGTTTTCCGAATTTTATTCCTTGTATAGATTGGAAAACATGATTATCAAAGTTTAAGGTCTGCGATGGTGAAGATGCTAGTCCTTGTGGTCAAATTTCATTTTCATATTCACAGACTAAAGAATGAGTTTCCTGAAGATTGTCTGATGAAGATGTTTATGGCTACTTTGGAGGAAAAAGCAAGATCATGGTATGAGGGTCTACCATCTACTAGTTTATATTCTCTAAAGGACTTTCATTTAGTTTTATTTCAACATTATCAAAGATATAATTCTTCCTTGTCAATGATTGATAGTTGTTACGAGATCTCTGATAATTTCATTGATTTTCTTGAAAATTTGTACGGGGATGAAGAGTTTCTAGATGATGAGATCATAGAAGCCTTATATGAATTTTCCTCCCAACAAGAATCAATAACTTCCTCCTTGGATGAAAAATATCGGGACCAAGAAAGAGAAATGCCTATTCCTAATCTTGAAAATGAAAATAATCAATCCAATGTTAATTTCTATAAAACTCAAGTTTCTCCTCTGTCTCAATATGAGATAGATCAGCTCCTGAAAAGTCATGTTACATCCCGAGATAATGTAGGTTTGCAGTGTTCACATAGTCAAGAATTTGTTAGTGAAACTCCTTCTATCATTGAAAAATAAAAATCCAAGTTTAAATTATGATAGTCATGAAAATGATAAAACTAAACAGGAATTTGTTGTGAGTAAGGAAATTTTTTATGATGATTTTCTGCAAGGAGATCAATTAACATAGACCATTTTCTTTCATGAAGAGGATAGGGATGTCCTGTCTAACAATCTTGAAGAATGTTTTATGTTCAAAGATTATTTAGAATATGAATTTGAGGAATATGAGCCTAAGAGAGACAATATGTGGTAGATAGAATCAGAGTTCCCCATGCTCGAGGAATTTACAACCAACACTCTGTAGAAATTATACAACAATCATGTATATCTTGGATTCACCCAATCTAACAATGTGCTAAAGTTAAATACTAAATCGCTTCTACAAATGTTTTGTGGAATTAAAAACACAATCTCTAATCACATGAACATGAAGAAATATCAATCACACACAACACAGATAATTTCCCGGGGGAAACTTACAACTAAAAATCCCACTATATTCTATTGTATATTAAGCATGTATCATGAAACAAATAAAATTTCTTTCTCTTCTCACAAGAGCCTCCAACATTCAACTATCTGTCTCACACTATCCTCATAGAAAATTGACCAATACTTAGTCAATTTCTAGCCTCCTAATAGGTTTCCTTGCTTGTGAAATCCCTGATGGTCAATATCCCTAAAATATAGGAATTATTGCCTTACTTGACTACATAAGTATCATGGGAAGATCCCCCTAATGTGATCTTTCTGTCTGATGGAATTTTTTCCCAATCTACATCTGTGAATGCATGCAACTTCACTCCATCCATCCTTCTGTACCATAGACCATAATCTGATGTGCCCCTCAAGTATCTCAAGACATGCTTCCCCGCCTTCCAAAAGAGCTTGGTAGGCTTAACCATAGCTTGAATCATCTGGTTAACTGTGTAGCAAATGTCTGGTCTCTTGTTCACTAGATAAATTAGTGAACCCACTAACTTTATATAGACAGTAGCATCCACTACCTCTCCAGAAGTAGCATCCTCTTTCCTCTAGTTTCCTAGAAGAGGAGTATCCCTGGGTTTGCAGTTCTCCACGTTAAACTTACCCAATATCTCATTTGCATACTTTCCTTGAGACACAAAAAGTTCACCATCCCGCTGCCATATTTCCAATCCAAGGAAATAAGGAAGAAGGCCCATATCCTTTATTTCAAACTCCCTTGCAATATCCTCCTTGCATGAGTGTATCAGCTGCTCATCACCAGTCAAAATTAGATCATCAACATAAATAAAAATGATCAATAGCTTACCCTCAACCACAATCTGGTACAGGTTTGCATTTGCTTCAATTTTGGTGAAGCCCAGTCCAGTGAAATATATGTCTATCCGAGTGTACCAAGAATGGGGTGCTTGTTTCAGCCCATACAATGTCCTTTTGAGCCTGCACACAAGTGTCTCACTATTGAAGATTTCTAAACCTTTAGGCTACTCTATGTACACATCTTCCTTAATGATACTATTGAGAAACATAGTTTTCACATCCATCTGATGAATGCACCAGCACATCTGCGCTAAGAGTGCAAGGATGGATCTTATGGAAGAGTACCTTGCGACAGGCGCAAAAGTCTCATGATAACCATCCCCTCGATCTGTGAGAAATCCTAGGCCACAAATCTAGCCTTTTATTTCTCCACATTCCCATCAGCAGCTTGCTTTACCTTGTATATTTGTCTCGAACCTACCACTGACTTTTCAATCTGTCTTGGGACTATCTCCCATGCACTGTTCTTGAAAATGGAGTCATACTTCTCCACCACTGCATCAACCCAAGTAGGCTGCTGCACTACTTCGTGAAAGGAATATGGTTTAGTCACAATACATTTCCTCATAAGAGCCATGTATCTAGTAAATCTGTTAGGAGACATTCTCTGTCTACGCTGTGAAGTAGGGGCTCCTAAATTCTGTGCAACATCAAGTCTCAACCTATCAGCTTCCATGGTGCGCCTTATACCATTTCTGATGGATGGTTATGCATGAGTTATTTCCTCCACTCCATGAACCTCCTCATGTGGTTGATCCACATCTTGAGACTCATCCTTGGGAACCAGAAATTCCTTGTCTACATGCAATTCCAACTCCCTCTCAAGGGACAACTGCATGGTTTTCCCCTCATAAAATTCTATATCCCGCTGCACAACAGTCATTCTGCTGTTTGGAAAATACACAGGATAATTATGGGGTGTTTCTATGTACCCCACAAAAATACCAACTTCAGCAGTTGGTTCCAGATTCTTCCTGGCGTCCTTGGTCACATGCACATAACTATATGAGCCAAAAATCTTAAAGTGTGAAACATCAGGTTTCTTACCAGTGAAAGCCTCTTCAGGTGTACTATATCCAAGTACTCTATGAGGACAATGGTTTTGCACATAAACCGTAGTGTTGCATGATTCCACCCACAAATGCATTGGTAGGCCCTGATCATGCAACATCGCTCGTGCTGCAACCACGATCATTTTGTTCTTCCTCTCTGCGACCCAATTCTGCTGTGGGTTATGAGGCGCTATGAGTTCTCTTTGAATTCCTTCTTTGCTACAGAAGTTCTTAAATTTGTTAGAGATGTATTCTCCACCATTATTTCTCCTAAGAGCCTACACTTTTTTCCCTGACTCTTTCTCCACCAATGCCTTAAATTCACAAAACTTAGAGAATGTTTGATCTTTCTTCTTATGAAGAAGATCCAACATTTTACGAGAAACTTCATCAACAAAGATTACATAGTACTTATGTTTTTCTATTGAAGCAATTGAGAATGGTCCACACACGTCTATGTGAAATCTCTCAAGGATCCTCGAAGTGTTGAGATTCAAAAAGATGATGAGTTTAGTGAAAAGAGTCGCCTTCACTAAGTGGGCCCACAGGCTATTTTTGGTGAAAGTCTATTTTTAGACTATGTATATTTTTAGACATGATGATCATATTTCAGAAGTTGCAGGATGCTATTTGTGGATGGTTGATAAAGTTGGAAAAATAGATGAAATTCTACTTTTAGAATATTGGGCGAAGTCTATTTATAGATCACTGATCTAAAAATAGATGCATGTCGATTATTATTAGCTCTTAATAATAATCAGACACTAAACAACAACTTATTCTCTTGGAGCACTTTAGTTCAGTGCACAGATGTGGCACATCAGTGGACTGAGGGAATTACGCAATTCCCAAGGGTTTAATGGAGCTAATGCATGGAGGACTCAGTTAGAACTCAAGTGGCAGAGTTATGACACAGTTGGAAGAAGTAGTTATGGAGTTGTATTCAGTTTAACTCAGTTAGACTCAGTTGAGCTAGTTGTATCTATTCTAATTGAATGATACACTAGTGAGAGTGGAGTGAATTAATTCACAAATAATAACTCATTAATCAACTCGAACATCGTAAAAGTTAACCCGCGTTATAATGGCGTCAAAGGGAGCATTCAACAAGAGAGGAAAGGCAAAGATGTAGCTCATCTATCAGGATTCATAGTGATGCATTGATTGCATCACACACACATTGGAGTTGCCAATGAGGTTTGCGAAGTCAAGGCAAGAGTGATTTGAATTCATTCAGAGCTATTCTTCAGCAAGGATTGTGCAGCGGAGGCAGGCTAGTAGGAGGAAACGATCGGTGCATGGATTTGCAAGATTGGTCTTGATTAGTGTATGAGATTGTACTGTACTGAGAGCTTGTGATAAGATTTGTATGAGATTGTCATATGATCTCCATGATACATAGAATATAGTTGGGGTTTTCATCTTCAAGCTTTCTCGGTTAAAAACAGTGTTATGTGCAATTGATTATTTTTATTTATGCTTCACATGTGTCTGCAATTAATTTTTCTGCAAAAGATTAACAAGTGGAATTGATTCATTATTTTGCATAAAGTTAAATAGTGTGAGATTAGGTGAATCAAGTACATATGAATGCTTAGTGCATATAATTTCTACATCGTATCGGAGCATTATTGATTGAAGATTGCAATTGTGAAGTGAGTTTGTGCTGGTGGAAAATTTGAATTTGTTGCAGAAGATTATTGGTGCAGAAGTTGAGTATACATTGAAATGGCCTTAAATGGGTTGTGATTGGAGTATGCCCTTGATGGGATCTCGAATTACATAGCCTGAAGGACAGGATGGAGGCAGTGCTGGATGATAATGGACTGAAGGAGTTCATCGATAGTGATGTTCCTAAGCTGTGATCTAGCGATGCTGCATTACTTGATGCATGGCAAAAGAAGACAACAAAGACGATGAGAATTTTGTTGGAAGGTGTGAAGAACCATATTGTGTCCAACATTCACGGGAAAGCTACTCCATTATTAATGTGGAAGGCTTTGACAGACTTGTTCCAAAGCAGAAGTGACCAGAGGAAGTTGGTGCTTAAAGACAAGCTCAGAAAAATAAAAATGGAGAAAGGCGACAATATTCCAAAATACCTCATGAAGTTTGTCCACTGCAAGGATGAACTGGGAAGTGTGGGGGTTAATTTTGATGATGAAGACTTGGTGTGCTTGGTTCTCCTTGGGCTTTCGAAGAGTTGGCATAGCTACGAAGACTCTGTCAATGGACGGGAGAAACTGCCAGGATGGGAGCGACTTTGGTTGGGTCTTGTGCAGGAGGAGATAAGGCGAGGTACCGGGGATGAATCTTCATCGAAGAATGAAGATGAAGAGAATTGCGCTTTGGCTGTCGAAGAAAGGAAAGGGAAGGGGAAGAAATATTCTTCAAAATATGGTGCTAAAGGCAAGAAGCAAGATTTGTCCAAAGTGAAGTGTTTTCACTGTCACGAACACGGACATTTCGCCACTAACTGTCCACAGAAGAAGAAGAACAAGCAGGCTGATGGATCTACAGATGGAAAGGCCTTAGCCTCACAATTTGAACTTGATTTCTCCTTGATCTCATGCTTGGTTTCAAGCTGTATGGTATTGGTGTGGTATCTTGATAGTGGTGTGTCTTTCCATACGACGTGAGACAAAGAGTTGTTTAGTGACTTGGAGGAGAAGGACCTCCAGATGCATATAGAGATGGGCAGCGATGGTCAGTATAGTGCGACTGGAATTGGGACCATTACCTTTGAGAGGGAGTCTGATAATCCATTCTTGTTGAAGAATGTTATGCATGGTGTAGGTCTGATGAAGAACTTGGTCTCAGTCGCAATGCTAGAAGACAGAGGTTATGATGTTGTTTTCAGTGAGGGAAAAACCTTCCATCGACATAAAACAACGGGTCAAACCAAGAAGATAGGGGTTAGAATTAAGAATCTCTACAAGCTGGAGGTAGATGGCAGTGCTGCAATGGTGGGAAAAGAAGAAGAAGTGGTGAGTTGGGATGAGGGTGAATTATGGCACAGGAGATTGGGCCATATTCACCATAGCGCTTTGAAGATTTTGCAGAAAATTTCTACTGGACTTCCCAAGGATACTCTTGCGCAGTAAGATCAGTGCAAGGGATGTACTATGGGTAATTTTGTGAAGACCACCTTTCATGAGAAGGAGAACCGTGATTCGGTGATCCTGGAGAGAATTCACACAAACGTGTGTGGACCATTCTCGGTTGCTTCAACAGCAAAACACAGGTATTATGTTATATTTGTTGATGACTATTCTCATAGATGCTGGATCTTCTTCATGCATAAGAAGAGTGAAATGTTCTCAAAGTTCTGTGAGTTCAAAGCATTGGTGGAGAAGGAGTCGGGGAAGCAAGTAAAAGCTGTACGGAGCGATAATGGTGGTGAATACATCTTGGGTGAATTCAAAGACTTATGTAGCAAAGAAGGAATTCGAAGAGAACTCATAGCGCTTCATAACCAACAGTAGAATGGGTTCACAGAGAGAAAGAATAGAATGATCATGGGTGCTGCATGAGCGATGTTGCATGTCTAGGGCCTACCGATGCACTTGTGGGCGGAAGCATGCAACACTGCGGTTTATGTGCAAAACCATTGTCCTCATAGAGTACTTGGCATGAGTACACCCAAATAAGATTTTACTGGTAAGAAGCCTGATATTTCTCATTTGAAGATTTTTGGCTCACTTTTTTACATTCATGTGATGAAGGACACCAGGAAGAAGCTCGAGCCAACTGTAGAAGTTGGGATATTTATGGTGTACAGAGAAACACCCCATAATTATCGTGTGTATTTTCCAGACAGTCGGATGACTATTGTGCGACGGGATATAAAATTAAATGAGGTGAAAGCCATGAAGTTGTCGCTTGAGAGGGAGCTACACTTGCATGCGGAGGAGGAACTTCTTGTTCCCAAAGATGAGCCTCTGGATGTGGATCAACCACAGGAGGAGATTCATGGAGTGAAGGAGTCCACTCATGCAGAACCAAAAATCAGAAAAAGCAGAAAGTGTACCACAGAAGCTGAGAGACTAAAGCTTGATGTGTCACAGAGTGTAGGAGTTCCTACCTCATAGCATAGACAGAGACAGTCACCTGACCAATTTACTGGATACACGGCTCTTATGAGCAAGTGAATTGTGACAGAGCCATCTTCTTTCGAAGAAGCAGTGCAGGATCCCACATGGGTAGATGCCATGGTGGAGGAGTATGACTCCATTTTCAGAAACATTGCTTGGGAGATTGTTCCAAGGCTAGTGGGAAAATCAGTTGTAGGATCAAGATGGATCTACAAGGTAAAACAAGCTACTGATGGGATTTTCGAGAAGTATAAGGCAAGATTGGTTGCTCGGGGCTTCTCACAGATTGAGGGGATTGACTATGAAGAAACCTTTGCAGTTGTCGCATGGTATTCTTCCATACGAACCATCCTTGCTCTCTCAGCGTAGATGGGTTGGCACATTCATCCGATGGATGTGAAGACTGCATTCCTTAATGGGATCATTGAGGAAGAGGTGTACATTGAGCAGCCTGAAGGATTTGAGTTCTTCAGTAGTGAGTCGCATGTGTACAGGCTCAAAAGAGTGTTGTATGGGCTGAAACAAGCACCCCGTGCTTGGTACACTTGGATCGACAACTATTTCACTAGACTTGGCTTCACCAAGAGTGGGGCGGATGCAAACCTATACCAGATTGTGGTGGAGGGTAAGCTTTTAATCATTGTACTTTATGTTGATGATTTAATACTAACAGGTGATGAGCAGTTGATACACTCATGCAAGGCAGATCTTGCAAAGGAGTTTGAGATGAAGGATATGGGCCTCCATTATTTCCTTGGATTGGAAATATGGCAGTGGGAAGGTGAACAGTTTGTGTCTCAAGGCAAGTATGCCCGGGAGATACTGGAGAAGTTTCACATGCAAGGCTGCAAGCTTATCGACACTCCTCTTCCAGGAAATTTGAAGAAAGAGGATGCTACATTGGCAGAGGTAGTGGATGCCACTATTTAGAGACAATTGGTGGGTTCGCTCATGTATTTATTCAATACAATACTAGACATATGATATGTGGTGAACCCGCTTTCACAAGCGATGGTTAAGCCTACCAAGATCTTTTGGAAGGCAGGCAAGCATGTCCTGAGATATCTCAGGGGCACATCTAAGTATGGTTTATGGTACAAATAGATGGATGAGGTGAAGTTACATGGCTTCACAGATGCAGATTGGGTAGGAAGCCCAACAGACAGAAAGAGCACATCAGGGGGGATTTTCAGTATCAGATCTACGATAGTTACTTGGTACAGTATGAAACAAAGATATGTGGCACTCAGTTCAGCGGAAGCTGAATACATGGCAGCAAGTCAAGCTGCATGTGAGGCTATCTGGATGAGGAAGATTCTGGTTGGTTTGTTCGGTTCACATTTAGATCCCATAGTGATACATTGTGATAATCAGAGTTGCATTAAACTCTCGGTTAATCTTGTGTTTCATGATAGATCTAAACATATCGATATCCGATATCACCATATCAGATATTGTGTGCAATGGAAGATCATGTTGCTTCAGTACGTTCCTACAGAGGATCAGGATGCAAATATTCTGACGAAGGCGCTCACCAGGAGAAAATTCGAATACAATAGAGGCAGGATTGGGGTGAAGGATAATCCCCATCTTGTTGAGAGGGAGTGTTGAGATTAAAAAAGATGATGAGCTTAGTGAAAAGAGTCACCTTCACTAAGTGGGCCTACAGGCTATTTTTGGCACAAGTCTATTTTTAGACATGATGATCATATTTCAAAAGTTGCAGGATGCTATTTGTGAATGGTTGATCAAGTTGGAAAAATAGATGAAATTATGTTTTTAGAATATTGGGCGAAGTGTATTTATAAATCACTGATCTAAAAATAGATGCATGTCGATTATTATTAGCTCTTAATAATAATCAGACACTAAACAACAACTTATTCTCTTGAAGCACTTTGTTTCAGTGCGTAGATGTGGCACATCAGTGGACTCGGGGAATTATGCAATTTCCAAGGGTTTACTAGAGCTAATGCATGGAGGACTCAGTTAGAACTCAAGTGGCAGAGTTATGACACAGTTGGAAGAAGTAGTTATGGAGTTGTATTTAGTTTAACTCAGTTAGACTCAGTTGAGCTAGTTGTATCTATTCTAACTGATTGATACACTAGTGAGAGTGGAGTGAATTAATTAGTTATTTAATTCTCAAATAATAACTCATTAATCAACTGAAAAATACAGCAGTTAACTACAGTGCATGGCAGTTTCAGTGGAGACCCAGTGGAGAGGTAGGTGAAAGGGAAAAATAGACTATCTATTGTGACTATAGTGATGCATTGATTGCATCACACACACATTGGAGTTGCCAATGACGATTGCGCAGTAAAGTCAAGATTAATTCGAATACATTCAGAGCTATTCTTTAGCAGGGATTTCACAGTGGAGGCAGGCTAGCAGGAGGAAAAGATCGGTGCATGGATTTGCAAGATTGGTCCTGATTAGTGTATGACGATTGTACTGTACTGAGAGCTTGTGATAAGCTTTGTATGAGGTTGTCATATGATCTCCATGTGTTAGGTCCCTATATTACTAGTATAGTCCCTTATTGTTATTAGTGTAACCCCCTTATTGTTATTATTGTACCCTTGTAACCCCCATTTTGTTATTATTGTGCCCTTAAATTATTATTGTTAGGTCGGCTAGGATTACATTGTGGACCACTAGGATTACATTATGGCCACATGGACTCCTATATAGAGAAAGGAGGTTTTGTAAGTTGTATCATCCAAGAATTGTTCAGTCATGTAATGTATTGGAGGTTTACCCCTCGAAGTGGCTTATTTCTAAGGCGTTGATATCTCTTCTCTTCTATTTTTGGAGCTGGTTACACAACATTTGGTATCAGAGCTTTGGATTCTAGGGTTTCGCTGCTCCAAATAGGTCATCGTGGCATTTTCGCTATAGCTGTTTTTCTACAAAGTTTTAGAAGACAAAATTTTTAGGGTACGAATCTGAAATCTTGAGGAAGATTTTCTAAAAATTTCAGAGCTTGGTTCGCAATATTTTGGGAGATATGATTTGTGGAAGTTAGGTCTTTTTTCAGGCTCCTAAACAGGTCATTTTGGAATTTGTGCTATAATTTTTTTTCTACGAAGGTTCAGAATCTGAAATTTTTAGGGTGCAAAGCTGAAATCCTAAGGAAACTCGTTAAAAAATTTTAGAGCTTGGTTCACAATATTTATGGAGATATGATCTGTGGAAGATAGTACTTTTTCAGGCTCCCGAATTTCATCTCAAAGAGGTGATCGTGGGAAAATTTCAATAACTCTCTCTCTCTGAGCATCGGATTAGAGTGCCGTAAAAAGTGGTCACAAGTACACAGACTTTATTTTCTTGGCTATCAATTTTAGAGGCGAAGGATGAAAAAATGACACGTGGCACATCGTATAAGTTTTATCTACTGAACTAGTCCATAATTAGGTCATTGTGGGAGATTGGACATAACTTTGTCTTGGAGAATCAAAATCAGGTCAAACCCGTGGCATTCAAAATAGAATTCAGAGGGCTACTTCAATGCTGAATTTTAGATATTTACGAGCCACAA
This sequence comes from Pinus albicaulis, assembly GCA_034641835.2. NCBI lineage: Eukaryota > Viridiplantae > Streptophyta > Pinopsida > Pinales > Pinaceae > Pinus > Pinus albicaulis. The sequence continues at coordinate 1,216,204,716 of CM076572.1, read as the reverse complement.
TCACATAGATAATCCAATTTCAATATCGAGCTCCTCAAAAGAAAGAAAAAGGTGTGTATTTTTTTCCCAATTGCATAAGTCTTGTTTGAAAAATCAATTTGAATTGATTCCAAGGGCATATTGTAGAATATATATCAGTATTGGGTTCTAAAAAATGCCCCTTAAAAATAATTCAACACCCATTAAGCCTTCAGAAGGCTCTACTATGACTCATGAAGATGAAGAATTGCAACATGATTTATCAAAATTACAAGAGCAAGTGCACCAAATTTCGCTCTTGCAAAGAGCAGCAAAAAATGAAATGGAAGTTTTGAAGAAAGGCGTGGAATCTAAGATAGATGGCATGGAAGCTGGCAGGAATCTAAGATGGAGGACATGGAAGCTAAAATGGAAAATATGAAGAATGATCTAAAAGCAGACATAGAAGGTTGACAAAGTTGATACAAGAAATGTCTCTTAATGGTGAAAAGATAGTAGAGGAAAATCATGATGAGAACAAAATAAATGTTAATCGTGATTTCATAAGCTCTAATGTTGGCGGGAAGAACCACCATATTCCAAAAATGGATATGAGGAAGTTTGATGGAAATGATCCTGTAACATGGATACTACAGATGGAGCAATATTTTGATCTCAATAATGTTCAAAACACACAAAAGGTTTGCATTGCAACTTAACATTTAGAAAAAAATACATTTGTATGGTATCGATGGCTTTGCTCCTGTAAAAAAATTGTCACTTGGTCAATTTTATGGAGGAAATGATAGCACATTATGAGGATACAAAGAGAAAAACTTTCTTTAGCCAATTGATAAATCTCAAACAAAAGTGTTCAATGGGGGAGCACATTAAGGACTTCCAAAAATTGAATATAAGGGTAATTGATATTCCAGAGGAACACAATATTTATCTCTTCATAGGTACTTTAAATGATAACATCCAACTTGAAGTTCGCATTTTGGAACCTGATTCATTGGAGAAAGCATTCAGGTTGGCAAGAAAAATTGAATGTAAAACTATGGCGACAAGGAAGCCTACCACTCACTTCTATAAAGATGGAAGTGTTGCTACTCCTAGATTTCCACAACCTACAAGGTTGACACGACAACAATTGGAAGAAAAAAGAGCAAAAGGGCTTTACTACAGTTGTGATAGAAAATACACTAAAGGTCATAAGTGTGCTGAGAAGAAATTATTTTACATAGATTGTGAAGAGGAGGAAGAAAATGAACAAGAAACTTCAAAAGAAGAGGATATACACCAGAAACCAACCCTAGAGAAAGAACAATCCCACTCATATTTGTAATGCACCGCAGAGTTACCACTCCCAACTCTCACAGCAGTAGTAAGGACATATCAAGAAGAAAAAGGTAATACTCGTTGATTGATTCAGAGTAATCATAATTTTTTTTCATTGTAAGGCAGTTGAAAGTAAATTCACAACTGTTTTATACCACAAAGACTGTAATGTCAAGTGATAGTTGCAAAAGTGGAGAAACTATAAATTGCTCTAGAAATGCTATGCAATATCAAGCTAACCATGGGGGAATATGTATTTTTGACTATTCCAATGCTTTCCATTCTATGAGGCAGTTTGATGCCACAGGAGTACAATGGTTACAATCTTTGGGGACATTAGCTTTTAATTTTCAAGAAATTTTCTTGAATTTTTTTTTGGAAGGAAAGGAAGTCGAATTACTGGTACAAAAAAGGTATTTGTTGCATAATAAGCCTAATGCTCATGACAAAGCCAAAGAAAGAAACAAATTCTATATGTAATTGCACAATTATGTTCACTAGAAGTTCCAACACTAAAATCATCTATTTCTCCAGATCTCCAAAGAGTCTTGGACAATCGTTCCAATGTGTTTGATACTCCCAAAGGACTCCCACCTATTCATGATCATGATCATGCTATTCATTTGATTCCAGGAAGTGTTCCTCCAAACATCCGACCTTACAGATATCCTTATGTCCAAAAGAGTGAAATTGAACGTATGATTGCAGAAATGTTAGAGGCTTGTATAATTCAACCTAGTCAAAGTTCTTTCTCTGCTCCAGTAGTATTGGTGCACAAGAAGGATGGATCATGGCGCATGTGTCCGGATTATATGGAGCTCAATAAGTTTCATTCATTAAAGATAAATTTCCCATTCCTGTGATTGATGAATTATTGGATGAATTACATGGAGAAATTTACTTTACCAAGTTGGATCTTCATTTAGGATATCATCAAATTAGAATGAAGACTGAAGATATTCCAAAAATAGCATTTTGAACTCATGAGGTTCATTATGAATTTTTGGTCATGCCTTTTGGCCTTACCAATGCACCTTCTACATTTCAAGGGTTGATGAATTCCATTTTCAAACCCTTCCTTCGAAAATTTATGCTAGTATTTTTTGATGATATACTAATCTACAGCAGGTCTTGGAAGGATCATGTTGAACATGTTGACAGGGTGCTCAAACTATTGCAGGAGAAACAATTATATGCAAAAACATCCAAATGTTTCTTTGGAGTATAAGAGGTGGAATATATGGGTCATATTGTATCTCACGAGGGTGTTAAAGTAGACCCTAACAAAATTAAAGCCATTAAGGAATGGAAAGTCCCCACAACCATAAAGCAGTTGCGAGGATTTCTCGGGTTAACAGGGTATTATTGCAATTTTGTTAAGAATTATGGGAGAATAGCAGCACCTCTAACAACATTATTGAAGAAAGATGCATTTTCATGGACTCCTGAAGCAACTAAGGCCTTTGAACATTTTAAAGAGGCAATGTGCCTAGCACCGGTCTTAGCTACGCCAGACTTCACAAAAACCTTTATCGTGGAATGTGATGCCTCAGGAAATGGAATTGGTGCTGTTTTAATGCAGGAAGGAAGACCCATTGCTTTTGAAAGTCGTCCAATCAAAGGAAAGTATTTACAAAAACCTATTTATGAGAAGGAAATGTTAGTAATACTGCATGCACTAAAGAAATGGCGAACTTACCTAATGGGAAGACACTTCAAGGTAAAAACTGATCATGATAGTCTTAAACACTTTTTGGAACAAAGACTATCTTCAGAAGAGTAGCAAAAATGGGTCACAAAGATGTTGGGTTATGACTCTGAAATAATCTACAAAAAAGGAAAGCTTAATGTTGTTGCAGATGCACTCTCAAGAAAGAATGAAGAGGTGGAAGCATTGCTTTGTGCCATTTCTATTATCCAACCAGATTGGATAACCAAAGTAAGAGATGAATGGAAGAAGGACAAAGATGTATGGACACTCATTCAAAAGTTGCAGCAAGATCCTAGTACATCTGATACATTTAGTTGGAAAAATGATTCTTTATGGTACAAATATCGCTTATATCTTTGTAAGAATTCCCAACTAAAACAAAATATTCTTCTGGAATTGCACACTTCTCCTTTAGGAGGACACTCAGGATTTTTAAAAACTTACCACAGGGTGAAGAAAGAATTCTTTTGGGATGGCCTTAAATCTGATATTCAAAAGTTTGTGGCGGAATGTTTGGTTTGCCAGCAGAATAAAGTGGAGACAATTAAGACCCCGGGACTTCTACAACCTTTATTCATTCCAAGTCAACGTTGGGAGGAGATTTCAATGGATTTTATCACAGGTTTACCGAAGTCCGAAGGCAAGAATGTCATCATGGTGGTAGTTGATAGACTTACCAAGTATGCACACTTTTGTGCATTATCTCATCCATTTAAAGCAAGTACAGCTGCTACTACATTTATGGATAGAATTCAAAAGCTACATGGAAGCCCAAGGGTTATTGTGAGCGACAAAGATCCCATTTTTACTGGAAATTTTTGGACGGAGTTATTTTCTTGTTTGGGTACTCAATTAGCTCATAGCCCATCTTATCATCCTCAATCTGATGGTCAAACTGAGATAGTAAATAAATGTTTGGAAGGATATCTTCGTTGTTTTGTATCTGATAAACAAACACAATGGGTCAAGTGGTTACCTCTCGATGAATGGTGGTATAACACTTCCTTCCATACTGCAGCAAAAATGACCCCATTTATGGCACTTTATGGATATCATCCACCATCGATCACATCATCTTTAAGGAAAAATTCGAAGGTTCAAGCAGTGGAAGATCACATCGAGCATTAGCAAGAAGTTCTCCAACTCTTAAAGGATAACCTGAATTTGGCACAAAATCGAATGAAACAACAGGCAGATCAACATCACAGCGAGAGAAGTTTTGATGTAGGAGATTGGGTATTTTTACGGCTACAACCATACAAAAAAATATCCCTCAAGCAAGCTAATAAGAATAATAAATTATCACCAAATTACTATGGTCCTTACAAGGTGTTGCAAAATATTGGTACTATGGCATACAAATTGGAGCTTCCTGCTTCTTCGCGAGTACATCCAGTTTTCCATGTTTCATGCTTAAAGAAGGTTATAGGTGAAAATCTTCCAGTTCAAACAATATTGCCAGAATTTGATGAGGAAGGAAAAATAATATTGGAACCTCAAGTGGTCATGGAAACAAGAACTCGACAGCTACGGAATCGATCAATTTCAGAGTATCTCATCAAGTGGAAGAACTTACCCACTGAAGATTCTACATGGGAGGATGAGAAGTTTATACAAAAGCACCCAGAGCTACTCAAGCGTTGAGGACAACACTTTTTTGAAGGAGAGGGGCATGTTAGGTCCCTATATTACTAGTATAGTCCCTTATCGTTATTAGTGTAACCCCCTTATTGTTATTATTGTACCCTTGTAACCCCCATTTTGTTATTATTGTGCCCTTAAATTATTATTGTTAGGTCGGCTAGGATTACATTGTGGACCACTAGGATTACATTATGGCCACATGGACTCCTATATATAGAAAGGAGGTTTCATAAATTGTTTCATCCAAGAATTGTTCATTCATGTAATGTATTGGAGGTTGCCCCCTCGAAGTGGCTTATTTCTAAGGTGTTGATATCTCTTCTCTTCTATTTTTGGAGCTGGTTACACAACACCATGATACATAATATTTAGTTGGGGTTTTCAGCTTCAGGCTTTCCTGGTTAAAAACTGTGTTATGTGCGATTGATTATTTTTATTTATGCTTCACATGTGTGTGTAATTAATTTTTCTGCAAAAGATTAACAAGTGGAATTGATTCAGTATTTTGCATAAAGTTAAATAGTGTGAGATTAGGTGGATCAAGGACATATGCATGCTTAATGAATATAATTTCTACACGAAGCTCAGTTCTCCTTCTCATGAAAGGTCAACTTTACATACTTCCCCATGTTGCAACCCGTGCACTGATCTAATTGAGAAAGTGTTCCCATTAGAAGTCCAATAGAATTTTGTTACATGACATTCAAGGCTCCATGATGAAGATGGATGAATCGCTTGTGCCATAATTTGCCCTCATCCCAAATCACCACTTTTTCTACCTTTCCCTTCATGGCAGTGCAACCATCTACCTACAACTTGTAGAGATTCTTAACTCAAATCACTATCCTCTAGGCTTGAACCATTGTTTTATCTCACAGGAAATATTTTCCATCACTAAAAACAATGTCATAGCCTCTCTCCTCCAACATTGTGACTGAGACCAATTTTTTCTTCAGACCCGGTACATGCATTAAATATTTTAATTGAAATGGTTTACTGGACTCCTTTTGAAAGGTAATGGTACCAATCCTGGTAGCACTGTACCATCCGTCACTACCCATCTCAATATGCATCTAGAGATATTTCTCCTCCAAGTCACTGAAAATTTCCTTATCTCCTGTCATGTTAAAGGAAGCACCACTATCCAAATACCACACAGATCCCAATGCAATGGACACCATGCATGCGATCAATGAGAAGTCAAGCTCAAATTGAGAGGTAAGGGCCTTACCAGCTGTAGATCCATCAACCTCCTTGTTCTTATTCTTTTGTGGACAGTTAGTAGAGAAATGCCCATGTTCGTGACAGTGAAAACACTTCACCTTGGACATGTCCTAATTCTTGCCTTTGGACTTGGATTTTGAATGAAATTTCTTCCCTTCCCTTTCCTTGCCTTGGTAGCCAAAGCATAGTCCTCTTCATTCTCATTCTTAGATGAAGATCCATCTATGGTGTTCCTTCTGAACTCATCCTGCCCCAAATCCGACCATAATCATTCCTAATCTGGCAATTTTTCCCTTCCGTTGACAGAGTCTTGATAACTATGCCAACACTTAGGAAGTCCTAGGAGAGCCAAGCTCATCAAATAATCATCAGCGACTGTTATTCCCACACTCCCCAGTTCATCCCGACATTGGAAAAAATTCGTGAGATATTTTGGAATGGTGTTTCCCTTTTCCATATTGATCTTCCTCAGTTTATCTTTGAGCGCCAATGTCCTATGGTCGCTGCTGCTTTGGAATAGATCCATCAAAGCCTTCCACATAGCATATGGTGTGGCTTTCCATGGAGGCTTGAGAAAATGTGGTCTCGTACTCCCTCCAACAGGATCCTCCTTGCCTTTTCCACTCTGTTTTGCAATGCATCAAGATTGGCAGCATCTGCAACATCTGGCTTAGGAACATCTTTGTTAATGAATTCCTTCAAGCCATTGTCTTCAAGTACTTCCTCCATCCCATCCTTCCAAGAAATGTAGTTTGATCTGACCTCGCGTGCATACTATAACCTCAAGCCATTGAAAGCCATTTTGATCTTGAATCAGCTGTGGCACCATGAAAGTCTTTCTGCAAATTCAAATTCTATCCAGTCACAAACTCAGCTCCTGCTTCACTTGTACAATTTCCTGTGATATGATACCATGTAGAAATTATACAAAAAGCATGTATATCTTATATTCACTTGATCTAACAATGTGCTAAAGTTAAATACTGAATCAATTCTACAAATATTTTGCGGAATTAAAAACGCAACCTCTAATCACATGAACATGAAGAAAGATCAATCACACACAACACAGATAATTTCCCAGGGAAAGATTACAACTAAAAACCCCACTATCTTCTACCGTATATTAAGCATGGATCATGAAAAAAATACAATGTATTTATCTTCTCACAAGAGCCTCCAACATTCAACTATCTTTCTCACACTGTCTTCATAGAAAACTGACCAATACTTAGTCAGTTTCCAACCTCCTGACAGCCTGCCTTACTTGCACAATCCCTGATGGTCAGGATCCCTAAAAGATAGGAATTATTGCCTGCCTTGACTGCACAAGAATCATGGGAAATAAAATGGGTGTTTTCATGCATGTGTGCAAGTAGATAATGTCACAACTGATAGTCAACCTCCCTTTCACCTAGAACTCAACTGGGTCTCCACTGGATCTGACATGCATGCATCTAATAATAGTAAATCCTCAGTTGCATGTGAGATCACTGATTGTGAATTAAATAATATTTAATTCACTGAATCTCTCACTAGTGTATCTTTAGTTACAACTAGCACAACTGAGTTTAACTCACTTAAATGAGTTAAACTATTTACAACTTGCATTAACTAATGCACCATTGCACTTCGAACTCTGTTACAACTAGAATTACTCTGCATGTCCCATTAATCAACCTCTAACTCGAAATCCACTAGCTAAATGAATTTTCCACTTAATTTACTATTTCAAGTCCACATTGAGAATAGATTACAGTTTAATGTCCATCTAAATTAAGGGATAATAAAAATAGACATGCACCCAAAAATTGTTGGAAATTGGGGGGGGCAGAATCAGTATTCCTTTCAATTAGAGCATTATTTAATATTCAATTATTATTAGTGTTTGTACAATGATAGTAGCAAACAAGAGGAACACAAATGCACATAGTTTTTAAGGTGGAAACCCACTCCGGGACAAAAACCACCTAATGCTTTTCTAATAATTCTTTAATATTCAACTCTAATTGAAAATAAAACTCCAACTTCCTAGAATCTAGAAAAGCATTCTTCTCCAGCTCCCACTAGATGGACGCTCCAATGCCAGATATTCTTCAGTAGTCAACTGAACGGATGCCCCAACACCCAATGAGCTACAACTCACCCTAGCACCATGCTACCACCCTATAGAAGAATAAAAGAAGAATGGACTCTCGTACCAGGGAAAATGGTCCACTTTACAATGATATAGAATGATGCAGAAGAAGAATATATGCTAGAATATAACCCCAAATTTGACACAACCACCTAATGATGATCCTAGACCTCCCAACACTGCTTCTTCAACCCTTGGCAGATAGACACTAGTACAATTTGTACAATAATGTATTTACAATGACTAAGTACAATGATACCTTTATAATGATTGTATGCAATGCTGCCCACTTGAAGACTTCATATGATGAAATTCTTGCTACTTTTATGCACCTTGGTTGCTGCTCTTTTCATGCTACCCTCTGATGCACCTTGCTTTGCTTTTCTGCCATATAAAGTCTGGTCCTTTGCGATCCTTGACAACACATGATCTAACTTTTTCTTGCCTTCTAGGAGATCGATATTGAATCTGGTGTATCTCTGTTATTTCAGATCCTCAATATCTGATTTTCAGTCCTATAGTAGTCCTCTGAGTTGTCTTTCCAATGCCACAGTTCTGACCCAATTTGGATTCTTTAAGAGAGATTTATACCCAATTTTTCACAATGCCCTAATTATGGATTGTTTCAGCAGAGTGCACTGGTACGACATGCCACGTGTCACTGTTCTTCATTTGGCTCTAAAATTAATAGAGCAAAAAAAAAATACTATGAAATTTCTGCCACTTTTTACATAATTCCAATCCGATACTCAGATAGAGAGTTATGACGATTTTACCAAGGTCACTTCTTTGCGATGAATTTCAGGAGCCTGCAAAAACCCTGACTTCCACATATCATATCTCCAAAACTGTTGTGCACCTTGATCTGAAATTTGTATTGCAGCTTCCTCAAGATTTTGGCTTCATCTCATAAAAATTTCATCTTCTGAACCTTCGTAGAAAAAAAGTTAGAGCGAAAATTCCATGATGACCTGTTTCAGATGGCCGAATCCCTTGCATAAGGAGGAAATGAAGATCACAATTTATATGAATGCTTAAGTTGAGAGGGGCTTCAACAAGTGAACGTGGGAGGGATTTTAGGAGCTTAAAAAATATTAATTATGAATTTTTAATGACCCATGCCCCAACCCCATGGGGTTTTATCCCACTAAATGGGGGTACAAACTTCAAACATGAATATCTCTCAAACTGTGAAGAATTACATGGCGTGCCATATATCAACGGAAACATATCGATAAGTAGAAACCATCAAAAGCATTATTGACCCATAATATATTAATTTTGTAGGTCAAAATTCCCATGCAATATTGGTTTAGCCCCTGGTGTAGCTTGGGTTGACATCAATGACAACTGCTGATCAACAATCTCCCCCTTTGTCATTGATGGCAACACAAGTACTCCCCCTACGATCATGACACCTCTTCCTACAACATTCACTCCCCCTTTGACATCAATGGCAAAGGTTAACTCCCCATGAAACAAAACCATCCTATGGACCTGTACACACTTCCACTCCCCCTTTATATTCTGTGTTACACCATTTTCTGGTCAGCTAACCTATTATCATTAGATGGACCCAAGTACACCATGTAAGACCAATTTTACCCTAAGTAAAATTGCTTTCACTATGTTAAATAACTTAATAAACCACATTTATTAGGTTGTTTATGGTCTAAAGAGGAAAGCCCAAAAGGAAATATTAAACAAACCTATATTTGTTTGATTTTCCTCATGGAATAATTAATTAAACCATAATTTAATTATTATTCCTAGTCATGTTTAACCCAAAACAAAGAAATTAATTAGATAAACCTTTATTTATCTTAATATTTTCTAGGAATAATTATTTAAATCTTATTTAGATAATATTCCTTGTTAAATATGACCAAATCACCCACAAATAATTAAATAAATCATTATTTATTCGATTATCTTCTAACCACTTCCTTAAAAAGATAAATAAATCATTTATTTATTTATTTTTGACAAATAAAGGGATTTGACCCAAGTCAAATACCTTTTCCCTCCAACAAATATAATAAAATATTCCATAAAAGGTGGATCTAGATTCGGTTAACATTATTTTAATCATGCACCAAGATCTAGAATGACCCAATATTTTGTTATAAATAGGAGGGTTTTTCCTACCATTCTTCACCTTTTGTTGCCTATTAGATCACTCTGGATCTATACACTTGGTCACATTTTTCCACTATTTGATGTGTGAGCTCCCTTTGAGTTCTATTCTTTGTATGGGTTTTCTACACCAACAGGAGAGAGAAATGCTAGATCTGAAGTGCTGAGGACTTCCAAGAACCCTTCCCATTGAGGAGAATAGGAAACATCTTCGTGTTTTCCTCCCAGGTGCCCTTAATACAAAAAATTCTTTCAAAAATTGTTCTTGTCTTGTCTATTGGATATATGGAGCAAACCCTTCTTTTTTACTGCTTAATGTCTTTCTATGCATAGATCTAGTTTGTTGCAGCTCTTGTCTTGATTAACTAACTGCAGGTCTGAAGATATTGCCAGCCACATTTGATGTTAGGGCTATTAGTTATGCGTAGCTAAAGTGGTCTTTTTTCGTACACTTCGACAAAAGATTCATACTAACATTCTGAAAAGCAGAAAATCTAATGACAACTTGGGAGAATCCCCAGCTTTTGGAAAAGATATTCCAATGCTGGCGAATATTTAATATGTGATTCTTTTGGTGTTGCTTGGAATCTTTCTACTTGTCCAAATTCTTTCATAACATCTGGTTGGGAGGCTATTACATATAGAAGACTACTAATCATAGATATGTACAACCTTTGATCCACATCCTTAGACGAGTCGTCCATGCTCAATTTGCAACCTGTTACCATTGGAGTAAGGATGTGTTTGCAATCTTCCATTTTAAATTTCTTGAGAATTTCCTTGATGTACTTGGCTTGACATATAAATATTCCTTTCTCTTACTGAGATATTTGAAGCTCTAAGAAGTATGTCAGCTCACCATTTAAAGACATCTCGAAATCACTTTGCACCTTTGTAGCAAACTTCTTACTTAGTCGATCATCATTGCTACCAATTATTGTATCATCCTCTTTAGCTATTAGACATGAATTAGTTGCTTCATCCAGAACATATATGTCATTTGGAGCTCAAATTGCTGTAGCCACAATTTCACCATACACACCTTTCCTGATTTCACATTTCATGGAGTTGAATAGTATTGTGTGTCCTTGATCACACATTTGTCCAACACTGAGCAGATTGTGATTCATGTTTTCAACCAATAGAACATTATTGGCTAGAGAATCTTTGCTTCCGAGAGTGACAGTACCTGATCCTATAACATTTGAAGATCCATAATTTCCAAAGGATGCGGTTCCATCCTTCTTCTCTTTCAGAGATACAAATTTATTTCTATCTCCAATAATATGCGTTGAGCAACCGCTATCAACATACCACACATCTTTGTTCTTTTCAGCCTTGAGAGTGAGAACACAATTATCATTCTTCTTCTTCTTCCATGTTCATTCATTCTGTGGCTTCGAAGATTCTTCTGGAGGATTTTCAAGTCTGTAGTCTTTGGCTATGTGTCCAAAGTTTCGACATTTGTAACATTCAATATTATTTCTTAAATGTTCAAATCTATTGATGTTTCGTTGAGCCTTGGGAGGTTCATATTTGACAGATCTCCTGGAATTGTATTTGTTCCTAGGGTACGTGCGACATTCTACAGCTTTATGACCAAATTTTCCACATGAATAACAGTAGCCATAAAAAATATGTTGGTACCTGGATGGAAATTTTCGTCGAGGAATTGTCTTCCAATGCTGTTCTTGGGAATCTTGTCCAATGAAGTCTACATGCATGTCAAATCTCATAGGTTCATTGTATTTTGTTGTAGAAGGTCCTGTTTCTTCTTTGTAACCGATGCCAGTTTTGTCGTTGTAAGATTGTTGATTGTTGATGAGTTCTTCCAATGCCCTTGAGCTGTTGGCATAGTTTTGGATAGTTTTTCCTTTCTTCACTTCCTCACGCAGCGAGACTACTTCGACTTCTAATTCTTCCCTTTCTTGGTTGCTTTCTTCCAACTTCTTTTGAAGTGACTCTTCAATGCATTTGTGTTCTTCAACTTCAATTTTGAGACCTTGAACTTGTTCTTCAAGAGTATTGGAACGAATCTTCTCCGCCTTGAGATCTTTTATAAGCTTGATTTCTTCCTCATAAAATTATTCTATGGTCCATCCTTCTTCTTCATTGTTTGATACCTCTTGTTTATTGTGCTTGGCCATAAACAATACTCTCTCATTGGCTTCTTCTTCACTATCATTGTCTTCATCGGATGATGAGCTATCTTCTTTAGAGAGAAAGTTCCTTTTGGATCCTTGCTTGTTGAATTTCTTAAAGCCTTTCTTTCTTTTCGAGTTGCCATTACTTTTGTTTGGACGTTTTGCTGCAAAATGCCCAACCTCATTACAGCTGAAACATATCAATGGAAGTTTACCTTTGAATTGTCCCTTACCAATTTGTAGTTTTCTCGTGAAGTAAGCATATTCTTCATCTGAAAGACCTTCTTCATCATCTCCTTTTTCTTCACACTTGCAGGTGCATGTATTTTCAATTGAAGGTTGTTTATCCTTATTGGTTTTCTTAGATGCAACGAATGCAGTTTCTAGATGCGAAGTACCCTCTTCTTCATCAATTCTCATTTCATATGCTATGAGAACTCCATTTAATTCCTCTTTTCTGAGTTTGTCTAGATTTGCACTGTATTCTAAGACCGATACCTTTGGGTTGAATCTCCCTGGTAACGTTCTAAGAATCTTCCGTATAATAGTCTTCTTGTCAATTGGCTCTCCCAATCCTTCCAGAGTATTGGTTATTTCATCAACGTATTGGAAGTATGCAGCAATGTTGCAATCTTCTTTCATTCTGAGTTGCTCAAATTTTTCTCTATAGATTTGAAGCTTTGCTTCTTTGACATTTGAGTCACCTGCATATATATTCTCAAGCTTGTCCCATACATTTTTGGTGGTTTTACAACCCAAAACCTTATGATAAGAAGATTCAATAAGTCCAATGATAATAATATTCTTTTCTTTTGCATCATTTACCAAGTTCTTCTTACCTTGTTCATCCGCGGTTGATGTAAATCCATTTTGAACAGTGTCCCATACTTCGTAACCTTGCGCCAAGAGATAGACCTCCATTCTTCCTTTCCAGAGTGCATAATTATTTCCATTGAATAGAGATACACCATTCTTGGTATGCTCCATGACCTCCTTCCAGTTGTTAAACTGCTATGGAAGGAACCAAGCTCCGATACCAATTGTTGGAAATACTGAGAGAGGGGGTGAATCAGTATTCCTTTCAATTAGAGCATTAGTTAATCTTCAATTATTATCAGTGTTTGTACAATGATAGCAGCAAACAAGAGGAACACAAATGCACACAGTTTTTAAGGTGGAAACCCACTCCGGGACAAAAACCACCTAATGCTTTTCTAGTAATTCTTTAATATTCAACTCCAATTGAAAATAAAGCTCCAACTTCCTAGAATCTAGAAAAGCATTCTTCTCCAGCTCCCACTGGATGGATGCTCCAACGCCCGAGATTATTCAGTAGTCAACTGAACGGATGCCCCAACACCCAATGAGCTACAACTCACCCTAGCACCACCCTACCACCCTATAGAAGAATAAAAGAAGAATGGACTCCCGTACCAGGGAAAATGGTCCACTTTACAATGATATAGAATGATGTAGAAGAAGAAGATATACTATACCATAACCCCAACTTTGACACAACCACCTAATGATGATCCTAGACCTCCCAACACTGCCTCTTCAACCCTTGGTAGATAGACACTAGTACAATTTGTACAATAATGTATTTACAATGAATAAGTACAATGATACCTTTACAATGATTGTATGCAGTGCTACCCACTTGAAGACTTCATATGATGAACTTCTTACTGTTGTTGCCCACTTGAAGACTTCATATGATGAACTTCTTACTGTTGTTATCCACCTTGGTTGTTGCTCTTTTCATGCTACCCTCTGCTGCACCTTGCTTTTCTTTTCTGCCATAGAAAGTCTGGTCCTTTGCAATCCTTGACAACACATGATCTAGCTTTTTCTTGCCTTCTAGGAGCTCGATATTGAATCTGGTGTATCTCTGTTATTTTAGATCCTCAATATCTGATTTTTGGTTCTATAGTATTCCTCTGAGTTTTCTTTCCAATGCCATAGTTATGACCCAATTTGGATTCTTCAAGAGAGAGTTATACCCAATTTCTCACAATGCCCTAATTATGGACTGTTTCAACATAGCGCACTTGTACGATGTGCCACGTGTCACTGTTTCTTCATTTGGCTCCAAAATTGATAGAGATAAAAATAAAGACCGTGCACTTTCTGCCAATTTTTATAGAATTCCAATCCGATACTCAGAGAGAGAGTTAAGATGATTTTACCAAGGTCACTTCTTTGAGATGAATTTCAGGAGGCTTCAAAAACCCTAACTTCGACAGATCATATCTCCAAAAATGGTGTGCACCTTGATCTGAAATGTTTTCTGCAGCTTCCTTAGGATTTCAGCTTCGTCTCATAAAAATTTCAGCATCTGAACCTTCGTAGAAAAAAATTTAGAGCGAAAATTCCACGATGACCTGTTTCAGATGGCCGAATCCCATGCATAAGGAGGAAATGAAGATCACAATTTATATGAATGCTTAAGTTGAGAGGGGCTTCAACAAGTGAACGTGGGATGGATTTTAGGAGCTTAAAAAATATTAATTATGATTTTTCAATGACCCATGCCCAAACCCCATGGGGTTTTAGCCAACTAAATGGGGGTATAAACTTCAAACATGAATATCTCTCAAACCGTGAAGAATTACATGGCGTGCCATATATCAACGGAAACATCTCGACAAGTAGAAACCATAAAAAGAATTATTGACCCAAAATATATTAATTTGGTAGGTAAAAATTCCCATGCAATATTTGGTTAGCCCCTGGTGCTGCTTGTGTTGACATCAATGACAACCGCTGATCAACAAAAAAAGCACTGTGGGCCCTGCCCTAGTTTGGGTGCTTAATGCAGTAGCCATGGGTGTTGAATCTTCTTGTTGAATATCAACACACTAAGATAGAAGAAGGTCATACTTCCCTATGCCTTCCTATGGATCAACAACCAAGTGTTCTTTGAGATCAGAATGAAGAGTGTACTTTCGTTTTTGCTGGATCTCGAGACAAGGTAATATTTCAGAATTTTGAAGATCCTTTTACTGATTCTCTACAGTTATCTAGGAAGATGTAATTTCTTGTTTTCATGGACCAGAAGCACATGTTCTGTAGACACTCGGAGTTGTCTAGTTGTTGTTGTTTTTTTTTTTTTTTTCTCTTCCTGCTTGAGGAAACTGCGAGCATGATTGAAGTAAGTAGCCATTTTCTAGATTGGTTACACTTGAAGGATCACTTCACATGATTTTACATATGTCTTCAGTAGTTAGGTGTTTTTCATTAGGATTTGAAGCCCTCAGGTCTCAGTGATATGCTGCCATCAATAAGTTTTGTAATTTTTTATTTCAGTCAGCCCAATTTTGAGTCAGTTTATTGAGTCAAGTTTTCAGTATTTAGTTTGGTTTTTAACTTTTGACTCCATGCCAAAAGGTAAGGCTACCTAGTCTATGATGTTATTGACACCTCCAAGAAGTTTTCATCCCCAACCGAAGCCAATGTTAGTGTCAGTTTTTGCATCCGGCCAGCAGTGATCAAATAGACTCTTATCATATCTTGTTAGGGTCTCATTTTCAAATTTTTTTCATTCCATTAGGTCATCATGCAAAAATTTGGTCACTTGATGCAGATTTAGATATGATCTCACTCCTTTCAAAATTTTACTATTTGTTGTCTCATTTCACCACTTTGCTGAGTATACCATTAGTCATGAATTTTCATCATCATTTTAGTCATTTTCATCATGGTTTCATTCAGTCCAGTGTCTCCATTAGGTCATTAGGGTTTCAGCCACCAAATCTGTCATCCATGCATAAAATCTGGAAATGGAGGAGTGGTAATAGGTAAATTTATTCTATGAATCTGGTTTCAAATGTAGTTTATGTTTCTAATATGTAATAAGTCCGTCATGTTCCTAAAGCTACAATTAAGAGTTCCAAAGCTATAGGGTTCTAAAAGCAAAGTGAAAATCATGAGGTGGGCCACCCTACCTCTTTGAATTTATAAGTAAAATAAACCCTTCCCTTATTCCTTTTCCCTTTCCACACATCCACATACACCCCCTCACTACCTAAGTGTCTACATCCAAACACAAGACCCTACACCACACTACTATTCCTATACTGCATTTTTGGAAGCCTCCTAGACCTAGACATGTAATAAAATTTCCTAGGTCTATTCCTACACTAATTCCCTTCCATTCCACTTCCTAAACCTTCATAACACCCTTCCCTATTTCCATAATTTTTCCCATCCCCATTTCCCTCTCCTAACCCCTCCATCCTACTCTATTTCTCCATTCCCCTGTTTTTCACTACTAGGGTTTTCCCCTTGAAAAGTACATATGGAGGGAGAAAAGAGGCCTTAAAACAAGGGAGGCCAAATGTAAATATATGAACCACTAAATGCACATGGTATGATGTCCTCTCAACTTTCCAAGCAGTGCAAAATTCTAATAAATTAACCTTTCCAAGTTATGGGCTGCCTAGGGTTTACAGTGCACACATGAACAATTTTTCTTCAAAATGTGTTTATGAACAAATGAAGATGAATTTGAAAAAAATGAAAGAGGTGTTTCTCAATAATAGAACAAGGAACAAAAATATCCTTTAGTTTATACATAGTTGTTATGATTTGTGAGAAATGTCCAAAATATAGTTGTTATAGGAGAGTTGTTGTACTTTTGGAGTAGTCTTGGTAACATGCATTTTTCTCTATCCTGGATTGTCCAAATGACTTTTTTGATACATAAAATGATAATTAGATAGAAAATTATTTCCAGTGAGCTATCCTAAGGTCGATTTGGAGTTTGGTGAGGCCTTCAAAAGTGACTTGCAACTTCACGCTACACTTTTCCTTGAGACATGCTGCTCTTTTTGTACAGTCTTGGGAGAATTGATTTTTGAGGGGATATAATTGATCATTTTTAGTGTGTGATGGATCCATTGTGTAGTAGATAAAGATATATTTCCAATTAGCGATCATGATCTCAATTTGGAGTTCGGGAAGGCATCCAAAAGTGGTCTGAAATCTCACGATGTGCTTTTGCAAGAGGCCAGGCTACGCTTTTTCCAAAGGCGTTGTGCTTTTTCCTAGGCAAGTTGCGCTTTTTCCAAGCACGCTATGTTTTCTGCAGTTTTATGTTTTCTCCAGAATTTTCAAATTTTCTCAGTTGATGGATGG
This sequence comes from Pinus albicaulis, assembly GCA_034641835.2. Taxonomy (NCBI): domain Eukaryota; kingdom Viridiplantae; phylum Streptophyta; class Pinopsida; order Pinales; family Pinaceae; genus Pinus; species Pinus albicaulis. Next base: position 1,216,187,282 of record CM076572.1, on the reverse strand, counting down.
ATTCAATGAAATTTTACTAACGTAATGATGGAATGTAAATGTAATTGTGTCATAAATAGTTACTAGGGGTAGATACATCATGTAAATATGTAATTTTGGTTAAAGTGAATCATTTTCATGAATGATAGGGATGAGTTGATTAACCTCCCTAATCACTAGGATTCCAATTGAGAACTTTGGGGATCAACTCAATAAGTCTTTGACTCGACCCCTGAGAGTGATCTATATCTTTCATTTCCTTTCTCATTACAAGGGTTGGATGATGTAGAATTTGATCATGAACACTATTGTAATTAGACTTTTGGCAAGAAATAACAAACTGAGTTGCAACTATTTTGATGGGATACCAGTGGTAATGTGATTTGACATTGTTTCTTCTTATGTTTTGAAAATGTGTGAATGTATTGTGATTTCATATTCATGCCATCTATGAAATTAATTGATTCCTACGTCTGAAAGACATAATTCATTAGTTTATGCTTTGTTTTGGAGGAGTATTTACAGTTTTGTTCATCTTCTTCTAATTGAAAAGAATTCATGTTTCCATGTTGTTTTCTGAAACCCTAGTAGTCTATACCATTCCATCAGATACCTTAATGTGTTAAGCTACTTACCTACCTTGCCCCATTAGATCCTTGCAATTATGATCCTTATTTTCCTTGACCTAGTTCTTCTTTGACCTATTTACCAACCATCACCTCAAATTCAATAAAAAAAACCCTAGTGCTACTATACCTAGCTTAAAATTATTTTTATCCAGTCATATTGGATGTGATCCTTTGCAGAGAGCCCTCTCCTGCATAGTAGGGCTATCTACTTGGTGAAATATTGGTCTGTGGTTACCTTTGCTAGTCTCTTTTCAGCTTCGAAGATCTGGTGGAGTGATAACATCTTGGCAACCATATTAGGGAACAAACTGATAGATCTTCCCTGGGAAAGAATGACAAGGATCATATCTGATTGCTGATGGTGAACAACAGTTAGACACAAAGAAGGCTATGCATCTTTCACCTCGTGACCCCAATGTCGAAGAATCCAAAGGTTCAAAATTTTCATGGTGACTTCACTATTCAAGAATTGGTAGTTTGAAGATATTCTTGGTGACCTCACTATTTTCAAAATGGATTCAATTTCTCGAAGGTATGCTCCTATGAATCGAGCTCCTATTCCTCGTTTTCCGAACCGTATTCCTTATATAGATTAGCAATCAGGACAGTCAAATTTTAAGGGTCAAGATGGTGAAGATGCTAGTTTTCATTTAGTCAAATTTCATTTTCATATTCACAGACTAAATATTGAGTTTCTTGAATATTGTATGATGAAGATGTTTATGGCTAACTTGGAGGAAAAAGCAAGATCATGGTATGAGAGTCTACCATCTTCTATTTTATATTCTCTAAAGGACTTTCATATAGTTTTCTTTCAACATTATCAAAGCTCTAATTCTTCCTTGTCGATGATTGATAGTCATTGTGAGATCTCTGATAATTTCATTGGTTTTCTTGAAATTTTGTATGGGGATGAAGAGTTTCTAGACGATGAGATCATGGAAGCCTTATATGATTTTTCCTCCCAACAAGAATCAGTAGCTGCCTTCTTGGATGAAAAATAACAGGACCAAGAATGAGAAATGCCTATTCCTGATCATGAAAATGAAAATAATCAATCCAATGTTAATTGTTATAAAACTAAAGTTTCTCCTATGTCTGAAGATGAGATAGATCAGATCTTGAAAATTCATGTTACAACCAAAGCTAATGCACATTTGCAGTGTTCATATAGTCAAGAATGTGTTAGTGAAACTTCTTCCATCATTGAAAATGAAAATCTAAGTTTAAATGATGACAGTCATGAAACTGATAAAACTATACAGGAAGTTGTTGTGAGTAAGCCAATTTGTGATGATGATTTCCTGCAAGGAGATAAACTAACAAAGACCGTTGTGTTTCATGAAGAGGATAGGGCTGTCATTTTTAACAATATTGAAGAATTTTTTTATGTCCAAAGATGGTTTAGAATATGAATTTGAGTAGTATGAGCCTAAGAGAAGGTCATACTTCCCTATGCCTTTCTACAGGTCAACAACCAAGTGCTCTTTTAGATTAGAATGAAGAGTGTGCTTGTGTTTTGTCTAGATCTCGAGACAAGGTAACATTTCAGATTTTTGAAGATCCTTTTACTGATTTTTTATAGATATTAGGGAAGATGTATTTTCTTGTTTTCATGGACCATAAGCACATGTTCAGTAGACACTCAGAGTTGTCTATTTTCTGTTTTTTCTACCTGCTTGAGGAAACTACGAGCATCATTCAAGTAAGTAGCCATTTGTTGGATTGGTTACACTGAAAGGATCACTTCACATGATTATACATATGTCTTCAGCAGGCAGGTGGTTTTCTTCAGGATTTGAATCCCTCAGGTCTCGGTGATACGCTGCCATCAATTAGTTTTGTAATTTTTTATTTCAAACAGCCCAATTTTGAGTTATTTTATCAAGTCAATTTTTCAGTATTCAGTTTAGTTTTTAAATTTTGACTCCATGCCAACTGGTAAGGCTACCTGGTCTACAGTGTTCTTGAAACCTCCATGGAGGTGTCATCCTCAACTAGAGCCAATGTTAGTGTCAATTTTTACATCCTACCACTAGTGATCAAATAGACTCTTTTCATGTCTTGTTAGGGTATCATTACAAATTTTTGTCATTCCATTAGGTCATCATGCAAAAATTTGGCCACTTGGTGTGGATTTAGGTATGATCTCACTCCTTTCAAAATTTTACTATTTTCTGACTCATTTGACCACTTTTCTGAGTGTACCATCAGTCATGATTTGTCATCATCATTTCAGTAATTTTCATCATGGTTTCATTCGATCCAGAGTCTCCATTAGGTCATTAGGGTTTGAGCCACCAAATGTGTCATCTATGCATAAAATATGAAAATGGAGGAGTGGTAATAGGTAAATTTTTTCTTTGAATTTGGTTTCAAATGTAATTTATGTTTCTAATATGTAAAACTTTTATGATGTTCCTAAATCTGCAATTGAGAGTTCCAAACCTACAAGGTTCCAAAAGCAAAGTGAAAATCATGAGGTGGGCCACCCTACCTCTTTGAATTTGTAAGTCAAATAAACCCTTCCTATAGTCATTTTCCCTTTCCCCACATCCACATACACTCCTTGAAGCTCTCACACCCCCTCATTTTCACTCCCTAAGCATCTACATCCAAACCCTAGACCCTACACCACACCACTATCCCTATATTTCATTTTTGGCAGCCTCATAGACCTAGAACTGTAATAAAATTACCTAGGTCTACTCCTACCGTAATACCCTTACATTCCACTTCCTAAACCTTCCTAACAGCCTTCCCTACTTCCATAATTTTTCCCATCCCCATTTTCCTCTCCTAACCCCTCCATCCTACTCCATTCTCCATTCCCCTATTTTTTCACTACTAGGGTTTTCCCCTTGCAAAGTACATATGGAAGGAGATAATAGGCCTTACAATAAGGGAGGAAAAATGTCAAGATATTAACCACTCAAAAAAATGATACGATTTCCTCTCCACTTGCCAAGCAGTGCCAAATTCCAAGAAATCAACCTTTCCAAGTTATGGGCTGCCTAGGGTTTAAAGTGCACAGATGAAATTTTTTTCTTCAAAATGTGTTTCTGACCAAATGGAGACGAATCTTACAAAATTGAAAACTTTTTTTTCTCAGTAATATAACAAGGAACAAAAAAATCCTTCATTTTATACATAGGTGTTATGATTTTGGAGAAATTTCCAAAATATAGTTGTTAGAGGAGTGTTGTTGTACTTATGGATTACTCTTGGTAAAATGAATTTTTATTTGCCTTGGAGTGTCGAAATGACTTGCTTTATGATTCAAATGATAACTAGACTGAACGATATTTCCAATGAGCTATCATGAGCTCAATTTCGAGTTCGGGAAGGCCTCCCAAAGTGACTTGGAACTTCCCGTTGCGCTTTTCCTAGGGACATGCTGCTCTTTTTGACCAGTCTTGGGAGAGTTGATTTTTGAGGGGATATACTTGATCATTTTTAGTTATTGAGGGGTCCATTGTGTAACAGACAGAGATATTTTTCCAACGAGCTATCATGAGCTCAATTTGGAGTTCGGGAAGGTCTCCAAAAGTGGTCTGCAATATAACGTTGCGCTTTTGTAGGAAGTCACACTACGATTTTTCCAAAGGCACTGCGCTGTTTCCCAGACACACTACACTTTTTCCAAGCATGTTTTGCATTTTGCAGTTTTTTGTTTTCTGCAGAATTTTTAAAATTTCTCAGTTGATGGATGCATTCAATGAAATTTTACTGATGTAATGATGAAATGTAAATGTGATTATGTCATAAATAGTTACTAGGGGTAGATACGTCATGTAAATATGTAATTTTGGTCAAAGTGAATTGGTTTCATGAATGATATGGATGATTTGGTTAACCTCCATAGTCAATAGGATTCCAATTGAGCACTTCGGGGATCAGCTCCAAAAGTCATGGATTCGACCCCTGAGAGTGGGAGAAGTAGCTTTTGGTATTTATCTTTCATTTCCTTTCTCATTGCAAGGGTTAGATGCTGTAGAATTTGATCATTGAACACCATTGTAATCAGACTTTTGGCAAGAAATAACAAACTGAGTTGCAATTGTTTTGATGGGATACCTGTGGTAATGTAATTTGACATTGTTTCTTCTTATGTTTTGTAAATATGTGAATGTATTTTTATTTCATATTCATACCATCTCTGAAAGTAATTGATTCCTAAGTCATAAAGAAATAATTCATTAGCTTATGATCTGTTTTGGAGGAATATTTACAGTTTTGTTCATATTCTTCTAATTGAAAAGAATTCATGTTGCCATGCTCTTTTCTAAAACCCTAGTAGTCTAGACCATTCCATCAGATACCTTATGTGTTAAGCTACTTACCTACCTTTCCCCATCAGATCCTTGCAATTTTGATCCTTATTTGCCATGACCTAGTTCTTCTTTGACCTATTCACCATCCAACACCTCAAATTAAATAAAACAAACCCTAATGCTACTATACCTAGCCTAAAATCCTTTTTAACCAGTCATATTTGATGTGATCCTTTGGAGAGATCCTTCTCCTACCCAATAGGGCTAGCTACTCGGTGAAATATTGGTATGTGGTTACCTTTGCTGGTCTCTTCTCAGCCACGGAGATCCGGTGGAGTGATAACAACCACCACTTGTAAATACCAACAAAGAAATTTGTAAGCATACTAAGCTTCTCTCCAAGCATTCTTCTCCAAACACCAAGCTACTCTCCCCTTTTGACATAAAGGGAAGAGGGCCAAAAAATGTTAAATAAAGGCTTCTTTTTCCCTTTATAGAGAGGATCAATGTAGTTCCAATATTATTGAATATGAAAACTATATGCTGACCATGCTCCCCCTAAGCATATGATGAATATTATAGAATATATTCAATGAATTACATGACTCAACTAAGTATGACCTTTCCTATTACTTAATGACTCATTTTCACATCAGCCACCCAACATAGTGGTGTTACATATTGTGACTCAACATTACATGAAATTCCCAAAATAATGGGATTACATACATAAATTAATTCACCCCAATAGTTCAAATTTGATTGAATATTAAAATTATTACATCATGGGTATTTACATGACCTTTACATTAGGAGACAAATATGAAATTTATAACCAAAACCAGATACCTTAATAGTCAGGTAGCAAGACCATGATAGTAATCAACAACCATCATACACCATATTTATCACTATCATGAAGTAAGATAGAGAAATTTAGAATAAATATTCAACATCATGAACATGCGACCATGTATGCAATGTTTTCAAACATCACCGAGCAATTGTATTTGCAACATATCAGTAAACATTGAATTTATGTAACATGCTTTTTCCTCATATATGAAGAGCTATAATTCATAAGATGCCATCATATTTCATGAATCTATAAAAGATAAGGAGAACATCAATCAAGTGTATCAATCCAAATTTCAACTTAGGAAATCATCCATAATATCCCTATCTGCAATTCATTGATATCTCATGACATAGAAATAAAAATATGAACTCATCATCATCAACCAAGCATAATATTGTGCAATAAAACTTTGTTAGTAACCCATATCCTTGATCTCATATCATCTAGATCAACATGATCAATATAAGAAGCACCACAATCCTCAATCAACATATTATATATAGCGTAATGTATGCATATTATTTCATCAAAAATATGATCAACAACATCATAGCTCAAGCAATATGTAGTTATCGTCCATAACTTCATGATATGCAACTTCTGAATCACATAAGACATAATTACAACAACATATAGATGTCAAAAAGTAGTGAGTGAATCATTAACCATAGCATGCACATATTCTTCATCAAGTGTATTACGTAGGGTCAACTTGACTAAGTGAAACTCAAGTAATATATACAAAACTTCAACAACATATGTGTCTTTAAAAACGTCACCAATGATATATACCTTTTATGAACACTATTATGCAACAAGGAATACTCAAGAAATCATAATTCCAACAAGAAACTACTAGAAGCAAAGAAAATTCTCCCCTTGAACCTGTGCCAACAGTCAGGTATGATCATATCCAATTTCATCAATCAAGAAATTCATTATAGAACCAAGGTAAGAATGACACTTTGTAGCAACCCATGAACCATCATAAACCAACATCATTAACATCTGAGTATCAATAGAATGTAACCAATCAATGTTAGAGTAAAAAATCCAAATAATAACTGACTAAATCATATCAAAATATCTCCCTGAGTCAGGCCCACTGTTTCTTCATCTTAGAGAAACATATGTGACTGTCTAGATCCAAACTCGCATATATATGCAACTATCCTTCATAATATCCATGTACATAAAGTAAAATGTTAAACTTTAATAACCGCAACTCCCCCTAAGCTTTTATTGTATGTTCATATTCACTATTACTACATCAGATGCAATGTCAGTAATATAATCATCATCAAATGAATGCCAAAACAACATGGGAATCATCATTAAGATATACATATGTATATCTACCCTTGAGATCATACATCACTAATCCAGAGGACTTGATAATAATCATGTGCTCTTCATGAGGTCATGTACCTCAAATCACTTCTGCAGTCACTAAGAACAATATGCTGCAATAGATACCAACTTCTTTTATTTTGAATCGGAAGAAGAGGAGCTATCCCTCTCATTTATGCCTGAATTATTCTCTACAAAAACATATAATTTGTCTGAATTTCTATATCATCTTGCTATGAACTTTCTAGTTTCTTCATCTATAACCTTGCATTTGGTTGATGTAAACATAATTGTATTTCCTTTATCCACCATTTGACCTACACTTAGAATATTTTTCTTAATCCCTTGAATAAGGTATCAGTTGCTCTTCTATACTTATTAATTTTTGCTCTACCTTTTCCAAAAACTTTTTCTAGAGCAATATTTCCAAAAATAACCTTACCATCTTTGTTTTTCCTGAGGGATTCAAACTTGTACTTATCTCTAGTCATGTGATGAGAGCATCTGCTATCTATGTACCAACCATATTCATATTCAAATGAGAAAAGAGCAAGATCACACCTTATCTATTTTTCTTCTTTCTGCTTATTATGGGAAGTGTTGGTGGATCCATATTTCTCAGGTATTTTGTAAACAATATTCTTATCTAATTTCTTGTTGTGTTGTATGCAGAGGTTCATTGATTTGTTCCTACATTCTTTTTCTACATGTCCAAACTTGTTACAATCATAACATCTTATATGACCAGAAAGTGGAGCATAGGAATCATAATATTTCTGTTTCATATTCCTTGTATCGCAATCAATAGCTTTGTGACCAAATACGTTTCAAGTAAAATAATATCCCTTGAAGAAACCTAAGTACCTGAGAGTTGATGATATTTTGGTGAAATAATAACTTGCTTTAGATTGAAACAATTTTATTCTGCAATTGGCTGCAACATGTCCATAGTTATGACACATAAAGCATTCAACATTATTGATAAGAGGATAGCATTGATTAATGTTTCTATTATTTGGAGAAAATTATTTTTTTTGAAAACTTATCTTTCTTGGATATAGATATGGTTGACTTCTTATCTCTTTAACATGAGTTTCAAAATTTGTATCCTTCAATATCCTTGCACAATCATGTGAAATATATTCTCCTTTTACAATTTCATGAAAACCAAGACCAAATTTAATGTAAGGAGATCTTTGACTACTAATAATGTTATCCAAAATATTAGTACTCTCTTGAAATCTCAAGTGTTTATTATTTTTTTCTAATTTGCCTTTTATAATGTTTACCTCAACCTCCATTCTTTGGTATTGCTCTTTCTTTTCTATATACTTCTTCCTCATTCCTTCTTCAACCTTCTTCCATTTGCTCCTTTAATTTGATGATCTCTTCCTTCATCCCATTCTCTTGTTCTTAAAATTCTTGAAGTAACTCTTCATTTCTCTTGTTTTATTTTTCAATATATTCTCTTAGAGAGACAATCTTATATTCAAAACCTTCACAATATTATTTAGATTCTACTACAACATTTACTAATTTTACATGATTGTTGTTATCATGTGCCTGCAAATTATCCTTGAGATTAATAATATTTTTCAAAGCAAGATCATGTTTTCTTCTAAGATTAAGAATTTATTATAACATGTCTTCTTCTAAATCATTAACTCCATCTAACATAACAAAGGTTGTTTTATCATCATGCTCATATTCTAACACATCGTTAGAAATAAGATTACCTGATGTTTCTCCTGATGAACAATATTCCTTTGGTTTTACTTCATGGATTGATTTTATCTTATCCCATACTTCCTTTGTAGTTGCATAATGCATAACTATTTTTAATGTTGAAATAGGTATGTGATTAATGATGTCACTTAGTTCCTTATTGTTATTTTTCACTTCTTCGCCTTATGGAGAAGTTTTAGTGAATCCATTGCTTACTAAATACCAAACATTAGATCCAAGGTTCATTATATTATATTTCACCTTTTATTTCCATTCTTGATTATTATCATTGCTTATCATAGGTACACCTTCATTTTCCATTGTTTATGACTTGCCTTGTTCTTCTTCTTCTTGGGCCATCATTTTTTAATATGTTTTCTCTTTAGAATGCTTACTTTCACTTTTACCCATGAGAGAAATTTCAGTTGATTCATTGTCATATTCACTATCATCATTACTACATAAACAAGAAAATGGATCACAAGTAGAAAAAAAACTTGTATATGATAATTCTTTGTTACTATGTTCTTCATTCCTGATCAACAAAAAGTGTGGTGCTCCAAAAGTTGAATATTTGTTGATATCTAAAGATGTCACTGCATCTGATATATCACTTTCATTGTCGCAATGTTATTGAAATTACTTCTTCCTTTGAGTTTTCTTCTTATTCTTTTTCTTCTTTCCCATTGTCCCTAATCCACTTCAAGCAATCACGGTTCAACTGGAGTGACCTGCTCCAATATAAATTGTTGTGAAAACTACTAATAGGGGGGGAGGTGAATCAATATTTTAAACTTAGTTCAACTTTCATTGCTTATTCTAATTTATGTATTCTACTGTCATTTAGTAAACCAACGTATGTATGCGAGTTTAGTAAAGGCAAACAACGTATGTCCAGATAACTAAATTTTCATATACTTCATCATCTGTTCTACTTTAACCAATGTATTATTACTTCATTAGCCTTTAATTAAACAATAACCATGAGAAATAAGAACAAAATAAAGCATCACACATAAGCAACACAACAAAACATGAGAACACCAATATTTTAGGTGGAAATCCAATGTGGGAGAAAACCAATGCTATCATCGTCTCTGTGTTATTCTTTTGTTATAAAGGAAAACATATTACAATCTTGTAGTGACGTAGATTCATACTAGTACGCAGACACCATCCTACAGAAGGCTACAACCTTCTCTCGTTCTCCAACACCCACTGGAAGGGAGCTCAAACACCTTGATCTCGTTTACCGACACCCATCGAAAGGGAGCACCAACCCCCTAAATTGATTAACCAGCTACCACTGGAAGGAAGCTTCGACTCCCTCACTAAAGGCTCCAACCCTCAGCACCTTTCTAGACCATATTTTATAATATTTCATACTAGATCCACTTGACTTAAAACATCAAATTTGTAGGCCACTTTTCATCATATTTTCAGACTGGACCTACTTCGATCATTTAAGCCCAATATCAGATAACAATTTTGAAACCAATCACTGAATCAACTAACTCAATCACTAAACCAACTTATTCAATTAACATTGACAAACCAATAACTGAATCTTAATAAACCAATCACTAAATCTTAATCATCATAGGACTCAGATCTTGTCACTGCAAAACACTGATTAATCATAAGTTAGAAGGTACACGCTACTGTTCTGAATCAGACCCACATATGTATGTGTTTCCCCTGAAGACTACCCATGTACATGTCTAAAAAAAATGATAACTTAATCTGAATCACTTTACCTTTGAATCAATCACTCAGTCACATACTAAAACTATCAAAAATCACTGAACCAAATACATATCACTATGAAACAACATCATAATTAGTCAATGTTCCATACCATAATTAGTTATACCTAATCCGTACTGTCAAAAATAAATTATCATAAAAGAGACTTCATCAAAATACAAAAACAAACATAATAGAATTCATCCAACATCATAAACAATTCATACAAAAAAACCCTAGTATACACAAAATTTACAAAGAAAATATGCGTATGTATGCGCTTCTCATAATTGACACCTACGTATAGATTCTAAAATTTTGAAGAATGTATATGCAACTAACAAGAGGCAGATCCACGTATGTACGCATCCTATAATAGGAAAACTAGCACACAAATATGTAATCATTGAATCATACCTTCACTTCATAACACAACATCTATCAAACCCAAATATTGACATACACATTGTTACAGACACACGTCACAATACCCTCATCACAAATCTATCAAACCATAAACAGTTTAACTAATATGTATTCATTTCAGATCTATCATATCTAATTCATATCCATGCTCCTTGATGCACAGCTATTTCAGATCAAGTCATTCATAAAAAATCCATAACTTGCACACTTATCACTTTGATCTCCATATCCTTATATAGCTTAGGCATTAGCCAGTACCTTAGTTTCAATCCCTTAGTGTTACACAACAATTTGTCACCGTCCCTGCAATTCCCCGTCTCGCATTAGAGGGCTCATTCCGTGACCTGTGAGCAGTGACATAACTTGAAAATACTTTCATGGCATTCCCCTGAACATTTACTTTCATTGCCCTGAAGACAACTCCTTGTGAAAAACCCTAAAAATAGCCTTTTTTACATTGGCGCGGGTACATAGTTTAGCCCTTGCGCCAAGGGAGAAAATCCTCCAAAGAGGGCGCACCAATTGGTGCTCTGTCTCAGAGCTGCACCCGAGCCAGGCTTAATAAAGGGTGTTTTTAAAAATAAATGGCGGAAGATTGACCCCAACCAATTCCTAAACTGGTCTCTAATTTGATTTGGGAGGTTGGCTCTGAATTTCCATGTAGAGGAAGTAGTTTTCCACCTCTCATGGAAGCTTCCTTGAGGATAGGGCCAATCCCATGATTGTAGGGATCCCAACTCCCCTTCCTCCATCTATATAAGCTTGCCATTTCCCTTTGCAAGCTAATCTCCAAGAGCCTTGAGAGCCAAAAGAATGCTGCAATTGTCCTCATAGTGTCAAATCCATTGCAAGGAGATTGATGATCGAAGAGAGAGGCTTGTCCCCATTCCCAACAGGCTTTACGAGACGTATTCCATTGACAACCCGCCAAAGGAGGATTTCAGCGTCAGAGCCAGGTTGTATCATCCTTTGTTTCATTAATAATAAGTGACTACGATTATAGTTCCACTTGTACTGTTCATGTGTTATGATTATGAGTTGTGTCCTCTCTGACTGACACATAGTTGCAAATATTTTGTTTTATGCTTGTATGTTCGTTGTGTTTCTTGTGTGTAGGTGTTCTATCACGCTAAGTGGGAGAATTGTGACCTGCTGGAGTGAGGGATCAGGAGCATTACCCTCTCTGCAACGACAATAATGTTGGACACAAGGTAAGCCTTGTATCGTGCCTTGGTTATTATAATTAGGAGCTTGCATTGTAGTGTGATTTGATTTTTGCTAGACCCGGTCTGGGCTAGTAGGGATCGCCTCTATCCACAGAGGGGATTTACCTTTACAACAAATTAGCGACTCCACTGGGGAGCATCTGTTACACAGCAATTTGTCACCGTCCCTGCAATTCCCTATCCCGCACATTGGAGGGCTCATTCTGTGACCTATGAGCGGTGACATAACTTGAAAATACTTTCATAGCATTCCCTTGAACATGTACTTTCATTGCCCTGAAGACAACTCCTTGTGAAAAACCCTAAAAATAGCCTTTTTTTCATTGGCGTGGGTACATAGTTCAGCCCTCGCGCCAAGGGGGCAAATCCTCCAAAGAGGGCGCACCAATTGGCGCTTTGTCTCAGAGCCGCAACCATGCCAGGCTTAATAAAGGGTGTTTTTTAAAAATAAATGGTGAAATATTGACCCCAACCAATTCCTAAACTGGTCTCTAATTTGAGTTGGGAGGTTGGCTCCAGATTTCCATGTAGAGGAAGTAGTTTTCCACCTCTCATGGAAGCCTTGAGGATAGGGCCAATCCCATGATTGTAGGGATCCCAACTCCCCTTCCTCCATCTATATAAGCTTGCCATTTCCCTTTGCAAGCTAATATCCAAGAGCCTTGAGAGCCAAAAGAATGCTGCAATTGTCCTCATAGTGTCAAATCCATTGCAGGGAGATTGATGATCAAAGAGAGAGGCTTGTCCCCATTCCCAATAGCCTTTACGAGACGTATTCCGCTGACAACCCGCCAAAGGAGGATTTCAGCGTCAGAGCCAAGTTGTATCATCCTTTGTGTCATTAATAATAAGCGACTATGATTATAGTTCCACTTGTACTGTTCATGTGTTATGATTATGAGTTGTGTCCTCTCTGACTGACACATAGTTGCAAATGTTTGGTTTTACGCTTGTATGTTCATTGTGTTTCTTGTGTGCATGTGTTCTATCATGCTAAGTGGGAGAATTGTGACTTGCTAGAGCGAGGGATCAGGGACATTACCCTCTCTGCAACGACAATAGCGTTGGACACAAGGTAAGCCTCGTATCGCGCCTTGGTTATTGCAATTAGGAACTTGCATTGTAGCGTGATTTGATTGTTGCTAGACCCAGTCTGGGCTAGTAGGGATCACCTCTATCCTCAGAGGGGATTTACCTTTACAACAAATTGGCGACTCCACTGGGGGCATCTCATACACAAAGAATTTTTCACCGTCCCCAATTCCCTGCCTCACACATTGGAGGGCTCATTCCATGACCTATGAGTAGTGACATAACCTGAAAACACTTTCATGGCACTCCCCTAAACATGGACTTTCATTCCCCTAAAGACATCTCCTTGTGAAAAACCCTAAAAATAGCCTTTTCATCCTTGGTGCGACTAGCTAGTGTTATACCCGCGCCAATGGGGGAAATCCTCCAAAGAGGGCATGCCAATTGGCGCTCTGTCTCAGAGTCGCACTCGCGCCAGGCTTAATAAAGGGTGTTTTTTTAAAATAAATGGCGGAATATTGACTCCAACCAATTCCTAAACTGGTCTCTAAATTGATTTGGGACGTTTGGCTCTGGATCTCCATGTAGAGGAAGTAGTTTTCCACCTCTCATGGAAGCTTCCTTGAGGATAGGGCCAATCCCATGATTGTAGGGATCCCAACTCCCCTTCCTCCATCTATATAAGCTTGCCATTTCCCTTTGCAAGCTAATCTCCAAGAGCCTTGAGAGCCAAAAGAATGCTGCAATTGTCCTCATAGTGTCAAATCCATTGCAAGGAGATTGATGATCGAAGAGAGAGGCTTGTCCCCATTCCCGACAGGGTTTACGAGATGTATTCTGCTGACGACCCGCCAAAGGAGGATTTTAGTGTCAGAGCCAGGTTGTACCATCCTTTGTTTCATTAATAATAAGCGACTATGATTATAGTTCCACTTTTACTGTTCATGTGTTATGATTATGAGTTGTGTCCTCTCTGACTGACACATAGTTGCAAATATTTGGTTTTACGCTTGTATGTTTGTTGTGTTTCTTGTGTGCAGGTGTTCTATCCTGCTAAGTGGGAGAATTCTGACCTGCCAGAGCGAGGGATCAGGAGCATTACCCTCTCTACAATGATAATAACATTGGACACAAGGTAAGCCTCGTATCGAGCCTTGGTTATTGCAATTAGGAGCTTGCGTTGTAGCGTGATTTGATTGTTGCTAGACCCGGTCTAGGCTAGTAGGGATCGCCTCTATCCGCAGAGGGGATTTACCTTTACAACAAATTGGCGACTTCGCTGGGGATCGTTTAGTTAGCTTGTTGTTTGATTTATAAGCTATAAGCAGAGCCTCAAGTTAACTAGATAGCCTTTGAAACGCTCTTGCTCTTCATTAGCGAAGTAGATCAACGCTGCTTCAGTCAATCTCCGATTTAGTTTATGGACTAAACACTTGGAGTATTGTCTTGTCTTTTGGTCGATTCTTGACTTTGCTTGCTTGATCAGCTCTTTTGGGCTGGCTGTTGCTGTGTGTTTGGCTTTTTTTTAGCTTTACCATCACTGGTCTACTTCTTGGATTGCTCTTTTTTCATTTTTCCTTAGTAAACTCGGCTAGCGCGCTTTTTAGTGTTACAGTCGCGCCCATTGGTGCATGTTGTCAGTGTATTACTCGCACCAATTCATCTCTGGCGCTAATTTCAGCCTTACAGTCGCACCAATCCTATAAGTTGCTAGGGTTTACTGTGTTGTGAGCCTTCTGATACTGATCTGGGTGTTTTGTCTTATTTTTACGACTGCTTGAGTGTTCTGGAGCCTTGTTTGACTAACTGGGACCTTCATCCTTTGGTTTTTTGCCCGTTTCTATCGATTTTACATTCTAGCACTAGGGCATCTAGGTGCTATTGTGCATCGAGCCTCCCTTGGGAGTTTTTGGTTTCTATCTGTTTAGTCAGCTTTGTGATTTCTTCTCTACACTCATTTGGTGGATGTTTATCGTTTTATTGTGTTATTTGAGTGATTGGCTTCTTCTTCACTCGAATTCCGCCTTGTCTCGTTTTGGGCCTAGATTACATGGTTCAATTGAGTCTTTGGGTGTCTTTTGATTTGAGGGAGTTTTTGTCAATTTGAGATCTAATTGTGTGTTTGCATTGAGTGAAATTTGATTGTTTTTCTCTTTTGCTATCGCTTCTAAAATTGCTTGGCTCATTTAGTTTTCATTTTGTTTAGTGCAGTTTGCTCTTAACATTGAAAATACAAAAAAAAAGCTCTTTTTCTTTGAATTAGTTAGTGTGAATTAAATCTTTTCAGTGTTATTAGTGATTAGTAACTTTGAAAGAAAGATTTTAGTTTCCATTAGCTACATTAGAGATATCATTGGTTGTTGTCTGATCATTTTTTTATTGTGTGAAAAGCTCTTAACTCTCTCGTAATTAGCTTTCATCGAATGAAATGATATACTGTGGCATGTAGTGTGGATTTAGGTGATTTTGAGACATAACACTTGCTAGGGCCTGAAAACTGAAACATAATTGAAGATAACATTAAAATTCATTCAATTTACACTAAGGCAGCATTGAAAAATTAACGCAATATTTAGAGGTCTAGGCTAGAGACGCGTTCTGGCGTCTTTAAACCTAGTAGCTGTCGTTCGCCTCTTGGCTTTAGACAGCACTAGTACGGACTTGTGCTCCCCGTACCATCACGTATATAAAGGGAGACCCCACTAGTTTTCTATCCTTTATCCATAGGAAGTTGAGTATGCCGCCCTATACCCATGAAACATCGAACACAACATTCGGGGAGATTGCCTGCATGTACGTTAAGTCCTTGGTTTATTTCTCTTTCATTTTGAAACCAAGGTGTATATTGCAGTTCACGGTTATTTGGTACACCCTTTGCCTAGTATTCTTGAGCAGTCATTTTGATTTTATTCGACTCCTTAAATTTGAAAAGATCACCAAGCGCTTGTCCTTTCATGCTTGCTTCAAAACTGAAAGAGATAGAGTCATCTTTCATCCATTTCTCGACTCTTAAAACATGAAACGATGAAATTTCTAAGTTTCAATGTCGTAAAATAAATCACCCGCAATCACACGCCCTGTTAGATTTGCTTGTTGGTCGTTTGATTGTGTGCCTTGGTTTTTTGCCTATGTCTGGTTTTGAGTTGTTGATGGCAACTTTTCCAGAGTTCACCAACCAAGGAATCCCCTCTGACGGGAATCCTGGTCATTTTCCTCCTTTTGGGAATGTTGGTGCTCCTTACATGGCAACGTTGTCCCTTCCTGGGTTAACTGTTGGGTTGCCTGTTTGGTTGTTTTCAACCTTTTTGGTCCCAAATGTCTTAGCTATTGTTCAATTAGTTTCTCCACCTGAACAACATCATGTTGATTCCAAGGTGGACCTCTCCCCTTCTTCTCCTATTTCTGCGTCTTCATCTTCTACTTCGCCTGGTGAAAGTCTGGATTCGAGTAACCAGGTGGCTAAGAAGAAGAAGATGAAGACATAGAAGAAGAAGTCCAATAAAAGAGAGGCTAAAGCTGCCACTACTGTTTCTGACACACCTCCTCTTGATAAACTTCCCAACCCTCCATGGAAAGTCAAGTTCCCTTGCATGTTGTGCACGGGAGACCATCTTCTTCGAGACTGCCCTAGTATTCCCAAGGTGCTCGAAGCATGGTCCAATGCTCACCCACCATTGCCTTTGGCTTCTGGGAGTCAGGTTGGGGGCACGTCTTCAGCTGGTACTGGTAAGGCTCCTAAGAAATAGGGTAAGCTTACCAATCCCTGTAAGTTGTGTGAAGGGCACCATGCCATTCACCTTTGTCTGTATATGGATGAAGCCAAAAGAGTCTTGGACAGCATAACCGTTTCTACACCATGCCTCCCGGCTTGTTATAATCGGCTTTCTTTGAGTCCTCCACCAGCTGATCCTATGATTGGCCAAGAATCATCCTTGGTCGATCCCGCTCCCTCGGAAATTCAAATTCAGGAATCCATCCCCGACCGACCATTAGTCGTGGGATCGGTTGAACTAGCCCCGCCTACGGTGCACCAGGTCCTTTCCTTTGAGAGTGGATCTCACACCCTCCATGTCCTTCTGGTTTCTTCAGATTCTTCAGACTTGGAGAAATATTCTCCTGTCCCTGTACCTCAAGAAGAAGCTCCTTCACCTCCTGTGATGGAGGTCCCGAAGGATACCCCTCCCACCTTTGAGATGGAGGTTGTGGAGGATGCCCCTTCTTCCGTAACATCAGGGGAAGACCTTCTCGGTTCGATGGTAGCCCCTCCGAGTAGTTTGGTTGCTTCCTTTGATTGGAATCGATTTATAGGATATCGCGTTCTGTCTTATGTGCCTTTCGAGATAACAGTACAGGCCTTTCGTCTGGTTGTACCCAGCACCATTATAGATGAAGGCGCCTATGTTAGTGTTCTATCCTCAACTACCTGGAAAGCTTTCAGTTCACCGCCGCTTGCGCCTGTTACGCAGAATCTGTTGACATTAAACAAAAGGACTAGCCAACCATTATGGATTCTTCCATAGTTACCTATTACTTTGGGAGGTAAAACTGTCCATATGGACGTGATGGTTGTTCCAGGCCCCTTGGATTTCAATCTACTTTTGGGGCGCGATTACACCTTTGCCATGGGAACACTTGTCTCCTCCCTCTTTAGTGTGATGTGTTTTCCACATGAAGGATGAATCGTGACCATTGATCAGCTTTCGTTCTTTGGTCCTGATGTGGCAGCTGGCCCGCCATCATCCCTTCCTAGTTTTTATACACCCATTGTATCTTCCCCACCGCAAGTCAACTATGTGGCTGCCTACCCCGTGCCTGTACTAAGTGATGATGCCATCGTACATAGTGTGTTGGGGGCATTGGGTCCTCGCCTCCAGGATGTTTTCCTTCCATCAGGAGTGGAACTCTTGGAAGCAATGACTTCTCGTTCATTATGATGAGGTCGGTCGGAGCACAGTTCCTCTTCTTGTGTCGAGCTCCTTAAACCATGAAACAAAGCACAGTTCATCTTCTTGTGTCGATCTCCTTAAACCATGAAACAAGGTTGGTCGGAGCATAGTTCCTCTTCTTATGTCAAGCTCCTTAAACCATGAAACAAGGTCTGTCGGAGCATAGTTCCTCTTCTTGTGTCAAGCTCCTTAAACCATGAAACAAGGTCTGCCGGGGCATAGTTCTTTTTCTTGTGTCAAGCTCCTTAAAAAATGAAACAAGATGTCTTGAGGATAGTTCTTTTAATGTGTCAACCTCGTTCAAACAATGAAACACGTTCAATTCGATTCTTGAATAAGATCCCGTAAAATTCCAATCGAGTATTTTTCTTGATCTCGTAACTTGAACCTTCACTCCATTTGTCTTTCATATGGACTGAAGCTTGGGGGGCATGTACCTCGAATTGAGACACCATGCTGGGGGGCATGCCCGTTTTCCCCATTTCCAAGCATAGTTTGCATGTGTGCTTTTAAGCTTGTGTAAAAATAAAATGTGTGATTAAATACATTTCGTGAACTTTCTGGGTCGTTTGTTATGCAACTAATACATTAGATTATATTTGTATTAGACATTTGCATGGCATATAAAAACATCATCACATGTAAAAGATCCATCCAGAAATAGGCATATATATATGTGTGTGTGTGTGTGTGTGTGTGTGTGTGTGTGGAAATGTTTGCATAGTGTGCATCACATAAAATCAAAAAATATACATCTTTGTCTTAATACAACCAGAGACGACATGTCTCTCAAAAAATATGCATGAAAAGCCCTAGATATCTAATCTGCATGGTGCTCGTGGTAACAAGTCACCGCGCGCACTAAGCGTCTCAGTAGTCGATGGAGGCGACTAGGCACCCCCACAGTGTGTCGCTAGAATGCTAGCGAAACATATGCTAGCCGTGCATAGTCTGGGATCCCCCGGGAAATTCCCTCCAGGTTCTGAATCAGTTCGCCTCCTTCGCCACCCTCAGCCTGAGGGTCAAGTGCTGCATGGGTTCTCCGCGCAATGGGCGACATGCCCGCAAGCCTCTCTGGGCCAACATCTACATACACCTAAATTGTTATTAGAACGGACAAGTATTATAAAAAAAAATCATAAATACAAAAAATCAAAAAGAGATTATCATACCCAACTCCTTGTCCCAGTCCTCCCCCTCTAGGAGTGTAAGATCGGGATCTCCGGTGAAATCGGTCCCAGCATA
The DNA here is from genome assembly GCA_034641835.2 of Pinus albicaulis. Classification (NCBI taxonomy): domain Eukaryota; kingdom Viridiplantae; phylum Streptophyta; class Pinopsida; order Pinales; family Pinaceae; genus Pinus; species Pinus albicaulis. The sequence goes on along the minus strand of CM076572.1, from coordinate 1,216,167,845 downwards.
GGGCCAATCTTCGACCACGATCAGTTGCCGCCCTAACCACCCAAAGAACTCGGGCCTCCAAGACATCTATTGGCCTCCTCCTGACCTGGGCATGAGTGCTGCCCAGCGAGCCATCCTTGGCTCTCTTGGTACCGGCTCTGTAACTATGGCCCTGTTGTGACCAGCAACAACCCCCCTTTTATTTAATATTAGTAATAATACTAAATAAATGGGGACCCTTAGTTAAAAATCCAAAAAAAATCAATTAGGATTTGTTTTCCTTTTCAAAAAAGACTTTATATCATAAACTTAGGGAAATTCCTTAGAAAAACCTTAGGAAACACTTAAGCTTATGATAGATTACAATAAAAATTTTCTTTAAACGAAATAGCGCATCCATCGCAAATAGTAGATATCTTTTGTAAAACTGAAATTGAGATTTTGCGATATTGCGATAACGCGATCTCAAAAGGCCTATACCGGTCGCAAATCGCAGATCGCAGAAATGTGTTAAATGAATACTTTTTGATTTGCGATATTTGCGATATGCGATATTTGTGATGGTTACGTTTTGAGGAAAATGCGATATTGCGATATTGCGATGTTGCGCAGCAAATCGCAGATCGCAATGTCGCAGATTCATAAAAGCACATTGTTCAAAGAAAATCCTCCCATAAATCAATATTTGTTTTGCGCTTTAATGATTGGATTAAATGAATGGATTGTCAATTAATGGTAAATGAGATTTTGTTTTGATCGAAAGGTCGTTTCAAGTTATAATAATATATTTCATTCGCCTTCGCATTTAAAACTATCTCATCACCTTTCTTATGCCATTACTCTCATTTAACTTGTAAAACGCAAGCACGAAGGAGCAAACGTCTATACAAAGCGCTCAAAGAACATTATGGGTAAGAAAGAGAAGAGCTCAAATTCTGAAAAAAGAGAAATGGCTTCACTGTATACAGACATCGCTTGCAATAAGGATGCCGGTGTAACCACCTAGGAAGGAATGTATAATTTGCTCGAAGAAGAAAATCCTGTGGTGATGAAAGTTGCGGCTACAGCAGGTTCCAGTAATTCATCTGAGGCAACCCTCAAAGAACTGGCTTGTTCATTTCTACATAGGATAGCGGTAAGGCCGAGAATTCTCCCGTATACGGACATGGTGAAATGGGTGCTAGACAACACCGATATTTCAGACAGGAAATTTAGAACTCCATCTCAAGAGCTAATCGGGTCATTCACCACAGAAGATTTGAGGCTGATGTATAAGTTTCCAGAACCTCAGGTGACTTATAATAAGCAATTTATGGAAGATTTTGCCAGAGAGCATGCAAATTTGTCATAATGCACATAAGAGTGGACCAAAAGAGATGATTCGTTGAAGAAAAACAAACACGGTATGTACAGTACTGGTTCACTTACCTCTCCTTATTGTTTTGTTGCTGCCATGTTATGCAGGCTTTTTGGAAAGCCTGACATAAATATGATCTTGCCTGAATGGCTCCCTTTGTTGAATGTTGTCGTTAATTCTACAATTGTAGATTGGGCCAAAATATTATCTGATAATTTGACCACTGCTATTTTTCACTACCGGTCCAAACGAAGTGTTTCTCAGCAGATTTATCTGTCGTTTTATTTATCTGCTTATGTCATGGACGCTATCTGTTTTGTCTCTAAATTCCCTTTGATGGGTTGGAAATGGACCATCCACGATCCTTTGCCTATTCATGTGTACCATAAAGAACTGTGGGAATCTAAGTTTGTCCCCTATTTTTACAAAATTTGCCATGGTATAATGCTGCCATTGTACAGAACATTGCATAATAAGGATGCCCCAAGGTTATCCCCAAAAACATAGGTCAACATTCTCCTCGTCGCGAGATGATTTGGAGAAGAATTCTTCACTTATGTTAGGGTTTTTGGAAGTTCTGCTTCCCCCCATGTTTTACCCCTATATGTTCCGGATAGACTTGTAGCCCGGGAGATTGCTTATCAGACCTGTGGCCAAGGAGGTTTAACAAAGGAATTAAAAGAGAAGAAAAAAGGCATTTGGCCACAATTTCCCATAAACTGTGGAACATTTTCACTGTTTTATGTGGGTCATGCATTCAAAGAGGTAGGAAACATTACATGCTTACAGCTGTTTAAATTTTCGAGAAGGTTATTTGACCCAAATAATATTGTTAAGAGTTTTACCAATGTAATCAGAGTAAGGGAATTTTCCGGGGAACAGGATCTTTTTGATGATATGTTCCAAACAAAAGGTTCATTTAAAGAAGTTTTGAGTTCAACTCAAATGCAGTTACCTCCAGAGGAATTCCAGGAATTCAAACTTTACAGAGAGAGAAGACTAACTACTATTCCTTTGGAAAATCTACGCTTGGAACCCGCAAAGGAGCAAACTCCTAGTGTTAGTCTTAACGGCAGTTCGAGTACATATAAATCTAAGTCAAAATCTGAAAGAGAGACTTCTGAACGTTCCAATAAGTCTAATGAAAAGGAAGATAAAATTGAAGAATCAGTGAAATATTATGCTCAATCGAAAGAACTTCCTAAACAACAAATTTTGACTTCTCAACAGATAAATCCTCCTCCTACCAATGTACAGCAACAGTCAGTCACCATTAAATTAGACAAAGAAAGGGAAAGCTTTAATCAATTGATTAATGTAGAAGGACAGAATGTATAGACCCCTATACAAACAACCAAAGTTTTGAGCACAGGAATAAGTAGCACAGTCACAGTAACTGAGCACATACCTATCACACCCTCCTCTTAAATCGTACTTAATTTAGAGGAAATTCCTCCTCTAGATGTATTCTACAGCCCAAAATACAAAGCAGTAGTGAAGAAACAGAGAAAAAAGAGAAAGTTAGAAGGTGCAATTGCTACTGAAGCAGAACAACTAGATGTCTTATGGAAGGATCCTGCCACAGAGCCTACTGATAATCTTGCTAAGTTATCTCAAATGACAGGGGCTTATGCTTCTGCAACTATTGATAAATCATTTGAGATACAACTCTTATTAAATGAAAAGGAAGAGCAGATAAAAGTTCTACAACAGCAATTGCAGCAGGTACAGGCCAATGATGAAGCACAGTTGAAACTTGAAGAGTTACAGCAACAACTTCAATAAATGAAAATTGGACATCAAAAAAGTCTGGCTGATAAAGAAAAACAAATACAGATTATCCAAGATCAGCACAAAGATGATCCTAAGCTTCCAGAATTTATTTCAGAAACTATCTCTTTAAACAATCAACTACTGCAACAAGAGGAAGTTTTATGCCAAAAAATATTGCAATGGAATTCTTTTTGCCAAGAGAGTGATAAAATCACAAATCATGTCGTAGATTTACGAAATGATTATGATTTGATTAATGAAAAGATCAATGATTATTTGGTATGGAAAAAAACAGAAGAAGGCAGAAAAGTTGGTGCACCCATTATTAATGAAAACCATAAAGAAATACTTTTCAATAACTGGGATGCACAAATCAGAAGGGCAGAGCAGGCAGCAGAGGAGGCAGCTACAGCAGCAAACAGTCTTACTGATTGTGTAAATGATAATTTGCACAAAGCTAATTTGCTTTCAGAAACTATTCCGGGATAGCTCTCACAGGCACATCAACTACAAACAGAATGGAGGCAAAAGGCAGAAGGAAGAGCAAAATCAATCCAAGGGCTGACGAGATTAAACTGGGACTCTTACTAGACATACTTAGTGAAGCCACACAGTCAGCATAGTGTGCTTAATTGTATCATCAATTCTACTGAGAAGATTGCGCCTACACTTGCCGACTTTGTCTTTTCAGGACAGTTGAAATCTGAAGTCGGTCAACCACATCTTCTCAAAACAATGCTAGATGCCTGCAAGTTTAAAGATCAAGTTCATAAATAGTCAGTTAATAGTCTTTATTTTTAGATTTAGTTTTAATTTTACTGTATTTTTGCCTAGGAAAAGGACGGTCATTTAAACCAAATCCTTAATTTTTGTAATAGACTATTTTTAGATTTAGCTAAGTAGTATTTAAACCCTTCTCATGCATTTAGAGAAGGGTCCTGGATTTTAATATTTTTGACTTGGAGATTACATTTCTGTACTCCACTGGCTTTTATATTTTTTAAAAGGATCACATCTCGTGATTTTATGCGGAATTATCTTTAAAGTGTTGCATTTCTGTACCTTGGATTTGATTTTGCATCAGAATTACTGGATTAGAGTATCAGATTTCATTTGAAAGCTTTCAAGATGAATAAGGTATTTCTATCTGTTCACTATTGATTTCTTTTGTCTTATGATATTCGCTTTAAAATTTGCTATCATTTATATATATTTGGTTTTCACAACGTTTCTTTTTATATATCATTTCTGAGTATAATTGAAACGTTATCTTTCATAAGCATATGTAGATGATATGTTATGATGAATGCAATATGTTAATACAACTCTGTTTAATTTCTTAAACAGAGTTATCTTTATTTGTTTCTGCACATTTCAATTTAAATAATAATACATTTTCATGGTTATTGTTAAATTGGAACAATCTTAAGTTGTATTCACATATAATTACTCGGGTTAGTGTTAGAATTTCTTTACCAGTATTTAGTTTAAACTAGATAGTTTTATTTCAGTTAATTTAGTCCCATTTCCACCCATCCAAACCAATCCATTTAGTTATAAGGAAACTGGTCCTTTAAATCCAGTCGGAGCCACCATACCAAACAGAAAAGGAGCTGTCTTAAGGTCCCGACCGGGTGGTTTTCCCCAATGTTTGAAGCAGATATTTTCTAGGCTTCAACATTTTTGGCGCTAGAAGGAGGGCCTGAGCTATGAATGGCAAGTAAATATTTACCCACAAGCCATTCTGAGAGCAAAACACCCTCATCAACTTCTTCAATTTCTTCTGAAATACAAAATCCTATAGAAGGAATTGAGAAGAATATTCATACACCCACTACCAAAATCTCAAAACATTCAGACAATCAAAATCCCGAGTCTCCTAAAGTTCAAGATTTAATCCATAAATTGAAAGGATTCTCATTATCTCTAGATGAGTCTGAAATATCTGAAGGTAGTGTAACTTCAAAATTTGTTTCTTCAAAACCTCTTACTAGGCTTCAAAGTGAAAAACTTGGTATTTCTCCGAAAGAATTCCCTTTACCTAGTAGAGTCAAGACAAGAAAAACTCAATCGGAATCAGTAAGTGATATAAGTTCTTCATCTCATATTCAATTACCTGTTTCCGAAACCCCAACTCAACAAAGTCCAGTCGTTTCCACATCATCTGCTCAATCATCATCAATCTCAACATCATCTATTCCAACAAATTCTATTCAAACACCACCAGCCTCTACTACTCCTCCAATAGTTGTTCCAATAATGGCTAGACCATGGGCTACTCCAGGGGCTGTCAACATGCCTGCACCTTTACATGATTTACCTGACAATCCTGGAAAATGGCTTCCAAAGTTTAGTCCAGATCTTAACATTCAAGCTGAAGAACACATCAATAACTTTATGCTGGCTGTAAATTTGAATGGAGTCGTACATGAAGATGTTGTAGTCAGACTATTCCCTTATACTCTTCAAGGGGCGGCAGGATCCTGGTACTTTTCATTACCTTCAGGATCCATTACAAGTTGGGCCATTTTTGCAGATCATTTTTTAACCAAATTTGGAGATAACAGATCAATAGCTACTTTAATCAATGATCTCTCAAATTTAAAGGTAGAACCCAAGGAGCCCATTAAAGATTTCAATGCTAGATTCAACAAACTCTTGAACAAAATCCACACAGATTCAAGGCCTAGTGAACAGGTCAGAAGTGAATGGTACATAACTGCCATACCCTCAAACATAGCAATTTTTGTAGATAGAGCTGCAAAATCTACATTAGCCGAGAATATGAAAGAGGCTATTGCAGTAGAAAAATGACTTATTTCTCTAGAAAAGAAAAATGCTATTGAGGAAAGGAAATCAAAGAAAGTCAGCTTCAAAGATGATTCAAGGAAAAATGCCAAAGACCCATACGACATGGAAGGTTTACAGAAAGTTCTTAAAACCATGTCAAATGAAATGGTTGAAATTAAAAAACAAGTAGCTGAAACTTCTACCAAAAAACCATTCCAAAATTTCAGAAGAAACCAAGTTGAATCTAAACCTCCTAATTCAATTTCTAATGCAGAATCAGAAGAAGAGGAAGAAGATGAAGATACATCTTTAGTATCAGATGAGGAAGATGAGAAAGAAGAAATAGCTGAATTGCATGGAATGTGGGATTTTATTCTCCCTAATTCTGATAGTGAGGTTGAACAAGAAGCTATGCCTGTAAGTACTAGGAGTAAATCTACATCGGAGCCTGTACAAACAGTTCCTAAAAAGAAAATTACAACTCGAAATACCAAAGACAATCCCCTGCAAAGAAAGCTTCTCCATTACCTACTCAAAATCAGCCATCTTCTTCTAATCCTCCTACATCGACAACAAAGACTTTAGTGGTATCAGATCCTATGGAGTATAACATTGTTGAAGACATGAAAAAGATTAAAGCCAACATTTCCTTACATGAACTCAGCAAACTAAAACACCAGCAGAAGTTGCTATTAAAAGAATTAAACGCTACACCAATTGCTCCTTTACCAAGTGGTGTAGTTGCAAAAGCAGCTAAAGGAGCTGGTAAGCCACCAGATAAGGTAGATACCACTGATACCATGCTCATTGGAGAAAATTCAAATTCTCAGACTCCTTTTCTTTTGACTTATGAAATGTACAATAAAAATCTGCATAATTGTTTAATTGATTCTAGAGCTTCCTCTAATATAATGCCTACTTTTGTTTGTGCCAAATTGAATATCAAACCACAGAAATCGGCAGTTCATATTGTTCAATTGGATCGCTCTAAAGTTCAAGTTGTAGGAGAAATCAATTCAGTTACTATCAGATTAGCTTCCGATCCTAGGATTGTCCAAAGAATTGATATTTTGATTGCAGATATTCCTGAATTCTATGGATTAATCTTAAGCAGGGACTAGTCTGTGAAACTTAATGGTTATATCTCAACTGATTACTCACATATGTGGCTTCCCTACAAAGGGAAACCAAATCAAATTAAATTTGAACGAGAAAAACATATGACGCACACTGTCACTGAATTTGAACAACCTAATGAGCCTGTGGCATTCAACAACAATATTCTTGGAGGTTATTCTGCTGAGTCATTTCTTGGAAACTTCAAAGCACCTCAATACCCTTTTTCTGTTAATACTTTTGTCTCTCAAATAGAAAAATTTTCACAATCTGATTCTTCCATAATTGTAAATATTTCTGATGTAATGGTAGATAAGCCAATAGATAAATCTTTATTTTGGTCATTATATTTTGATGGATCAAAATCTAGTGATGGAGCTGGAGCAGGGTGCATCTTAATTGATCCAGATGGAGAAAAAACCATGCTATCATGTAGGTTAGAATTTGAGTGTACAAACAATACCGCAGAATATGAAGCCTTGATTCAAGGACTTTATAAAGCTATAGGGTTAGATTTTAAATACTTGAAAGTCTTTGGTGATTCTGAAATTGTCATAAAACAAGTTAGGAATACTATCCATTGCCTTTCAGGACATCTTAAACACTATCAAACCCTAGTGCAAGATCTTACTACTCACTTTTTTGCATTCAATATTTCTCCTATTCCTAGGAATCAAAATGCATCAGCTGATTTGTTAGCAAATGTTGCATCTAAACTCCTTCCTGCTAAAGATTACAGTCCTGATATGTTTTCTGTAGAATTGATTTTTCGCCCATCTATCCCAGATAATGTCACAAATTGGAGAGTTTTCTATCATGATCAAGATATTTTAAATTTCATGACTTCAGAGAAATCATACGATGAGCAAATTATTGATGAGAATGATCATTATTTACAAATTACTTCAAAAGGTAATGAAAATCCCATTCCAAAATCTGTTGTTAAATTAGAGGATTTATATGATATTAAAGACAGATTCAAGAAAGTCACTAATGCTAAACTTCAAAGTTCTACTTTGAAGTTTGAATTAGCAAATCTTGGTTCTGATTCTAAACCTCAAAACGTTAATTTAGGACTCAATTTAACACCAGAGGAAAGGAATGCCTTCATTAAACTCTTGAACAAATACAAAAACGTTTTTTCTTGGAATTATGATGATTTAAAAACGTATGATACTTCGGTTATTCAACACACAATTCCAATGCTTCTCGATATTAAACCTGTTCAACAAAAGTTAAGGAAGGTTCATCCAAATCTCGAAGGACAAATCAAATCATAACTTAATAAACTTTTAAAAGCCAAAATCATTTTTCCTGTAAGGCACTCCAATTGGGTTTCCAATATGGTACCTGTAAGGAAGAAGAATGGTGATATAAGAATCTGTATTGATTTTAGAAATTTAAACAAGGCATGTTTAAAAGATAATTTCCCATTGCCAACCATGGAATAGATACTTCAAAAGGTAGTTGGTTCTGAACTCATGTCCTTTCTTGATGGGTTTTCAGGCTATAATCAAGTTTTAGTTCATCCAGATGACAGATTGAAAACAACTTTCAGAACAAAATGGGGAACTTATGCTTATCAGAAAATGCCTTTTGGTCTAATAAATGCAGGAGAAACTTTCCAAAGAGCCATGGACATAGCATTTAAAGGTCTGATCAATAAATCAGTTGTTGTTTATCTTGATGACATAACAGTATTTTCAAAAAAGAGAGCCGATCATCTACATGATCTAAAGCAAATATTTGAAAGATGTAGAAGGTTTGGTATTTCCTTAAATCCAAATAAATCTTTCTTTGCTTTGGATGAAGGAAAACTCTTAGGATTTGTTGTGTCAAAAGATGGTATATATATTGATCCAGATAGAGTGAAAGAAATTTCTGATATTTCTTTACCTCATAACAAAAAATCCATGCAATCATTTCTTGGGCAGATCAATTTTGTAAAAAGATTCATTCTTGATTTTTCTTTAATTGTTTTACCTATGCAAAATATGATCAAGAAGAATTCAGTATTCAAATGGGGTCATAAAGAGAAAGAAGCCTTTGAGGAAATCAAACAAGTGATCATTAATGCACCAGCATTGAATACCCCTGATTTTTCTAAAGATTTTATTTTGTATACTTTGGCCACCGAAACATCCTATGCAGCTGTTTTAACACAGCTCAATGATCAAAAAATCAAAGCACCGATTTCTTTCTTTAGCTCAAATCTGCAAGGAGCTGAGCTTAATTATTCCGATGTTGAAAAACAAGCCTTTTCCATGTTTAAATCAATCAAACATTTCAGACCTTTTCTCTTGAAAACACATACAAAAATCATTGTCCCATTCTCTGCAGTGAGACAATTATTAATTCAAAAAGAAGTAGGAGAAAAGAGAGCTAACTGGGTAATAGCCTTGCAAGAATATGATATTGATATTAAGCCAGCTAAGATTGTTAGAGGACAAGGTTTTTGCAGATTATTGGCAGGAGTTCATAACATACCATAAAATCAAGACTCAAACAAAGATAGTTAAGTAAGTCAGATAAGTGTTTCAGACTCTGAATCTCAGTATGCTGATCTTATCTATTACTTGAAAAATGGGTATGCTCCTTCTAATCTCAGCTATAAGAGCAAACGTGCTTTAAGGTTAAAGGCTATTAAATATGAGATCATTGATAATGTGTTATTCAGAAAAAAATTTGATTCAATATTATTAAGATGTCTTGAAAAGACTGAAGCTGAAAAGGTTTTGCAGGAACTGCATGATGGACCAGCAGGAGGTCATTTTGGAGGTGATACAAAATACAAAATAATCATTGTTATTAATTAGTCACTCTATTAAAGATATTTACGATTACGTATGGAAGTGTAGACTTGTTGGACTATATGGAAGACAAAGAGTCCATTCTTCTTTGCAACCTATGTGAGTACGAGCAACTATCTCGAACAATGGGGGTCGTCATTATTTGGTGAGATAGTGTCTATTCTTCCAAATGAAGATAAGTACATCTCATCAGCAATCGGACATTTACAAATACAGAAGAAATCCCTATGAAGGTAGCCAATTCCTCATTAATAACGTTGATTTCATAGATCAACGATCATAACTGTGTTTGCGTAACTAACAAACATTTTGTCTTTGATAATGCATTCACATTTTTCCAGAATAGTTTAATATCATTTGCAGTCAAAAGAGGTTTTAAATTAAAATATTCAGCAAATTATTATCCACAAGGTAATGGTTTGGTTGAATCCACTAACAAAAACCTTATCAAAATCATTAAAAGGACCATTGATCAAAATCAAAAGAATTGGCACAAGTCTTTAATCTTTGCATTATGGGCTGATCGTATCACTGAAAAAGCTTCAATAGGAACTTCACCGTTCAATTTAGTTTATGGAAAAAAAGCTGTGATACCATCAAATTTAGCTCTTCCATCATTATCCCTAGTGCAATTTATTGAAGAAAATCCTTCTTCATCCATTCAATTGAGATATGATCAAATCCTTGAACTAGAGGAAGATAGAGATAAAGCAAAAATTATTCATAAAAAATATCAACAGCTTGTAAAATCTTCTTTTGATGCAAGTTCTACCGGCTCAAAAATTTTGTCAATTGGTAATCTTGTTCTGAAATGGGATAAAGCACACGAAGAAAAAGGTAAACATACCAAGTTTCAGAAAATGTGGCTTGGACCATTTCAGATTGTTGAAAAGATAGGCTCAAATACATTCATACTCCAAGATCTAACAGGAAAGAGAGAATCTCTTCCTGTAAATGGGCTTATCTTGAAGAAATTCTTTTCAGAAGGAGGTAACCCCTTCTTAAACTGTACATATTCCTTTCTGCAGAGTTTTTAATTGTTTTTGCAAATAAAGGTTGTTAATAAGTCTATAATTGACTGTTTACTATTTAGAAAAATTTCTTAGGAAAAATATTATAAATATTTATTTTGTGTAAATAAGAATTTTTAAAGAGATGATCACAGTTTTTGGATAGTTTAAAATAAGATGTTAAACTTTGAAAGATTATTCCAATCATTTGCATGATCTTTTGAAAACTTGAGGAGAATGTAAATCATTATAAGTTTATTGAGCAGAGAAAGTTTATCTATAAAAGTAAAGATTTTTCAAGGTTTTGGTACTCAAGAAACCCTGAAAATTGTCATCCATTGATTCTTAAGGATAAAACTATTTCACCCCATCCATTTAAGTTGTGATTTTTTAGAATGTAATTCTAAGAAATTATATTAAAATTTAAGAGATAAGAGGTCTCATTATGAGCCGACTTACCATGTTCATAAGGAATAATGAAACTGACATTACCAATACTGCATACCAAAACAGGGTAATGGCTTATAAATATAAGACAAGGGGTCTCATCACGAGCCAGCTTGTTCAGTTTAATTATAACTGGTGAATGGCATTGTTATTAACTAGCTACCAAACCAGAACAATGGCTCTTAAAAAACTAAAAAATAAGTAAAAGACAAAAAACATGAGATAATATGTCTTATGAATTTATCTTTTAAAAAGTCATAATTTTAGTTGGATGGGACAATGAATGGTTTATGGTTTGAAGGTAACCCTGTCGAGACTATGAACGTTTGCAGGCAGAAGAGGCAGTACCTATGGCAATAGAGTATATTATAAAACCAAACTTGGAGAAATCCACTTACTTCATTATTAGCACCAATCAAAGCTTGAGATAACCCAAAAGTGTTTTCATTCTTAAAGAATTAGAAAGAAATTGTGAATGATTTTTATTTCTTTTTCATAAGTTAGATTTTATTTGAAATATCCTAAGACAGTTTTCATTACCTTTAAAAATCTTTATTTACTAGAAATATAGTGTTCATTTTATTTTTTCAGAGATAACTGTTTCTTTTAGTGAATCTCCAATTGTTGTGACCAGCAACAACCCCCCTTTTATTTAATATTAGTAATAATACTAAATAAATGGGGACCCTTAGTTAAAAATCCAAAAAAAATCAATTAGGATTTGTTTTCCTTTTCAAATAAGACTTTATATCATAAACTTAGGGAAATCCCTTAGAAAAAACCTTAAGAAACACTTAAGTTTATGATACATTACAATAAAATTGTTCTTTAAACGAAAAAGTGCATCCATCGCAAATAATATATATCTTTTGTAAAACTGAAATTGCGATTTTACGAGATTGCGATAACACGATCCCAAAAAGCCTATACAATAAAATATTGATCGCAGATCGCATAGCGCAGAAAAAAGAAATGTTAAACGAATACTTTTGCGCTATTTGCATATTTGCGCTTTTGCGTTATTTGATATTTGCGATGTGCAATATTTGCAATATTGCGATTTGCACTTTTGTGCTATTTTACAATTTGCGCTTTTGCGCTATTTACAAAATTGCGATGGTTACGTTTTGCGATATTGCGATATTGCACAGAAAATCGCAGATCGCAATGTCGCAGATTCATAAAAGCGCGTTGTTCAAAGAAAATACTTCCATAAATCAATATCTGTTTTGCGCCTTAATGATTGGATTAAATGAATGGATTTTCAATTAATGGTAAATGAGATTTTGTTTTGATCGAAAGGTCGTTTCACGTTATAATAATATATTTCATTCGCCTTCGCATTTAAAACTATATCATCACCTTTCTTATGCCATTACTCTCATTTAACTCGTAAAACGCAGGCACGAAGGAGCAAACGTCTATACAAAGCGCTCACAGAACATTATGGGTAAGAAAGAGAAGAGCTCAAATTCTGAAAATAGAGAAATGGCTTCACTATATACAGACACCGCTTGCAATAAGGATGTCGGTGTAACCACCTGGGAAGGAATGTATAATTTGCTCGAAGAAGAAAATCCTGTGGTGATGAAAGTTGCGGCTACAGCAGGTTCCAGTAATTCATCTAAGGCAACCCTCAAAGAACTGGCTTGTTCATTTCTGCATAGGATAGCGGCAAGGCCGAGGATTCTCCCGTATACAGACATGGTGAAATGGGTGCTGGATAGCACCGATATTTCAGACAGGAAATTTAGAACTCCATCTCAAGAGCTAATTGGGTCATTCACCAGGAATATTTGAGGCTGATGTATAAGTTGTCGGAACCTCAGGCGACTTATAATAAGAAATTTGTGGAAGAGTTTGCCAGAGAGCATGCAAATTTGTCAGAATGCACACAATAGTGGACCAAAAGAGATGAGCCATTGAAGAAAAACAAACACGGTATGTACAGTACTGGTTCACTTACCTCTCCTTATTGTTTTGGTGCTGCCATGTTATGCAGGATTTTTGGAAAGCCTGACATAAATATGATCTTTCCTAAATGGCTCCCTTTGTTGAATGTTGCCGTTAATTCTACAATTGTAGATTGGGCCAAAATCTTATCTGATAATTTGACCACTGCTATTTTTCACTACCAGTCCAAACGAAGTGTTTCTCAGTGGATTTATCCACCTTTTTATTTATCTGCTTATGTCATGGACGCTATCTATTTTGTCTCTAAATTCCCTTTGATGGGTTGGCAATGGACCATCCATGATCCTTTGCCTATTCATGTGTACCATAGAGAACTATGGGAATCTAAGTTTGTCCCCCATTTTTACAAAATTTGCCATGGTATAATGCTGCCATTGTACAGAACATTGCATAATAAGGATGCCCCAAGGTTATCCCCAGAAATAGAGGTCGACATTCTCCCCGTCGCGAGATGGTTTGGAGAAGAATTGTTCACTTATGTTAGGGTTTTTGGAAGTTCTGCTTCCCCCCATGTTTTACCCCTATATGTTCCGGATAGACTTGTAGCCCGGGACATTTCTTATCAGACCTGTGGCCAAGGCGGTTTAACAAAGGAATTAAAAGAGAAGAAAAAAGGCATTTGGCCACAATTTCCCGTAAATTGTGGAACATTTTCACTGTTTGATGTGGGTCATGCATTCAAAGAGGTAGGAAACATTACATGCTTACAGCTGTTTAAATTTTCGAGAAGGTTATTTGACCCAAATAATATTGTTAAGAATTTTACCAATGCAATCAGAGTAAGGGAATTTTCTGGGGAACAGGATCTTTTTGATGATATGTTCCAAACAAAAGGTTCATTTAAAGAAGTTTTGAGTTCAGCTCAAATGCAGTTACCTCCAGAGGAATTCCAGGAATTCAAACTTTACAGAGAGAGAAGACTAACTACTATTCCTTTGGAAAATCTACGCTTGGAACCCGCAAGGGAGCAAACTCCTAGTGTTAGTCTTAACGGCAGTTCGAGTACAGATAAATCTAAGTCAAAATCTGAAAGAGAGACTTCTGAACGTTCCAATAAGTCTAATGAAAAGGAAGATAAAATTGAAGAATCAGTGAAAGATTCTGCTCAATCGAAAGAACTTCCTAAACAACAAATTTTGACTTCTCAACAGACAAATCCTCCTCCTACCAATGTATAGCAACAGTCAATCACCATTGAATTAGACAAAGAATGGGAAAGCTTTAATCAATTGATTAATGTAGAAGGAAAGAATGTATAGACCCCTGTACAAACAACCAAAGTTTTGAGCACATGAATAAGTAGCACAGTCACAGTAACTGAGCACATATATATCACACCCTCCTCTGAAATTGTACTTAATGTAGAGGAAATTCCTCCTTTAGATGTATTCTACAGCCCAAAATACAAATCAGTAGTGAAGAAACAGAGAAAAAAGAGAAAGTTAGAAGGTGCAATTGCTACTGAAGCAGAACAACTAGATGTCTTATGGAAGGATCCTGCCACAGAGCCTACTGATAATCTTGCTAAGTTATCTCAAATGACAAGGGCTTATGCTTCTGCAACTATTGATAAAGCATTTGAGATACAACTCTTATTAAATGAAAAAGAAGAGCAGATAAAAGTTCTACAACAGCAATTGCAGCAGGTACAGGCCAATAATGAAGCACAGTTGAAACTTGAAGAGTTACAACAACAACTTCAAGAAATGCAAATTGGACATCAAAAAAGTCTGGCTAATAAAGAAAAAAAAATACAGATTATCCAAGATCAGCACAAAGATGATCCTAAGCTTCCAGAATTTATTTCAGAAACTATCTCTTTAAACAATCAACTACTACAACAAGAGGAAGTTTTATGCCAAAAAATCTTGCAATGGAATTCTTTTTTCCAAGAGAGTGATAAAATCACAAATCATGTCGTAGATTTACGAAATGATTATGATTTGATTAATGAAAAGATCAATTATTATTTGGTATGGCAAAAAACAAAAGAAGGCAGAAAAGCTGGTGCACCCATTATTAATGAAAACCATAAAGAAATACTTTTCAATAACTGGGATGCACAAATCATAAGGGAAGAGCAGGCAGCAGAGGAGGCGGCTACAACGGCAAACAGTCTTAATGATTTTGTAAATGATAATTTTCACAAAGCTAATTTGCTTTCAGAAACTATTCCGGGATATCTCCCACAGGCACATCAACTACAAACAGAATGGAGGCAAAAGGCAGAAGAAAGAGAAAAATCAATCCAAGGGCTGACGAGATTAAACTGGGACTCTTACTGGACATACTTAGTGAAACCACACAGTCAGCACAGTGCGCTTAATTGTATCATCAATTCTACTAAGTCGGTCAACCACATCTTCAGGACAGTTGAAATCTGAAATCGGTCAACCACATCTTCTCAAAACAATGCTAGATGCCTGCAAGTTTAAAGATCAAGTTCATAAATAGTCAGTTAATAGTCTTTATTTTTAGATTTAGTTTTAATTTTACTATATTTTTGCCTAGGAAAAGGACGGTCATTTAAACCGAATCCTTAATTTTTGTAATAGACTATTTTTAGATTTAGCTAAGTAGTATTTAAACCCCTCTCATGCATTTAGAGAGGGGTACTGGATTTTAATATTTTTGACTTGGAGATTACCTTTCTGTACTCCATTGACTTATATATTTTTTTAAAAGGATCACATCTGGTGATTTTATGCGGAATTATCTTTAAAGTGTTGCATTTCTGTACCTTGGATTTGATTTTGCATCAGAATTACTGGATTAGAGTATCAGATTTCATTTGAAAGCTTTCAAAATGAATAAGGTATTTCTATTTGTTCACTGTTGATTTCTTTTTTCTTGTGATATTCGCTTTAAAATTTGCTATCATTTATATATATTTGGTTTTCACAACGTTTCTTTATATATATCATTTCTGAGTATAATTGAAATGTTATCTTTCATAAGTATATGTAGATGATATATTATGATGAATGCAATATGTTAATACAACTCTGTTTAATTTCTTAAACAGAGTTATCTTTATTTGTTTCTGCACATTTCGATTTAAATGATAATACATTTTTATGGTTATTGTTCAAACGGAATAATCAGAAGTTGTATTCACATATAATTGCCCGGGTTAGTGTTAGAATTTATTTATCAGTATTTATTTTAAACTAGATAGTTTTATTTCAATCAATTTAGTCTCACTCTCACTCATCCAAATCAACCCATCACCAACCCATTAGTCATAAGGAAACTAGTCCTTTAAATGCAGTCGGAGCCACCATACCAAACGGAAAAGGATTTGTCCTAAGGTCCTGACCGAGTGGTTTTCCCCAATGTTTGAAGCAGAGATTTTCTAGGCTTCAACAGGCCCCTTGGCCCTGGAAAATGGGTAGTCGTTCCAGGATGAATGACACCAAAATGGAACTGTAGCCGAACTGTTTCAATTTGGCTTGCTTGCATCTTGTCAGCTGCCTCTTGATATTGATTGTCACTGCAGTGGCCCAATCAAACAATGTGGGGTTCATACACTCAGAGGCTAGTAGGATTTGGGCTTTGGTTGCTTCATGCGGGGCCTACGATCCCACAGCCTGCATAATGGTATGTAGCACTACTCTAAGTGCTAGATCGCAGACAGTATGGATATCCACCTTCCCGCTTCCCGATCGGGTTCGTGCCCCTGGAACACCTTTGCCATTACTTGTTCCATATTTTCTATGAAAATCCTGCTACCCGTCAGAATGGGTACTGGGCCTCTGCGCGACAACCCGGTGATGAAATGGACATCATAAACTTCAAGTGCCACCAATTGGTCCCGAAGTTTGAATAATTCCTCATTTTCGTCCCATATGCTGACCAAGTATTGTAGTAGCTCAAGTTGAGCTCATAAACATGGAATAAGAAAGAATTTTTTGAGTCCACAGTTCTTTAGTGCATTCATACAGGCTTCATTCTCCATTGCCATTTCATCTTCCTCCACATGTTCCCTTTCCTTCCATTCAATAACCATTGTGCTTGGGTTACCTGCATCAACATGATCAAAAACCCTTGTTAGATCTCTGTTATGCTTGACAATCCATATGGATGGCTCACTGTTTAGAAATTTAAAGTGGAAAATTATGTCACACCATTGGTGCGACCCCTTTGTGAGCAAAATCCCATTGGCGCGGGTCCATGCCCGATACCCGCGCCAATGGCGGAGCCCTAAAATTTTAAAATGTCTCCTCCAGAGATTGACTGTGAAATGGAAACTAATAAAAAATAGATCAAAACAGAGCTTAAGGGAGCGTCTCTTACCTGAAACAAATGAAGATTTGAATGGTGTCCCGGATCAGTCTTAATCGCCGTCAGAAGTTCGCACACAAAAAGACCAATGTTGCTCTCCAACAAGGTAAAAAGTAAAAGTAAATTTGTTTTTACCACTTATGGCCTATTTATAACTTTTGAAATCAAAATTAGGTTTTAAAAGTCATTTTTTCTCAATATTTTAATATATTTTGTCAAAATATGGATTTTACACTTGCCTTTATGTGCAGCGACAGGTTTTTACGCAACTTAAGCGGTGATACGAGTTGTATTTTATAATTTTTCGGACTCAGTAAAAACACGAAAAAGTCATTTTGGAGTCATCTTTCAGCTCTTTTTTGACTCTCTAAACATGAAAAGATTGTCGAGTCCCTTGTCGTTTCGATCTTGTTAAAGTGGTTACGAAATGACATCTACCCAGTATACGTTTACCCCTTTTTCGGGGTGGGATAGACTATTTACGAAAAAGGAATACCCTAGCCTATCACAACTAGGAGGTTTTCTCAGATATTGTTTTCTACCTGTTCGGGTCTAAGGAACTATTTACAAAAAGGGACCGTTGGAGTTTACTTTTCTGCTGTATTTTCAAACTATCTAAACATGAAAAGATGTCGAGTTTTCCCTTTGTCAGACTCGTTAAACCCTGATGACATTGGATCCAGTTGTAATGATGTTATTCAAGTTCCTCCTTCCTAGGGCTCGTTAAATGTACTAGGATTGATTCGCCCGAAGGGCGGACTTATATTACAAGCATATGCTATCCCCTTCAAGCTTGTTTTCAAAAATAATTGGGGTACTCGCCAGAAATGGTGGGAAAAATGGAACCAGAATCATTGTCGTGTCGGCAGTATGTCGCTCTTGAACATGGCACTTGTCTGCATTCATGTCGGGTTGGAGACATCTCATCTCATTTTTCCACTTGCCTCCATGGGTTTGGGTGATCCCTTTTGACCTCTCATTTTCTCTTTGCCTCGTCATCATGACCCTTGATCTTTTGATGTCAAATACTGCCAAATCCACTGTCGTGCCACCGATATGTTCAAGAGAAGTTGACCTCTGCAAGTATCACCCTTCCTCTGATTCTCATCTGATCTTGATTCACAAAGACATTATGTTCCTCTGTCTCGCGTCGATGATGTGGGAAACACTATGGCCCACCTTCGATCAAGGTCACTTCCTGTCGACTTCAGCTCATTATCTAGGAAGCTGATCTAGAGACTCCCTTCTGATACCTTGGAGCTTGCATGCCTCAATGGCAGGTTCTTCGCGTTCGACGTGAGGTTTTCATCACTAGCCTCCAATCGAGTGATTCTACGGGTGTTCGATGCCAGCTCACTAATTCACATGCTGTAGATTGTACCTATAGTACCTTGAGGACCATTTTCATTATTGGTGGTACCTCTCATGTCTGTTAACAACTTTCATCATTGTCTGGTAATCAGACGATGTTCTTGCATGTTCGACTTCAACTCACATATTCGCATGCTTGAACTTGTACTTTGTTCGAGTTGAGATGGAGCACAAGACCCTGAATTTTTTCTATTTGAATCTAGGCTGGGATTTTGTGGATTATTGTGATTAGTTACATGACTCATTCACTGGATGGCTGCGACCATACCTGAGTCTATTTATTGATCCTCACTGGATGGTTGCATCCATACCTTGGATCAGGATTATTGTATGCTCTGTTATGGATGGTTGTGCCCATACCACATATTTATCATGTATCTGAGATATTAGTTGTATTTATCTACGCAAGTTTTCTGATGGCGGTCTTTTTCAGTTGGACACGTTCTTATAAAGCATTTCACCCCTCTCTCTCTTTCGGGCCTCATGCTTTAGGGGGCATTTGTTACACAGCAATTTGTCACCATCCCTGCAATTCCCCATCCCGCACATTGGAGGGCTCATTCCATGACTTGTGAGCAGTGGCATAACTTGAAAACACTTTCATGGCATCCCCCTAAACATGTACTTTCATTGCCCTGAAGACAACTCCTTGTGAAAAACCCTAAAAATAGCCTTTTTTGCATTGGCGCAGGTACATAGTTCAGCCCTCACGCCAAGGGGGCAAATCCTCCAAAGAGGGCACGCCAATTGGCGCTCTGTCTCAGAGCCACACCTGCGCCAGGCTTAATAAAGGGTGTTTTTTAAAAATAAATGGCAGAAGATTGACCCCAACCAATTCCTAAACTAGTCTCTAATTTGAGTTGGGAGGTTGGCTCCAGATTTCCATGTAGAGGAAGTAGTTTTCGACCTCTCATGGAAGCTTCCTTGAGGATAGGGCCAATCCCATGATTGTAGGGATCCCAACTCCCCTTCCTCCATCTATATAAGCTTGCCATTTCCCTTTGCAAGCTAATCTCCAAGAGCCTTGAGAGACAAAAGAATGTTGCAATTGTCCTCATGGTGTCAAATCCATTGTAAGGATATTGATGATCGAAGAGAGAGGCTTGTCCCCATTCCCGACAGGCTTTACGAGACATATTCCGCTGACGACCCGCCAAAGGAGGATTTCAGCGTCAGAGCCATGTTGTATCATCCTTTATTTCATTAATAATAAGCGACTACGATTATAGTTCCACTTGTATTGTTCATGTGTTATGATTATGAGTTGTGTCCTCTCTGACTGACACATAGTTGCAAATATTTGGTTTTACCCTTGTATGTTCGTTGTGTTTCTTAAGTGCAGGTGTTCTATCGCGCTAAGTGGGAGAATTGTGACCTGCCGGAGCGAGGGATCAGGAGCATTACCCTCTCTGCAATGACAATAACGTTGGACACATGGTAAGCCTCGTATCGCACCTTGGTTATTGCAATTAGGAGCTTGCATTGTAGCATGATTTGATTGTTGCTAGACCCAGTCTGGGCTAGTAGGGATCACCTCTATCTGCAGAGGGGATTTACCTTTACAACAAATTAGCGACTCAACTGGGGAGCATCTGTTACACAGCAATTTTTCACTGTCCCTGCAATTCCCCGTCCCGCACATTGGAGGGCTCATTCCGTGACCTGTGAGCAATGGCATAACTTGAAAACACTTTCATGGCATTCCCCTAAACATGTACTTTCATTGCCATGAAGAAAACTCCTTGTGAAAAACCCTAAAAATAGCCTTTTTTGCATTGGCGCGGGTACATAGTTCAGCCCTCGCACCAAGGGGGAAAATCCTCCAAAGAGGGTGCGCCAATTAGCACTCTATCTCAGAGCCACACCCGCGCCAGGCTTAATAAAGGGTGTTTTTTGAAAATAAATGGCAGAAGATTGACCCCAACCAATTCCTAAACTGGTCTCTAATTTGAGTTGGGAGGTTGGCTCCATATTTCCATGTAGAGGAAGTAGTTTTCCACCTCTCATGGAAGCTTCCTTGAGGATAGGGCCAATCCCATGATTGTAGGGATCCCAACTCCCCTTCCTCCATCTATATAAGCTTGCAATTCCCCTTTGCAAGCTAATCTCCAAGAGCCTTGAGAGCCAAAAGAATGCTGCAATTGTCCTCATAGTGTCAAATCCATTGCAAGGAGATTGATGATCGAAGAGAGAGGCTTGTCCCCATTCCCGACAGGCTTTACGAGACATATTCCGCTGACGACCCGCCAAAGGAGGATTTCAGCATCAGAGCGAGGTTGTATCATCCTTTGTTTCATTAATAATAAGCGACTACGATTATAGTTCCACTTGTACTTTTCATGTGTTATGATTATGAGTTGTGTCCTCTCTGACTGACACATAGTTGTAAATATTTGCTTTTATGCTTGTATGTTCGTTGTGTTTCTTGTGTGCAGGTGTTCTATGGTGCTAAGTGGGAGAATTGTGACCTGCCAGAGTGAGGGATCAGGAGCATTACCCTCCCTGCAACGATAATAGCGTTGGACACAAGGTAAGCCTCGTATCGTGCCTTGGTTATTGCAATTTGGAGCTTGCATTGTAGCGTGATTTGATTGTTGCTAGACCCAGTCTGGGCTAGTAGGAATTGCCTCTGTCCGTAGAGGGGATTTACCTTAACAACAAATTGGCGACTCCACTGGGGGGCATCTGTTACATAGCAATTTGTCACCGTCCCTGCAATTCCCCGTCTCGCACATTGGAGGGCTCATTCTGTGACCTGTGAGCAGTGACATAACTTGAAATCACTTTCATGGCATTCCCCTGAACATGTACTTTCATTGCCTTGAAGACAACTCCTTGTGAAAAACCCTAAAAATAGCCTTTTTTGCATTGGTGCGGGTAAATAGTTCAGCCCTTGCGCCAAGGGGGCAAATCCTCCAAAGAGGGCGTGGCAATTAGCGCTCTGTCTCATAGCCGCACCCGCACCAGGCTTAATAAAGGGTGTTTTTTTAAAATAAATGGCGGAATATTGACCCCAACCAATTCCTAAACTGGTCTCTAATTTGAGTTGGGAGATTGGCTCTGGATTTCCATGTAGAGGAAGTAGTTTTCCACCTCTCATGGAAGCTTCCTTGAGGATAGGGCCAATCCCATGATTGTATGGATCCCAACTCCCCTTCCTCCATCTATATAAGCTTTCCATTTCCCTTTGCAAGCTAATCTCCAAGAGCCTTGAGAGCCAAAAGAATGTTGCAATTGTCCTCATAGTGTCAAATCCATTGCAAGGAGATTGATGATCGAAGAGAGAGGCTTGTCCCCATTCCCGATAGGCTTTACGAGACGTATTCCGCTGACGACCCGCCAAAGGAGTATTTTAGCGTCAGAGCCAGGTTGTATCATCCTTTTTTTAATTAATAATAAGCGACTACGATTATAGTTCCACTTGTATTGTTCATGTGTTATGATTATGAGTTGTGTCCTCTCTGACTGACACATAGTTGCAAATATTTGGTTTTATGCTTGTATGTTCATTGTGTTTCTTGTGTGCAGGTGTTCTATCGTGCTAAGTGGGAGAATTGTGACCTACTGGAGCAAGGGATCAGGCGCATTACCCTCTCTGCAATGACAATAATGTTGGACACAAGGTAAGCCTTCTATCGCGCCTTGGTTATTGCAATTAGGAGCTTGCGTTGTAGCGTGATTTGATTGTTGCTAGACCCGGTCTGGGCTAGTAGGGATCGCTTCTATCCATAGAGGGGATTTACCTTTACCAAAAATTGGCAACTCCACTGGGGATGGTCTAGTTAGCTTGTTGTTTGATTTATAAACTATAGACGGAGCCTGAAGTCAGCTAGATGGCCTTCGAAACGCTCTTGCTCTGCATTAGCGAAGTAGATCAACGCTGCTTCAGTCAATCTCTGGTTTAGTTTATGGATTGAAAACTTGGAGTATTGTCTTGTCTTTTGGTCGATTCTTGACTTTGCTTGCTTGATCAGCTCTTTTGGGCTTGCTCTTGCTGTGTGTTTGGCTTTTGTGTAGCTTTACCATCACTGGTCTACTTCTTGGATTTCTCTTTTTTCATTTTTCCTTAGTAAACTCGGCTGGCGCACTTTTCAATGTTACAATCACGCCCGCTGGCACATGTTGTTAGTGTATTACTCGCACCAATTCATCTCTCGCGCTAGTTTCAGCCTTACAGTCGCGCCAATCCTGTAAGGTGCTAGGGTTTACTGTGTTGTGAGCCTTCTGAGACTGATCTGGGTGTTTTGTCTTATTTTTGTGACTGCTTGAGTGTTCTGGAGCCTTTTTTGACTGATTGGGACCTTCATCCTTTGGTTTTTTGCCCGTTTCTATCGATTTTACATTCTAGCCCTAGGGCATCTAGGTGCTATTGTGCATCGAGCCTCTCTTGGGAGTTTTTGGTTTCTATCTGTTCAGTCAGCTTTGTGATTGCTTATTTGCACTCATTTCGTGGTTGTTTATCATTTTATTACGTTATTTGAGTGATTGGCTTCTTCTTCACTCGAATTCCGCCTTGTCTCATTTTGGGCCTAGATTACATGGTTCAATTCAGTCTTTGGGTGTCTTTTGATTTGAGGGACTTTTTGTCAATTTCAGGTTTTATTGTGTGTTTGCATTGAGTGAAATTTGATTGTTTTTCTCTTTTTCTATCGCTTCTCAAATTGCTTGGCTCATTTAATTTTCATTTTGTTTAGTGCAGTTTGCTCTTAACATTGAAAATACAAAAAAAAAACTCTTTTTCTTTGAATTAGTTAGTGTGAATTAAATCTTTTCGGTGTTATTAGTGATTAGTAACTTTGAAAGAAAGCTTTTAGTTTCCGTTAGCTACATTAGAGATATCATTGGTTGTTGTCTGATCATTTTATTATTGTGTGAAAATCTCTTAACTCTCTCGTAATTAGCTTTTATCGAATGAAATGATATACTGTGGCATGTAGTGTGCATTTAGGCGATTTTGAGACATAACACTCGCTAGGGCCTGAAAACTGAAACATAATTGAA
Organism: Pinus albicaulis; assembly: GCA_034641835.2. NCBI lineage: Eukaryota > Viridiplantae > Streptophyta > Pinopsida > Pinales > Pinaceae > Pinus > Pinus albicaulis. The sequence continues at coordinate 1,216,143,933 of CM076572.1, read as the reverse complement.
GATAAACATTAAAATTCATTCAATTTACACTAAGGTAGCATTGAAGCATTAACGCAATATTTAGAGGTCTAGGCTAGAGATGTGTTCCGGCGTCTTTAAACCTAGTAGTTTTCGTTCGCCTCTTGGCTTTAGACAGCACTAGTACGGACTTGTGCTCCCCGTACCGTCGCGTATATAAAGGGATACCCCACTAGGTTTCTATCCTTTATCCATAGGAAGATGAGTCTGCCACCCTATACCCGTGATACACCGAACACAGCATTCAGGGAGATTGCCTGCACGTACGTTAAGTCCTTGGTTGATTTCGCTTTCATTTTGAAACCAAGGTGTATATTGCAGTTCACGGTTATTTGGTACACCCTTTGCCTAGTATTCCTGAGTAGTAATTTTGATTTTATCTGACTCCTTAAATTTGAAAAGATCACCAAGCGCTTGTCCTTCCACGCTTGCTTCAAAACTAAAAGAGATAGAGTTATCTTTCATCCATTTCTCGACTCTTAAAACATGAAACGGTGAAGTTTCTAAGTTTCAATGTCGTAAAATAAATCACTCGCGATCACAGGCCCTGTTAGATTTTCTTGTTGGCCGTTTGATTGTGTGCCTTGGTTTTTTGCCCGTGTGCGGTTTTGAGTTGTTGATGGCAACTTTTCCAGAGTTCACAAACCAAAGAATCCCCTCTGACAGGAATCCTGGTCATTTTCCTCCTTTTGGGAATGTTGGTGCTAGTTACATGGCAACGTTGTCCCTTCCTGGGTTAACTGTTGGGTTTCCTGTTTGGTTGTTTTCAACCTCTGTGGTCCCAAATGTCTCAGCTACTGTTCAATCAGTTCCTCCACCTGAAAAGAATCATGTTGATTCCAAGGTGGACCTCTCCCCTTCTTCGCCTGTTTCCGCATCTTCATCTTCTACTTCGCCTGGTGAAAGTCTGGATTCGAGTAACCAGGTGGCTAAGAAGAAGAAGAAGTTCGATAAAGAGAGGCTAAAGTTGCCACTACTATTTCTGACACACCTCCTCTTGATAAACCTCCCAACCCTCCATGGAAAGTCAAGTTCCCTTGCATGTTGTGCACAGGAGACCATCTTCTTCGAGACTGCCCTGGTATTCCCAAGGTGCTCGAAGCATGGTCTAACGCTTTCCCACCATTGCCTTTGGCTTCTCGGAGTCAGGTTGGGGGCACGTCTTCAGCTAGTACTGGTAAGGCTCCTAAGAAACAGGGTAAGCTTACCAATCCCTGTAAGTTGTGTGAAGGGCACCATGCCATTCACCTTTGTCCGTATATGGATGAAGCCAAAAGATTCTTGGACAACGCAACCATTTCTACACCATGCCTCCCGGCTGGTTATAATTGGATTTCTTTGATTCCTCCACCAACTGATCCTATGATTGGTCAAGAATCATCCTTGGTCGATCCCGCTCCCTCAGAAATTCAAATTCAGGAATCCATCCCTGACCGACCATTGGTCGTGGGATCGGTTGAACTAGCTCCGCCTATGGTACACCAGGTCCTTTCCATTGAGATTGGATCTCACACCCCCCATGTCCTTCTAGTTTCTTCAGATTCTTCAGACTTGGAGAAATATTCTCCTGTCTCCGTACCTCAAGAAGAAGCTCCTTCACCTCCTGTGATGGAGGTCCCGAAGGATACCCCTCCCACCTTTGAGATGGAGGTTGTGGAGGATGCCCCTTCTTCCGTAACATCAGGGGAAGACCTTCTTGATTCGATGGTAGCCCCTCCGAGTAGTTTGGTTGCTTCCTTTGATTGGAATCGATTTGCAGGATATCGCCTTCCGTCTTATGTGCCTTCCGGGATAATAGTATAGGCCTTTGGTCTAGTTGTACCTAGCACCATTATAGATGAAGGTGTCTCTGTTAGTGTTCTATCCTCAAATACCTAGCAAGCTTTCAATTCACCGCCGCTTGCGCCTGTTACGCAGAATATGTTGACATTCAACAAAAGGACTAGCCAACCATTAGGGATCCTTCCATAGTTACCTATTACTTTGGGAGGTAAAACTGTCCATATGGACGTGATGGTTGTTCCAGGCCCCTTGGATTTCAATCTACTTTTGGGGCGCGGTTACACCTATGCCATGGGAGCACTTGACTCCTCCCTCTTTCGCGTGATGTGTTTTCCACATGAAGGATGAATCGTGACCATTGATCAGCTTTCGTTCTTTGGTCTTGATGTGGCAGCTGGCCCGCCATCATCCCTTCCTGGTTTTTATCCACCCGTTGTATCTGCCCCACTGCAAGTCAACTATGTGGCTGCCTACCCCGTGCCTGTACTCAGTGATGATGTCATCGTACATAGTGTGCTGGGGGCATTGGGTCCTGACTTCCATGATGTTTTCCTTCCATTGGGAGTGGAACTCTTGGAAGCAATGATTTCTTGTTCATTATGATGAGGTCGGTCAGAGCACAGTTCCACTTCTTGTGTCTAGCTCCTTAAACCATGAAACAAGGTCGGTCGGAGCATAGTTCCTCTTCTTGTGTCGAGCTCCTTAAACCATGAAACAAGGTCGGTCGGAGCACATTTCCTCTTCTTTTGTCAAGCTCCTTAAACCATGAAACAAGGTCTATCGGAGCATAGTTCCTCTTATTGTGTCAAGCTCCTTAAACCATGAAACAAGATCTGCTGAGGCATAGTTATTTTTCTTGTGTCAAGCTCCTTAAAAAATGAAACAAGATGTCTTGAGGATAGTTCTTTTAATGTGTCAACCTCGTTCAAACAATGAAACACGTTCAATTCGAGTCTTGAATAAGATCCCGTAAAATTCCAGTCGAGTCTTTTTCTTGATATTGTAACTTGAAACTTCACTCCATCTGCCTTTCATATGGACTGAAGCTTGGGGGGCATGTACCTCGAATTGAGACACCATGCTGGGGGGCATGCCCGTTTTCCCCATTTCCAAGCATAGTTTGCATGTGTGCTTTTAAGCTTGCGTAAAAATAAAATGTGTGATTAAATACATTTTGTGAATTTTTTGGGTCGTTTTTTATGCAACTGATACATTAGATTATATTTGTATTAGACATTTGCATAGCATATAAAAACATCATCACATGCAAAAGATCCATCCAGAAATAGGCATGTGTATATATATATGTGTGTGTGTGTGTGTCGAAATGTTTGCACAGTGTGCATCACATAAATAAAAAAATATACATGTTTGTCTTAATACAGCGGGAGACGACATGTCTCTCAAAAAATATGCATGAAAAGCCCTAGATATCTAATCTGCATGGTGCTCATGGTAACAAGTCATCGTGCACACTAAGCATCTCAGTAGTCGATGGAGGCGACTAGGCACCCCCACAGTGTGTCGCTGGTATGCTAGTGGAACATCTGCTAGCCGTGCATAGCTCGGGATCCCCCGGGAAATGCCCTCCAGGCTCTGAATCAGTTCGCCTCCTTCGCCACCATCAGCCTGAGGGTCAAGTGCAGCATGGGTTCTCCACGCAATGGGCGACATGCCCGCGGGCCTCTCTAGGCCAACATCTGCATACACATAAACTGTTATTAGAATGGACATGTATTATAAAAAAAAATCATAAATACAAAAAATAAAAAATGGAGTATCATACCCAACTCCTCATCCTAATCCTCCCCCTCTAGGAGTGGAAGATCGAGATCTCCGGTGAAATTGGTCCTAGCATAGGGCCAATATTCGACCACGATCAGTTGCCATCGTAACCACCCAAAGAACTCGGGCCTCCAAGACATCTGTTGGCCTCCTCCTGACCTAGGCATGAGTGCTGCCCAGCGAGCCATCCTTGGCTCTCTCGGTACCGACTCTGCAACTATGGCCCCTTGGCCCTGGAAAATGGGTAGTTGTTCTAGGATGAATGACACCAAAATGGAACCGTAGCTGAACTGTTTCAGTTTGGCTTGCTTGCATCTTTTCAGCTACCTCTTGATATTGACTATCACTGCAGTGGCCCAATCAAACAATGTGGGGTTCATACACTCAGAGGCTAGTAGGATTTGGGCTTTGGTTGCTTCATGCGAGGCCTACAATCCCGCAGCCTACGTAATGGTATGTAGCACTACTCTGAGTGCTAGATCACGGATAGTATGGATATCCACCTTCCCGCTTCCCGATCCGGTTCGTGCCCCTGGCCACACCCTTACCATTACTTGTTCCATCTTTTTTCTGGAAGGCCTGCTACCCATCAGAATGGGTACTGGGCCTTTGCGCAGCAACCCAGTGATTAAATAGACATCATAAACCTCAAGTGCCAGCACTTGGTCCCGAAGTTTGAATACTTCCTCATTTTCGTCCCATATGCTGACCAAGTATTGTAGTAGCTCAGGTTGAGCTCATAAACATGGAGTAAGAAAGAATTTTTTGAGTCCACAGTTCTTTAGTGCATTCATACAGGCTTCTTTCTCCATTGCCATTTCATCTTCCTCCCCATGTTCCCTTTCCTTCCATTCAATAACCATTGTGCTTGGGTTACCTGCATCAACACGATCAAAAACCCTTGTTAGATCTTTGTTATGCTTGACAATCCATATGGATGGCTCACTGTTTAGAAATTTAAAGCAGAAAATTATGTCGTGCAATTGGCGCGACCCCTTTGTGAGCAAAAGCCCATTGGCGCGGGTCCGTGCCCGATACCCGCGCCAATGGCGGAGCCCTAAAATTTTAAAATGTCTCCTCCAGAGATCGACTGTGCAATGGAAACTAATAAAAAATAGATAAAAACAGAGCTTAAGGGAGTGTCTCTTACCTGAAACAAATGAGGATCTGAATGGTGTCCTGAATCAATCGCAATCATCGTTGGAAGTTCGCACACAAAAATACCACTATTGCTCTCCAACAAGGTAAAAAGTAAAAGTAAATTTGTTTTTACCACTTATGGCCTATTTATAACTTTTGAAATCAAAATTAGGTTTTAAAAGTCATTTTTTCTCAATATTTTAATATATTTTGTCAAAATATGGATTTTACACTTGCCTTTATGTGTAGCGACAGGTTTTTACGCAACTTAAGCGGTGATACGAGTTGTATTTTATGCTTTTTTGGACTCGGTAAAAACACGAAAAAGTCATTTTGGAGTCATCTTTCAGCTCTTTTTTGACTCTCTAAACATGAAAAGATTGTCGAGTCCCTTGTCGTTTCGATCTCGTTAAAGTGGTTACGAAACAACATCTACCCAGTATATGTTTACCCCTTTTTCGGGCTGGGATAGATTATTTACGAAAAAGGAATACCCTAGCCTATCACGACTAGGAGGTTTTCTCAAATATTGTTTTCTACCTTTTCGGGTCTGAGGAACTATTTACGAAAAGGGACCATTATAGTTTACTTTTCTGTTGTCTTTTCAAACTCTCTAAACATGAAAAGATGCCGAGTTCTCCCTTTGTTAGACTCGTTAAACCCTGATGACATTGGATCCAGTCGTAATGACGTTATTCGAGTTCCTCCTTCCTAGGGCTCGTTAAATGTACTAGGATGGATTCGCCCGAAGGGCGGACTTATATTACAAGCATATGCTATCCCCTTCAAGCTTGTTTTCAAAAATAATTGGGGTACTCGCCACAAATGGTGGGGAAAATGGAACTAGAATCATTGTCGTGTCGGCAGTATGTCGCTCTTGAACATGGCACTTGTCTACATTCATGTTGGGTTGGGGACATATCATCTCGTTTTTTCACTTGCCTCCGTGGGTTTGGGTGATCCCTTTTGACCTCTCATTTGCTCTCTGCCTCATCATCATGACCCTTGATCTTTTGATGTCAAATACTGCCAAATCCACTGTCGTGCTACCGATATGTTCAAGAGAAGTTGACCTCTGCAAGTATCACCCTTCCTCTGATTCTCATCTGATCTTGATTCACAAAGACATTATGTTCCTCTGTCTCACGTCGATGATGTGGGAAACACTATGGCCCACCTTCGATCAAGGTCACTTCCTGTCGACTTCAGCTCATTATCCAGGAAGCTAATCTAGAGACTCCCTTCTGGTACCTTGGAGCCTGCATGCCTCAATGGCAGGTTCTTCGTGTTCGACGTGAGATTTCCATCACTAGCCTCCGATTGAGTGATTCTATGGGTGTTTGACGCCAGCTCATTAATTCACATGCTGTAGATCGTACCTATAGTACCTTGAGGACCATTGTCATTATTGGTGGTAACTCTCGCGTCTGTTAACAACTTTCATCATTGGCTGGTAATCAGATGATGTTCTTGCATGTTCGACTTCAACTCACATATTTGCATGCTTGAACTTGTACTTTGTTTGGGTCAAGATGGAGCGCAAGACCCTGGATTTTGTCTGTTGGAATCCAGGCTACAATTTTGTGGATTATTGTGATTAGTTACATGACTCATTCACTGGATGGCTGCGACCATACCTGAGTCTATTTATCGATCCTCACTGGATGGCTGCGTCCATACCTTGGATCAGGATTATTGTATGCTCTGTTATGGATGGCTATGCCCATACCACATATTTATCATGTATCTGAGATATCAGTTGTATTTCTCTATGCAGGTTTTTCGACGGCACTGTTTTCAATTGGACACGTTCTCGTAAAGCATTTCACCCCTCTCTCTCTTTCGGGATTCATGCTTTAGGGGGCATCTGTTACACAGCAATTTGTCACCATCCCTGCAATTCTCCGTCCCACGCATTGGAGGGCTCATTCCGTGACCTATGAGCAGTGACATTACTTGAAAACACTTTCATGGCATTCCCCTGAACATGTACTTTCATTTCCCTGAAGACAACTCCTTGTGAAAAACCCTAAAAATAGCATTTTTTGCATTGACGCGAGTACATAGTTCAGCCCTCGTGCCAAGGGGGCAAATCCTCCAAAGAGGGCATGCCAATTGGCGCTCTGTCTCAGAGCCGCACCTGTGCCAGGCTTAATAAAGGGTGTTTTTTAAAAATAAATGGCAGAAGATTGACCCCAACCAATTCCTAAACTGGTCTCTAATTTGAGTTGGGAGGTTGGCTCCAGATTTCCATGTAGAGGAAGTAGTTTTCCACCTCTCATGGAAGCTTCCTTGAGGATAGGGCCAATCCCATGATTGTAGGGATCCCAACTCCCCTTCCTCCATCTATATAAGCTTGCCATTTCGCTTGGCAAGCTAATCTCCAAGAGCCTTGAGAGCCAAAAGAATGTTGCAATTGTCCTCATAGTGTCAAATCCATTGCAAGGAGATTGATGATCGAAGAGAGAGGCTTGTCCCCATTCCCAACAGGCTTTACGAGACGTATTCCACTGACGACCCGCCAAAGGAGGATTTCAGCATCAGAGCCAGGTTGTACCATCCTTTGTTTCATTAATAATAAGCGACTACGATTATAGTTCCACTTGTACTGTTCATGTGTTATGATTATGAGTTGTGTCCTCTCTGACTGACACATAGTTGCAAATATTTGGTTTTACGCTTGCATGTTTGTTTTGTTTCTTGTGTGCAGGTGTTCTATCACGCTAAGTGGGAGAATTATGACCTGCCGGAGCGAGGGATCAGGAGCATTACCCTCTCTGCAACGACAATAGTGTTGTGCACAAGGTAAGCCTCGTATCACACCTTGGTTATTGCAATTAGGAGCTTGCGTTGTAGTGTGATTTGATTGTTGCTAGACCCGTTCTGGGCTAGTAGGGATCGCCTCTGTCCGCAGAGGGGATTTACCTTTATAACACTTAGTAATTTTGATTTTATTCTTTGACGAGATCAAATTTCCATTGTCGTGCTCAATACTATGGGCCAATACGATGGTAAATACCCTTGGTATTCCAATTAACATGGTGCAAAATATGTACGCGACTTTGCTTCACCATACTTTCAAATGTACGTAGAATTTCTTCATAGGACCTGCATATACTTTACCAAGCTTCACCATTATCATTTCTCTGTCTCTGAACTAATATTCCTTTTTTCATTCTCTCTGTCACATTCATAACATCCTGTATAATCATTTCGCGATGATAATGTTGAAATCTTTATAAAGTAGGTTTCCATCAAGGACAACACATTAGCCATAATTCCAACACATAGAACAAGTATGATAGTTACTGTTGGTTTTGTTACATATGATGTGATGTTATTTCCATCATATATTGATTCATTGGTCACAATGTTGCATGATCTCTCTTATGTTCTTTGCAACCATTGAGGAAATTGGTTGCTGTTACTTTTCCTATGTTGCATTTAGTAGATCTATTTATGGCTCATCCCTCACATCAATGGATACTAGACAACCAACACATCTATCATATATGTGTTGGTGTCTAGTATCCATTGATGAGGGATGAACCAACACATCTATATGATAGATCTATTTATGGTTCATCCCTCACATCAATGGATACTAGATGAACCAACACATCTATATGATAGTAGAAAAAAACATGAGGGATGAACCAACACATGTAATTGTTTTTTTTCTGATTAATAAAATTACGTGTTTGAGGACTATTGGTGTCTAGTATCCATTGATGAGGGATGAACCAACTATTCATGTGGGTTGTTGGGTGTTGTTTCAGTCATGTATTATATTGAATATCAATCATATTGTGTTAAGTTATTCCCTTGGTCCATGATGTGTAGCCTTCAACTAGAAGACAACAGTTGCAGGTGGTTGATGATGATGCTCAGAGGGAGCAAGTATAGAGTGTGGTTGTTGATAATTTATTGATATTGTGTTGTTGTTTGAGAGAGGATGGATGATCATGTTGTTGATTGGTCATCATGTATCTACTTATATTATATCATAGAATTTTTTTCTGTTGCTCATTGAGTTTGAATAGAATGCTGCTACTCCCATTATGCTGTTGTTGTTGGTTGAGAGGGGTGTTCATGGAGATTATGTTGTTGTTACTTCCAAAGAGAGAGCTAGTGTTTTTGTTTCTTTTGTCATGCTTCCATGATGAGTGTTTTTTTGTTGTTTCTACATTTTTATTTGAAATATATAGTGTCTAGGGGGATTATTTCTTATTCAACTATGGTCACTTGGCTAATATCAACCCTTTCCCATTGATGTAAAAGGGGGAGTGAGTGAGGTTATTTTAGAGGTTAGTTGAATGGTTTAGATAGGGTTTCCATCAATGCCAAAGGGGGAGATTGTTGGAATTGATGTAGTGTTGAAGTGATGGATGGTTAACAATGATGTCAAACTAGTAGCATTTGTGTGTTGTTGGTTGGCATTGATGTCAACCTAGCATGAGTTGGTGGTAGTAGACGTTTGATTAGTGAGATGGTACTTGGCTTGTGCATTGATTTTAGACCTTATTTTAGTGAGTGTTGATGTTATTACATCTATTTGGCTTGTGTATGGATACATTGGTAGGTTGTGGAGCTACTACACCTAGTTGACAGTGATTGGAAACTGTCAAGTCATGTCTATGGTACCTAATGCATGTGTGGATGGTTTTTGGCTGGTATGATCAGTTGCGAGGCTGATCATTGATGATTTGAAGGTTGTGTAGGTGATGGCGAAGTTGTGGAGTAGTTTTATGGCTAAGGTATTAGTGCAGTTGTTGGTTTAAATTCAATTCAACCTAGTTTGAATTGTGATGTTGTTATAATTGTGAAAATTATTTTTTTGAGTGTTGTAGTGGTTATAGAGGGTCCCTGAGGTCTTACAGAGGTATGTAAAACAATGGATAAATTTTGGGCAGGTTTTTAGCTAAGGAAATTTTCATTTTCCTATCCTTTGCCCCAACTGCATGGAGACAAGCTCATGTGTGTGGTTGGAAGGCTCCAACCAAAATTTAACATGATTTTGCATGCGGTAGAAACCGAAATTTGGTAGTCCATGGGCGCGGTTGTGGATTTAACTAGAAACTAATTTGGATTCCTCAAGCACTTTGAAAATTTCTCCGATTTCCTCATGCATATTGAAGTGTTAATCTATCTTTTAATTACTGTAGGTGTAAGATAACTTCTGGAAGATGGTTAAAAAGAGAATATTCATTGTTAAGTGAATTTAGTGTCTAGATTAAGTCAAGGAGTAATGAACTGGACCACTTCCATCATATGAAAAAAGCTCCACTATAGAATTTTAATTATTGATTTAACCACTTCAGAAGATTACAAATAGGAGGATATCATGAGGTAATTGGTTTTTTCTATTGAGGAGAAAAAGTGATGGTTGTGTGATATTAGAGAGTGTGTGTGTGAAAAGAGTAGAGTGTACAAGCTATGCATGGAATTTTGCAGAAAATATTCAACAACTCATAGCGGTGGGAGATAGAAACATAAGTATGATTCAACCAATATTTTATGAAACAATAAGATGATGGAGTATCAAACGATTGTAAATAATTTCCTATACATTTTCTTCTCATGTTTTCATTAGATTATAATTTTGGTTTGCGACATGTGTTATTGATGGAGATTTTTAGATATTGAGTGAGTTTTGTATAATTGTTTGAGTGAGATTTTTTATGTTTGTTTTGATCTTATATTCTTAGAGGTTGTTGTGTTGTTCTAGTTAAATATTTTAGATTGAATCAAATTTGAAAATGAATGAAATGAGGGTCACATAGAAGAGTGGAGTGGGGGCTCCAGAAAATTCTGTACAGATAACATATTTCTTCAAGAGTTCAATAGGAGTTGGGTGAGGCTCATTGGTCACGGCAGCTTCTAGCAGATGAATGTTCATAGATTCATGAGATGAGAATCAAATTTCTTTATAGTATAATAGATTTTGGGTGAGGCTCATTGGTCGTGGTGTCTTCTAGTGGATGTATGTCTCTAGAGTCATGAGATGAGGATCAAAGTTCTTACTGATAGTAGCCATAGGTATTTTATATGTATTGGATTGATGTAGATGGTTTTCCATCAAAATCATTTGTGCCCTCTTGTGCATGTTAATTTTGGTTGGTTATATGTCCCTCATGTATTTTTATTATGTGATATGATCTACTAATGTGTTAATGTATGTGTGTAATTGAGTAATTTGAAAAATATTTCAAAGTTAATAATCACTGTCACTACTGATTCACCCCCCGTCTCAGTAGTGAGCACATTTCCATAGTCAATCAACTTGTGGATTTCATCAACACAATGGAAGATGAAACCCTAGAAGATATGAAGTTGACAAATTGGGATGCTTGTGTTTTTTATTTTTTTATTATTAAAGAAAAACAAAGGTGCCTCTTGCAGAGGAAGGAGGAGTTCAAGAAATCCAAAGAAATCATCAACCATTTCAAAGTAGAATGGAACTACTTGGGAAGATTCAAAGTACCATCCTTTTGGGGAAATGATAACTAATTGATATCAGAGGCAAAGTTTCTAGATAAACTTAATGCTATTCAACAAGATCTCAGATGCCTTTCTACCGCGGGTGAAGAATCCATATCACCTTAGCTATTGACAAATGACTAATATAGAGATTTCAATATATCTACAGTAATTAAGGTAATATAGAGTCTCCCCACAACTCTTTACCAACTTAAATCACAACTAATAGTGTCAATTACAAAATATAAAAGAGCACCATGGTTACTACTAGTGGAATGGGATAAAATTTCCGAAGTTAGAAAACACTTGAATCATCATAATGTTTTAGAGATGTCTACATCCACTACCCAGGTGATTCAACCTATGTAGTCGATGATCTACCAACTAGATTATTATGAAGGAGACATTAATATTAGTATCATATCGAGAACCAATATGTGTGGGGCCCCAAGGCGGGTGAAAACTGCCACATCAAAGAATCCAAAGGTGACTAAGTCATCAGGGAAAGAAAAGATTCATTCGCGATATTGTCTTTATAATGACTTATTTTAATTAATTAATAGTCTGTTTATTTTACAAGTAATTAATTTTCAATAGTTATTTTCGAAAATTCTACAAATGGATCTGTTTCTCATTATTGAGGGGGTTGGTAGCAGAAGGATTCTACTTCAAAACTATAATATTTTAATGTACTCAATACACATATCCATCCTTTGATTTGATAATCCTTCATGTGTTTTTTTTATAATTATTAATATCCCGTGAATTTTCTATTATTTCGTGTGATGCAGATAATGGTATTTTGAATTGAGAACTTGATTCCTAATTTAGATAACATTGTATTACTTATTCATATTGCTCTTTGATATCATATTATTGAATTAAGTGTTTAAGGTACTTGTTTCACACTCACAGGCTGGAGTTTCATGAGATTGACTTTGAAATTTCAATTTGGTTGTTAATCCGGCCAATCCTCAACTACTCTATGTTAATTATCTATTGTAGTTACGTCGACTTGTGTTTACGATTAGATAACCTGTAACAAATCATATTTACATGTTCAATTTAACTCATGAAAGTATTTAAGTGATTTCGTTTGCTTCAATATATGTAATACTGACACAAATCTTTATCTCTCCACTTGCTTGTTTTTATAGAAGCAGTTACACTTGTTGTAACATTCTCTGTAAGTACTCATATTGGAGATTTTGGTTGAAACATGAATATTTTATTTTTTATTTTATTTTATTATTTATTACATGTTCTAATTTTATTTTAGTTTTTGTTTACTATCAGATGTTATCTAAATCGTGGATTAGAGTTATTCGATCGAATATATTTTGTTAACACATGTATTTTATTTCTTTATTTTAATGACGCTTTATTATAAAAAAATTCAAGCTGTTATTAATGAATAGTATCCATCTATTTTCTAATTGAAATTTTACATAAGCATAATTAGGGACAACCCCCTGTGGTGTGAGGGAGACCAACCCTGAACACCTTAAGCGTGAGGGTTTTTTAAACCCTTAATGAATGTTTTTTTAGATATTCCTTAGCAGGTACCATCTGATAACTAACACATAGATTGTACTAGATGTTGATAATTAGTAAATTTATTCTAGCCTAAAGGGGACTCCTTTTAGGTGCTCTAGGCCCCTCTAAACATAGAGCCATTCACCTGTAACCCTTATAATAATTTTCGGCCCTATAAAAAGAGAAAATCATAATGAATTATGCCTTAGAACAGTCTCTCTTCCATATTGGTTTCTTCTATTCCAATTAGGCTTAGACATTTATGAGAAACTGTCCCAAAAAGAGTAATCTTCTCCCCTTTTCTTGGTATCTAGGAGATGTGGCTACCTTAGAGGAATTTTAATGATTTGTTTCACTTAAGATTAGGCTTGCTTGTAGCCCTATTTGGCCTTCAAGGAGATTACAATTTTTTTGATCTTATGCTCAAAAAATTGATCTGATTTGTGAGGTCTTTATTATCACTAATATCCTTAGAAAATTTCCTTTCTTGGATCAAATTCACTTCCAATCACTTCGGTATTTGGGATTATGTAGACAATCCATTTTCTTTTGTATTTTGGAGCAATGTAATACTTCTTCCATTGATCTTCTAGTTGCATGTACCCTTTGCCTTAGCTATGATACCATGTTGGAAAATTTATTAGGGAAACATTCAATTCATTTTTCCATACATGACATTTACTTGTTATGTTAAGTTCTTATTATTTAATATGATTATGTTCTTATCATAAAATAAATTCCAAAAAAATAAGATCACAACGGCACATAATGAACACAAGATATAGGCTCCAAGCTAGGGAAAAACCCATCCAAGAGAAAAACCCAAAAATAAATTCTCTTCTTATAGAATTAACTTCAAAGGATGTTTCCAAGACCAAACCCTAGACCAAGGCTGCCACCAAGAACCAAGCCGACTAGCCAATATTACAACACAATATCTCCAAGTGAATTAGGTCTCTTCTAGCCTTTCGTCCTTGCTAAGACATCCCGTAGCACTTACTTCAATTTTAGACCTGAGGTAACCCTATACTTCTTAGGGTAATCACACGTGTGAGCAACATAACAAGATTTTAGACCTTCACATTCCCTCTAGGGATTCCTCCTCCTTTGTTATCCTTCTCTCTGTTCTTCTAGGACTCTCACATTCCTTCTCCGTTGCAGATCGAACCCAAGAAGGTACTTGAATGATGTGTATTAATATGTTGAATTCCTTCCTTTATATAGCCTTTCCTGGGGCTCAAATAGATTTTACAAGGCCAACTTGTTCCTGACTCGCCGAGTTGGGTCTTAGGAGCCTTCTAGATATTTCCATATAAATTTTTTTTGTCTTTCTTTGATACAAGTGCCCAAGAGGGTATTTTTGAATAACAATGACTCTTTTGACTCATGATAAACCTAGGAGACATAATTAAAAATAACTTGAGCATGAAACCTATGCTCACAAATATTTTTCTTTTATTCTTTTACATCATTTTCTTTCCCCTTTTAATAGAAACATAATATTTACATCATAACAAGAGTCAAATGACATTATGAATACCAAAAATAGTTATATTTTCCAACATGGTCCATGTATTAATATAATGATATGAAATGAAGTATTTATAAATTTAGAACCTTTTATATTGGCCATTATATAACTTGAAGTTTCTATATAAAATTAGACATATGTCAGTTATGGTTTTATTATTAATATAGTTATGATTAATTATGGATGAATTGCTTGATTTTTTTTAATGTGTCATAATGCACTTTCAAGATATCATAATATAGTATTTAACAGGATAAACTTCCAATATTATGTAAAAAATTGGAAAATGTTTTATTTAATATAAAATGTTTCATCAAATTCAAATCTTTTATTTTTTATTTTTGAGGATGGAGGAAAAAAATTACAAATTACACTTATTTGATCAACAAGGTGACAAGGGGAAGGAACTAGCTTTAAAGGAGTCCATAGATGCTCCTGAGGAAGTGATTAATGAAGATGAATTTTTTTTGTCCACCGATCCGATCCAAACAATAAGGAAGCTTCAAATAAAAATAAACAAGAAACTCAGTTCTTTAATTTTGATTCATATGCAGAAAAAAGAGATAACATGAAAAATAAAAACTGCGATGGGCCAAATGTATCACTATGGGGTAAGAAACTCATTTAATTATCCCAGTTATTTTTTTATGATTTCAATTATGTCATCATTTATAAAAAAAACTATGTATTTTACAAGAGTTTTTTAGGGAGCACGCTCATCATGGTGCGACTATGGGGGCAGGTGTTGGCAGCAATGTTGATGCTCTGCCTATGAGTGATACACTAGTCACTGAGATCAGTACACCAGATGAACCACACATGCTAGGATCTGCACCCCCTGAATAACATCTTCACATGATGATGTGGATGTAGAGCATGATCCCATCGCACATTTTGAAGCGAGATTTCGTAGACCTTCCCATGTTACTAACACGTGAACACAACTGCTTACGTTTTTGGTAGATGATGACCATGTCCCAAAGAAATTAGAGAAACTCATAGGTATTTAAGAAATATTTTAAATATTAAGTACAAAATAATTGAAATTTACTTATAGTCTGTGATTATTTTAAACTAATGATAATATCATTTTGCAAGAAACGATCTATTATATAGGTGCATGTATGACATAACCTTGGAATTATTTAGGCCCACCATTCACACAAAATTGAAATCCCAAAGTTATAAGTTGAAGGATTAACTTATGAAAAATATGGTTGGCTTGTTCAGTGAGATTACCTTCAATAAAAATGGAGCTACCTCGAAGGCAGACTTACATTTATAACATCTGCGAGACTAGTATAGGGTTCATTTGCAAAAGAATATGTTGACGTTAGAATCAACACCCTCCAAATTGTTTCCCACACTTGAATTTTGGGGCCTACATAGGATCCTAAAATCTATCATTCCATGGTTGATTGATGTTTGTAAGTGTTTAATTATTCTTCCAAGTTTTAACGGTCAAGGTTACTTGCTTAGATGTGCGCAATCCTGATTAAACTTTTGAGTGCACTTTATTTATGCAAGCTTAAAAAAGCATAGAATCATACATTAAGACAATGTCTCTGTGATTATAAACCCATGTTGACAGTTAGTTCGCACTTCCGTTGACAGTCTCCCTCACGTCTGTTGCGTTGGTACTTCTATTTCGGTGAGTTTTTCCCATTTTTCACTTTTGCATACCTTATCTTTCACAATGTCGCTTCCATGATTACGACTTTGAACTTTGATTTATTACACTTTAATATGTGTTTTTTGCATGATATCTTCACTCTGTCATGTGTCACTTTTAAGATCATTCACATTTTTCAAGTGTCATATTCATGTTTTCCTCGTCTCGGGTGTCACTTTTGTTGTCTCTTGCATGTGTCACAACTTTTCATATCACTGAAGTTATTTTTGGTGAACTATTATAAGTTATATGGTCTTATATATCCTTGGAATATGTTCTAGACACATTCCTATAACTTATCACACCTTTTGGTCACAATCGTCACTTCTATCGTAACTTGTGTTCTAAGTGTTGTAATGTGTCGTTTAAACCGTCGCACTTAGAAATAGGTCTCACTTCATTGTTTTTTTAAGGTGCAATTGTTATTCCTGAGTCATGTTCATTCCATTGGATTTTATTGGTGGAATTTATGTGTGTGTTCCATGTTTTAGTAATGTTAGGATGCATTTCTTTCTCATACTCTGCAAGTCCCACACTTAGCCATTTTGAGAGCTCTTCTTGGTCCTTCAGCCCAGTGAAAGTTCTAAAGGAATTAATTGTCTTACTAGATGGTGAATGCAAATTATTCATGAGCCTTAGTGATGTATCTTTCCTCCCATACTCATGCACTAAGTATTTTCTAAGGTATCCTCCATCGCATAGTGCATTAGTGCTTCCTAAGGATAAGTCACCTAGCCTAGTACTTCCTTCGTTAGTGAAAAGTGCATTCTAGATGAACATATAGCCATTGTTGGAGAGAAATATGCCCTCCAAAGCCTGAGCACACTTAGAAACATTGAAGCGCACTTTGGAAAAAAAAAATATCCTTTGTCTCTTAAAAGCGCATGGTGCACTCTTGAAGCCTGAATCCTTTTAGCGCATGGTGCTCTCTTGAAGCCTGAATCCTTTTAGCACATGGCACAATATTGAAGCACGGAGCCTTAATCATTCCCTTTGAGTGCATGGAATAGTCACGAAGCTTGAAACCTTAATTTGAGTGCACTCCTTTGACTCTAAGAATTGTGCCCTTCTTGAGCGCATGATCGCACCCTAAACCAATGATTGTTTTCTCCTTCATGCTTCGGTTGTGTGCCCTGCACCCTCCTTGTGCCTCTTGAGTGCATGAGCACACTTGGAAGGCTTGAATCCTGACCCCTTAGTTCCTTTGGTGTGCACCCTCACACCATCCTTAGCTTCCTTAATTGCATGAGTGCATCTTGAACCAATGAATGATTCTCCTTCATGCTTGCGCCCAACACCCTTGAGTTCTCTCTCTCTCTTGCTTGAGCACACATGTGCATCTTGAAGGCCTCTTGTGAGTTTTTACCTTTAACCACCTTTAGCATAGTAAAAATAAACAATGGACCCCTCTTAAGCCACTGATGATATTAACTATACCTTCCTAATCAAGTATCCTTTTTTACCTCTCTCACATGTCTATCATGAGTTGATCATTATATGATCTAGGTAGTGATAGAATAGATGTTCTTAAGACTGATTTTTCTTTGTCATGAATGATTTTCAATGGTAGGAGTACCTTCCTAGCATGAAAAGGTAATGCTAAAAGTAGATACCAAGGAGAGATGATAAAGAAACACCTGTGGAGAAGAAGAACAAAAGAGAGCTATCATGGAGACATGAAGCAAATCAAGGATTAAAACATAAGGAATACATTGCATGATGACTTAGAAGATTCCAAATCTCATCCATGACCCTTTGGAGGGTGAAGATAAGAGAAAAATTGGATATTTCATGGAAATGAAGCATATATTGGATCTACCATCAAGAATGCAATATGAAGCAACAAGGAAGACAACTTGACATTGCCACCTCATCATGAAGTCCATGTCATCATTGTCAAGCTGTAACTTGTACAAGTGTCATCATAATAGTCAATGTGTGTTCATGTGTCATGCCACATCATCATGTGGAATGAAATGATGTATTTTTAAGGAAAATGATAAAATTTAATAAGTGGAAGTCCAAGAATCATCATGTGGAATATGAAGAGTCAAATAGTAATATATGGAAATAATGTCTTTAAGAGAAGTCCAAAAGTCACATAGAGAAGTAAAAAGGTCATAATATAGGTCCAAGAGTCATGAGGGTAACTCAAGAGTCATGAGGATATGAAAGGTATTTCCTATTGTTATAAAAGAAACCTCATAACTCAAGTAAGGAGATTTTGGAGGCTTAAGATTTTGAGATCTAGTATTGGCTGCTCTACTTGGCATAGGAGAGAAAACTATTCTTTATAGAAGCAAGAAGAGACTTATTGTTCCCCTATTGGAACTAGTGCCTCACTAGCAACTGTAACTGTGTACTCGAATCATTCACCTAATGAAAATTCAATGAGCCAACACATTTTCATCCATGTATCACAAATGTTTTAGGACTATTCTTGGGATGTTTACATTATAATTTGTGTTCATATGTACTGGAGAAATTGAACTATTTAGGTGGCTTAGGTACTCATCTTGTTGAATGTGTGTTGTATTCGCTTTAAGCTAATGAATATTTTCATGCTCTCATGTGTCTCTCTTAGGTTAATACTATTACTTCCTTCCAGAGACTCACTCTTGTCTCCGACTCTGTAGGTTTTAACCCTATACAGAAATTATCTGCAAATGAATTCTTAAAAGCAGAAAATAAACAATAGTGAGAGAATAAAACATAAAACAGATATACATAGATATTTTCCCCTAGATCCCAAAGTGGGACTACCAACTTGATTTTTCATTATATTCATTTTAGTGTTACAACACATATATATACATGTCGAAGCATTCATAAACCCCAATCCATTAACCTTGTGTTACACCATTTTTTGGCCATCTAACCTGTTACTATTAGATGGACCAAAAGTACACCATATAAGACCAATTTTACCCTAAGTAAAATTTCTTTCACTATGAAAAATAACTTAGTAATCCTTAATTTATTTTGTTTATGGTCTAAACAGGAAACCCCATGAGGAAATATTGAATAAATCCATATTTTTTTTTATTTTCCTCAAGGACTAATTAGTTAAACAACAGTTTAATTAATATTCCTGGTCATATTTAACCCAAAACAGGAAAATTAATGAGATAAATCATTATTTATCTTATTATTTTCTAGAAATAATTATTTAAACATTATTTAAATAATATTCCTTGTTAAATTTGACTAAATCATTTATAAATAATTGAATAACTCACTATTTATTTAATTATTACTCAACCACATCTTTAAAATAATAAATAAATAATTTATTTATTTATTATTTACAAATAAAGGGATTTGACCAAATTCAAATTCTTTTTCCCTCCAACAAATATAATAAAATATTCCATAAAAGTTGGATCTAGATTTGGTTAACAATATTTTCAATTTGCACCAATACCTATACTAACTCAATATTTTGTTATAAATAGAAGGGTTTTTCCATTCACTCACTACCTTTTGTTGCCTAAAGATCACTTTGGATCTATACTTTTGGTCTGCCTTTGATCCTCCATCATCGTCATATTTGCTACCATTTTTCTTGTGAGCTCCCTTTGAGTTCCATTTTTTTGTCTGGGTTTTATACACCATCAAGAGAGAGAGAGAGAGATCTTAGATCTGAAGTGATGAGGACATATAAGAACCCATCCCATTGAGGGGGACTGGTAACATATTTCTATGTTCCCTTCCCAGGTGTCATAAATACAAAAATTCTTTAAAAATATTTTTGTCTTGCCTATTGGATGCATGGAGAAACTCTTGCTTTTATTTACTGCTTAATGTTTTTTACTGCATAGATATGGATTTTGTAGCATTTATCTTGGTCAACTAACTGCAGATCTAAATAAATTGGCAGCCATATTTGATGTTAGGGCTACTTGTTATGCACAGCTAAAGTGAGATTTTTTCATATGCTTGGGATTAGAATTCATCCTAACAACTGGCGACTCCACAAGGTTTTACGATTATGACCTTTGTCGTTTTTTAGATCCCTGCATGACCAGCTACTTCAAGCCGTAGGGTTTTTATTCAGCTTCTTGTTTTTCTTTTCTTGATGTTGTTTTTAACCTATAAAACCCTAAAACAATAAAAATTCTAACTTCCGTGTGTTTGCAGACCTATTGTGCAGGCAACAGGAATTAGCCACAACTGAGACGCCACTTTTTTCTGAAACCTGCTCCCGGGAGTGCCGAAAGTGCAGGTCGCACTTTTTGGGCCAAAACTTACGACCTCAACCTTCAAGACGCAAAAAATAGCCTCAAACCTGTGACCTCTTCAGAAATCAGGTTAGAAACTGTGACTTGTACCTTTTGCAGGAATTTTTCTGTGTTTTTTCTGGGTTTGTCTAGGCTACTGTTCAGGGTTGTCTAACCTCCGTCTCTGCCCGTTTTGAACTTTTACTTGCTCTGTTTTACTCGTGGAAGTGGGAACCTAACCAGCTAGGGCTTCAGTACGCTTCCACCTTTCTAGGAGGAGTTTAACTGAAGCAGGTCGTCTGAAATTTCAGTGTGTTTAGACTTTTTAGAGATCTAATCCTGTACC
Source organism: Pinus albicaulis (assembly GCA_034641835.2). NCBI lineage: Eukaryota > Viridiplantae > Streptophyta > Pinopsida > Pinales > Pinaceae > Pinus > Pinus albicaulis. Next base: position 1,216,123,423 of record CM076572.1, on the reverse strand, counting down.
TTTAGATCCATTTCAGATTGGTTATTTATCCATCTAGAACACCTATTTTCAGTTTTTTTTGGTCCTCCTCTAGGGTCCCCTCCGTTTCCCTTCAGGTTGTATCCTTTTGCCACCTCATTTGCAGCACTTTTACCTCTGGTTTTTTTCTGTTTTCTACACCTATTTATTGTAGATCTGACCTTTAGATCATTGTCCCTCCTGAATTTAGATCCATTGGCTATTTTGGTGTGTTTTGACTAGATTTTTTCCCACCCATAGACTAGTTGCTGGGAAGCCCGAATCCTTGGGTTTAGATTGAAGCATTTTTAACTGGGTTTTTTTTTTCCTGTTTTTTTTTGTTATATTCAGTTTACTTTATTGTTATTTGCATATCTATTTACATTTATACAACACACTTTTTTATTTTTCTCTACACACGTCTAGGTTTAAAAATTAAAAATTAACACACTTAACACACACACCCTAAGTGAAGAGCACCTGGTTTACACCGCCAGTAAAAGACTATAACATTGTAATCATTTGATCCCGTACCTCTCTGCCCTTTTTTCGACATTATAATCATTTTATCCTACACCTCCTTGTCCTTGATGGTCTCTATTCCTTTTGTGATCCGTGTTTGTTTTTCCATCATTGCGCCCCCAAGGCGTTTGTCTCGGAGACTTCTTGGCCTTCATCCTCAGTCTCCATTAGGAAGAATTACTCCTCCGCGTAGGATTCGAGTTAGTCCTCCATCGAGTCCCCATTCTGACTCCGCTTCTAGTTCATTGGGTTCCCCTTCTGGTTCTATTCCCGGTTCTCCCCCTGTCACCTTCACCATGTCTGGTTCTGGACCTAACGCTGGTGGTAGCCCTGACCCTAATGCTGGGAATACTACTAGTGGGACCACAATAGGAACTATCCCGACTGCTCCCTTGCTCCCTTATATGGAAGGTCTCAATCTTCCTAATTTTAACCAGTTGATTAATGACCCCATACACCATGACCCTGGTTGGCCTGCTATGCCAACCAAGCTCCCTTCCGACATCCCCAAGTTTGAAGGTCTTGCTGGAGAAGATCATACAAACCATGTTCGATATTTCCACATGTGGTGTTCATCTAACTCCATCACCAATGACTTTTTCCGTCTTCGGTTGTGTTAGACCCCTTAAATTTTTTGACAAGCAAACAGGGGGCTAAAATGTTGTTGAGCCTTCAAGGAATGCATTTCCCCTGAAAACACATCATCCTTGAAGCCTCCTTGTGCCTTTTGTCCTTTGATAAAATTCCCTCTGCTGATTCCCATTATAAAGCCTCTCTGTTTGTGAAGAAATGCCCAAAGGCATCCTTTTCCCTCTTATTTCACTCCCTCTAAGCCTTTGCTTTCATCCTTTTTCCCTCCCCTTCTATTTTCATTTTTTCCTTCAAAATTCTACCCATGCCCCTTGTTTGGTTTAATTCACCCTTTATCCCCTTATCGTCACCCTTTATAGGCCTTGAAATGTATTAAAATGGGGTTAAAACCCACTTTCCAACTTTATATTAAGGCCTAAGCCCCTTTTCCCGCAAGCTTCAACCACTTCCCCACGTAAACCTTACCTAAAACCAAGTGCTTAATGCCTTGGGGGCCGATCGCATAATCGCAAATCGAAAAATCGCATGTTCTATTGTGAATGCCTCGATCACTCATCGCAAATATTTGCGATGCGATTGATCGATCGCAAATTCGCCCGATCGCAATATCGCAATCACATGCTGTGTTTTAAATGTTCACATCATCCATCAAAAATATTTGTGATGCGATTGATCGCGTCGCAAATATTTGCGATGCGATTGATCGCGCCACTGCTCTAATCCACCCAATCGCACCATTTCTCTCCAGGCCTCCGCTGCATTCCTCCACCACCGCTCGAGTTTGTGACAGGCTTATTTTATTGTGTAGAGAGCACAAAGATGGCCATTTCGGCACGTACCAGCGGGCCAGCAGAAGAAATTCAGAGGGGGTTAATGCTTGTAATTAATGTTTAACCTCGCATTCAAAGGAAAGGACCCAGTTTGAAGATTTAAGCACACTGTCAAAGTCTTATCCGTGTTTAATATCATCAAAGTACTCTTCTCCGGATAGGGCGCCTTCCTACAACAAATCTCCATGCCTCCTCGAGCCTTAAATAGATGAATACACTGATAGAAGTTCCTACGACTATCAGACAGCAGTTATGAAGCATGGAGGCCTTGCAAATTTTCCACCCAGTTCATTTATTCCAAAAGGCAGCGCAAAGTTCCAGATCGCCGTAAGGACTTAAAGGACATATCAGAGGTCAATCTCGACCTAACAGACGCTTCAAAACAGTCTACAGAGTACAACACAACGCCATTAAGCAGGATGGGCTCGGCCTCCTCCACCATTCTTTCTTAATGAGACTCATTTAATTTGTATCTACTGCTGTTATTCTCTTCTCCTATAAGAATCCCTAAGAACATATTGTAGAGGGTTGTTGTTCGGCTGCTGCCGTTGCTGTTAGAGGGATTCATTCTAACTGTTAGAATATTCTTGGGAGGGAATAGCAGAGTAGTTTGTATGTAGTAGGCTGGGAGGAGAAATTCTGGACTGTAACAGCCATTGAGCTCAGTGTATGTGACTAGTTTTGCATCAATTAATCAAGCACATTTCATAGGATCCTGGTCTATTACTATTGATGATGTTTTTCTCACTCTGTTTGTTACATTTCCATACTGTTTCATTGTTCTTCTGGGCTTGCATCAGAGATATGGCATAGGATTTACCCTTGTTAGGTACCCTATGTCTCTGCTCTCCTTTCCTTCAATGTTTTCTGCTAAATGTGTTATCTAAGAATTGATTTCAGTTGATTTAACTAGTGCAGTGGATGATATTGCCTACTGTCAGATGTATGAATTAAATGAATCTGTTCTTAGATGTTCTTGTTGGGTTTAAGCTGGAATATTTAGGAACACTGGGGATCAGAGTTAGCCCTATCCACTAGGATCCTTGTGTGACCAGTTGGACTTCCTAAGATCCCTCTGTTTAACTTATCTCTATTTCCCTTGGAGCATGCTAAAGCTAACCTGGAGTTAAATGACCTCTAGTCCAATCTATAAGCTGCCCCTTTGTCCCTCCTTTGAAAGTTGCCTATGAGTATGTCCAAGCAGGTCTGGAGTTAAATGACCTCTGACCTGATCTATAGACATAAAATTGGTTTGCTTTCATTCTCTCACTTTCTTCCCTTAATGTTCCATTCCACCATCTATCTAAAAGATCCTTTAGTGTAGATTACTTTCCCTCTGAAAGCCTTGGCTAGTTGCTAATTACCTTTCATGACTCCATAGCCCAATGGATGACACTTTCTCGACCTATCCTCTTTGCTGAAGCATCATGCTGTTTTGTTCCTTTCCTCCCATTGCTGTCTCAGTTTATGATCTCATAACCAACCTAGCAACCCAACAACCAAATTATTTAAAATCCCTCATGCTTCTTAACTAGCCTAACATCTCATTTGAGCTTCAAATATATATCATTCTTTGTTTCATTGGAGAGATCCCTCTCCGGGTCCAGGAGGGCTATATCATAGGGCCCCAAAGTGGTTTGATGTTGTCTTATCTTTTGGTGTTACTTTGATTTGGTAAATCACTGTGGTGGACGGTAAAATATTAAATCATCCACCTGGAAACTCCACAGTTCCTAAATGATTAAGGACTCCACTGGTGATCAGTAGGCTGCTGATTATCTTTGTGTTCACAAGACTCCACTGGGAGACCATGTCGCAGTACAACATCATCCATGCTAAAGATCCAGTCACTTCGCTAATGGAAGACTCTGAACAATTTGCAGAAATACCTCCAAGCCTCATAGCAGAGTTTCGGTATGGAATAGCGAGTGTACTGGCAGAAATTGAATGGGAGGACCTTCCAAAAATTGTCCCTCTCAGCTCACCTCTCGATACTCAACCTGTGCTTAAGAATATGCTTCTAGATTTGGTGGTTGAGAGATATGAAGCTGAGATCGAGCTTTTGAACTCACAGGAAAGATCATATCAATTCAGAGACCCGAGAGCATTTTTGGAAAGCCTCCTACCCCCTAAAAATGAATAAATTCCACTGCTTTTCGACGTACAAGAAGAAGATGATCCGGTTCTCGAGAGCCGCTTTGAGAATGAAGTGGAAAATGCAATAATCGAAGCTGCCCAGGATGGAGACAGCCTGCCAGTCATGGTAGGCCTGAAAGAAGAAAGTGTACATCACATGCTCGTTGACCCTAGGGCAGATTATATGGAGGCCCTGATCAGCTCAAATTCTCCAGCATTGATCCTTCGCCAGGGCCAGATTCATCAGGAATGGTCACTACTGATGGTGACCTCAGTTTTGAAGAACCACACGCAGAGCACCTGGTGGTTATCTCTGATAGGCAGTCAGTGCTCATATCCTCTTTTGTTACTACTAGACTGGTTGCATTGGCTTTATTGTATCACCTAGAACATTAGAGATTTCCAAGTTAGGGTAGGGTAAAAAGCTCAATAAAGCTCAGCCTGTGAGCATGTAGTTAGTTGTTTTAATTTCTACAAAGTCTAGCAAGCTAGACAGTCTAATCCTGGCTTGAATGTTTTTATATTTTTGTCTTAGAATGTAGAGAAGAAAGCTACTAGACAGTTTAATCCTAGCAGATATTAGATTAGGTAGAGAATCTATGAGGCCAACAGTCTAATCTGGTCTCATGGAGTAATAATGGTAGAAGTAGAATAGGTCTATTTTCCTGTTTGTAGAAATTGATGATGTAAAGGGTCTGCAAGTCCAAATGCACCCAGAAGAAAAAATGTTAGGACTATAGTATGGGTAGGTAGTTGTTTGGGAGAAATTTTACTGCTGATATGATGTCTTCATAATTTGTGGCAGCTGAAAAGCAAAGAAGAAAGATGGCTTAAGTAGCAGGCATCTGGCCTACACCAAAGATTAATTTTTGAATTCTTGACTCCTTCAACAAGAATCCATCCCCATGTGGAGCCACTGTTAGCCCCCCTTAAATTTTTTGACAAGCAAACAGGGGGCTAAAATGTTGTTGAGCCTTCAAGGAATGAATTTCCCATAAAAACACATCATCCTTGAAGCCTCCTTGTGCCTTTTGTCCTTTGATAAAATTCCCTCTGCTGATTCCCATTATAATGCTTCTCTGTTTGTGAAGAAATGCCCAAAGGCCTCCTTTTCCCTCTTATTTCACTCCCTCTAAGCCTGTGTTTTCATCCTTTTTCCCTCCCCTTCTATTTTCCTTTTTTCCTTCAAAATTCTACCCATGCCCCTTGTTTGGTTTAATTCACCCTTTATCCCCTTATCGTTACCCTTTATAGGCCTTGAAATGCATTAAAATGGGGTTAAAACCCACTTTCCAACTTTATATTAAGGCCTAAGCCCCTTTTCCCGCAAGCTCCAACCACTTCCCCATGTAACCCTTACCCAAAACCAAGCGCTTAATGCCTTGGGGGCCGATCGCATAATCGCAAATCGCAAAATCGCATGTTCTGTTGTGAATGCCCCGATCACTCATCGCAAATATTTGCGATGCGATTGATCGCGTCACAAATATTTACGATGTGATTGATCGATCACAAATCCGCCCGATCGCAATATCGCAATCTCATGTTGTGTTTTAAATGTTCCGATCATCCATCGCAAATATTTGTGATGCGATTGATTGTGTCGCAAATATTTGCGATGCGATTGATCGTGCCACCGCTCTGATCCACCCAATCGCACCATTTCTCTCCAGGCCTCCACTGCATTCCTCCACCACTGCCTGGGTTTGTGATAGGCTTATTATATTGTGCAGAGAGCACAGAGATGGCCATTTCGGCACGTACCAGCAGGCCAGTAGAAGAAATTCAAAGGGGGTTAATGCCTGTAATTAATGTTTAACCCCGCATTCAAAGGAAAGGACCCAGTTTGAAGATTTAAGCACACTGTCAAAGTCTTATCCGTGTTAATATCAGCAAAGTACTCTTCTCCAAACAGGGCGCCTTCCTACAAGAAATATCCATGCCTCCTCGAGCCTTAAACAGATGAATACACTGACAGAAGTTCCTACAACTGTCAGAAAGCAGTTATGAAGCATGGAGGCCTTGCAGATTTTCCACCCAGTTCATTTATTCTAGAAGGCAGTGCAGAGTTCCAGACCACCGTAAGGACTTAAAGGACATATCAGAGGTCAATATCGACCTGACAGACGCTTCCAAACAGTCTACAGAGTATAGCACAATGCCATTAAGCAGGATGGGTTTGGCCTCCTCCACCATTATGTCTTAATGAGACTCATTTAATTTGTATCTACCGCTGTTATTCTCTTCTCCTATAACAATCCCCAAGAACATATTGTAGAGGGTTGTTGTTCGGCTGCTACCATTGCTGTTAGAGGGATTCATTCCGACTGTTAGAACAGTCTTGGGAGGGAATATCAGAGTAATTTGTATGTAGTAAGCTGGGAGGAGAAATTCTGGATTGTAACAGCCATTGAGCTCAGTGTATGTGATTGGTTTTGCATCAATTAATCAAGCACATTTCACAGGATCCTGGTCTATTACTATTGGTGATGTTTTTCTCACTCTGTTTATTACATTTCCATACTGTTTCATTGTTCTTCTGGGCTTGCATCAGAGATATGGCATAGGATTTACCCTTGTTAGGTACCCTATGTCTCTGCTCTCCTTTCCTTCAATGTTTTCTGCTAAATGTGTTATCTAAGAATTGATTTCAGTTGATTTAACCAGTGTAGTGGATGATATTGCCTACTCTCTGATGTATGAATTAAATGAATCTATTCTTAGATGTTCTTGTTGGGTTTAAGCTGGAAGATTTGGGAACACTGGGGATCAGAGTTAGCCCTATCCACTAGGATCCTTTTGCAACCATCTGGCCTTCCTAAGATCCCTCTGTTTAACTTATCTCTGTTTCCCTTGGAGCATGCTAAAGCTAACCTGGAGTTAAATGACCTCTGGTCCGATCTATAAGCTGGCCCTTTGTCCCTCCTTTGAAAGTTTCCTATGAGTATGTCTAAGCAGGTCTGGAGTTAAATGACCTCTGACCTGATCTATAGACAGAAAATTAGGTTGCTTTCCTTCTCTCACTTTCTTCCCTTAATGTTCCATTCCACCATCTATCTAAAAGATCCTTTAGTGTAGATGACTTGCCCTCTAAAAGCCTTGGATAGTTGCTGTATGTAATTACCTTTCATGACTCCATAGCCCAATAGATGGCACTTTCTCGACCTATCCTCTTTGCTGAAGCATCATGCTATTTTTTTCCTTTCCTCCCATTGCTGTCTCAGTCTATGATCTCATAACCAACCCAGCAAGCCAACAACCAAATTATTTAAAATCCCTCGTGCTTCATAACTAGCCTAACATCTCATTTGAGCTTCAAAGATATATCATTCTTTGTTTCATTAGAGAGATCCCTCTCCGGGTCTAGGAGGGCTAGATCCTAGGGCCCCAAAGTGGTTTGATGTTGTCTTATCTTTTGGTATTGCCAAATCTGCCAAAACATAGGAACCCCAACAGGTTGTTCCAAAGTACGCTTACTAGAGAAACTTCTAAGTGGTATGTTGACCAGGCGTCCTCCTCTCATACTACTTTTGCGACTCTTGCCTGAGATTTTCTGTCTTACTTCTAGCTTCCCCTTCGTTATGACATTGGTACCGAAATTTTGACCTCTTTTCGTCAATCACCTACGACCCACCTATCCGATTATGTCCAGAATAGTGGAGAAGAAAGAGCCTATGTCAAGACCCTACCTCTGAAGACCATGTATACATGGATTGGTTTCTAAGATCCCCTTTTCCTGCTATCAGAAAAGATGTCGCATCTCATTTCCCTCAGACCGAAGAAACTTCTCTCCAGATTGCGTTAAAATATGACCTGATCTACGCACAGTCTGGTTATGTTTATATTGTCTTACCTGATCTCCCTAGACCAGGTGGTGCTAACGTACCAAGGGCATCCCATGCCACCGACAGTATCGTTGGAGCCCTTTCTCATCTGTACACTCATCCTCCCATGGTTTATGGTTTCCCTCAGGGAGGGGCCAGCTCCTCCAGCAATTTTCCCCCTTCTGGTAGCGTGTATCCAGGATACCACATGCCTCCTCCTTTTGTCCAACCTGTTTACCACAATGTTGCCCAACCTCCTTATTATCCATATCCATAGCCTGATGCTCCATCTCCTCTAGCATCAGCACCCTCGCCTCCCTTGCCTTCTCAACCCCCACAACAGCAGCCACCACCCCCTCAGGGGAAGGTGTATGCACAATAGCGTGCAACTAATCCTCCTACTTCTGAAAAGAAGAGGAAAGGCACCCAAAATCAATCTGCCCCAGGTAATCCAAAACCTAATCCCCAAGGGAATGCACCTAACACTGCTAACCAGCAACAGGGCACTCAGCCCAAGTAGGACAGGCCTATTCGCACGAATAAGCCTTGTTCTTGTTGCGGTGTCTATGATCACTACACCCATGATTGTCCTCTTTTAACTCAGATGCGTCAGATTTGGGAGACTCAAGCAGCATCGCGAGGACAACAAGCATCCCCTTCAGTTCCTCCCAATGCTGCACCTATCTAGCTGGCTGTGTTTACCAATCCTTTCCCCCAACAAGAATTCGTGGCTACCCAACCTCCTCCATCTGGTACCTCTGATTACCAGATTCTCATGATGAACTCTAACCAACCCATTACCGTTGACCTCAACCTTCGGACTCAGTCCCATCAGTACAACAAGCCTCCCGCTACGTCTCCTCCCGATCCCCCTTCTTCAGGTTCCACAGAGCCTCTTTCAACAACAAATGGTCCTTTACAAATCCCTCAGCCTAAGGCAGAGGTTCATACCAAGATCCCTAAGGGACCATTACATTGAAATGCTACTTTTGGAAAAGCTGCCCATTCGTACAGTATAGTAGATGATTTGGCGCAATCTCCTACTGCCATCTCAACGTTGGAACTCCTCCAGTCGTGCCCTTCACAATGAAAAGCTTTACTAACTTCCATAGGTGCTGTGAATCCTTCAGATGATTGTTTGATCGTCTTCGATGTTTACCAGTCAGAACATCCTCCCCTTCCTGCTTTTGTTGCCTTCCAAATCCCTGTGAAGATTCGAAATTCCAACGTCTCCCGTTGTATCATTGATGAGGGGGCATCCACCTGTGTGATGTCCGCTTCTTTTTGGAAGTAACACGGATCTTCAGAGTTGGCCCCTTCCACTATCACCCTCCGAGTGTGGGATGGCCACTCTTCCCAGCCCATTGGCCTATCCTGCAATTGTATTATTACTCTTGCGGGTAAGAGTGTTTATGTTGACGTAGAATTCATTAATGCCCCCTTAGATTACAACATTCTATTGGGCCGTATCTACACTTATGCGATGTATGTTGTCCCATCTGCGGTTCACCGTAAGATGTTCTTTCCTCACAACGGAAATATTTTCACCATCAACTAGGTGACATATTATGAACCAAAGTCTCAAACCTCCCCTAAGTCCATCATCTCTTCGGTGGCCAACAAACAAATAGTCAAACCTTTGACTAGTGTCTCACTCGGAGTCTACAAAGAATCCTCTTTTCTTGGTTCTTTCCCTGGTCTTCCTCCTCTTGTCTCTAATCCCAACTCGTCAAACATTTACATGATGCAATCATCCTGGTCCAACCTCAAGCGGACCGCTTTGACTAGTCAGCAGCCCCGCCCTCCGCAACCTGCTCCTAGCACCTCGACTCAGCCTTTAGGACCTCCTCCTCAAGGCCCCTCATCTGTAGCTGGTATGCATGAGCCTCTTTACCCTCCTAGCATGGTTCCTCCTAGCCTTAACCATCTCGGAGCTATCCCTCCTGGCCATTACCCCTCCGGTCAGATACCGTTCCTAGCTCCTCCTCCTGGAGTACTTTTGGTACATGTTATGGCTACCTTATCCCTTTCTAGCCTAACCCTGGGGATCCCAGTCTGGTACATTGATCCCCCAGCTACTATCCCGCCTAGTCATCCCAAACCTTATCTTACTTTGACCCCACTTCAACTGGTCCCCATGACCCCTCCCTCTGGTACTATGCCTAAGGCACCTCAACAGGAACCTACTCCTATTGCGACAGCTTCAGGTGAAGGGGGAAAAGCTCGCAAGAAGGCACCTAAAGACAAGGCTGCCCCAACAAACCCTGCTCCTTCTCAGCCTCCAAAGCATACCCCCTCATGTGCTTTGTGTGATGTTGTCATTCATGCCACCCATCATTGTCCTGAATTGCCTTGTATCAAGCCCATGGTCAATGTTGCGTTCCCTGATTCTACGGTCCCTGAAGCCTCTATTTCTTCCTCGATTGTAGCCAAGAACCCCACCACTATTCACACCAACCAACCTTGTGCTTTGTGTGATCTCCATGGCCATTATACCCACTGTTGTCCCCGCCTCATGCATTATCTCACCTCTTTGGAGGTAGTTCGGGAGTACGATATTGAACAAAACCAGTCCACCTCTCCCATCCTTGCGCAATATGCTTCAGGCCAACTTGAGGATTTTCCCGCTCCCATTGACATTTCCCCTCCTGATGTCGAGATGATGGAGCTTGTGGCCATCATCCTCTACCTATCATCATTCATGAGATCCATGGTGGAATCTCCCTCTGAGACATCCCCTTATGTTTCGCTCGACCTCCCTTCAGCGATCACCCTGGGCTCAACATCAGTGGATCCATTATCTGCTTTTTCTTCCATCATTGCCTGTGATGATGTGCATTTGAACCTTTCTTCTCATGATGATGAGTCAGGTAGCTTCGCTGCGTCATGTGGTCGCTCTTCCTCCAGTCACCACATCTTCTACTGTGATGACGGTATCATGGAAGCCTTTTCCACCCCTGAATTCATATTTCCTGCCCATAAGCGGGATGGCACCATACATGTCTATGGTGAATTTCACGACATGAGCACAAGCTGCCCCCAAGGCAGCTCCCACACACAACCTACCCATTGGTGTGCGGGTGGTAGACATCCTACCCATAGCACTCCTTTTAGCAGTGTTTGTTTGATTTCTACCTTGCGCTCAGGTTGCCAACATTGTTCATAATCCTCTCATTTGTTTTCTTGTGGCACCTTTTAGATGGCCCCCCCGTCCACACCTTATATCAGTTATGCCGATGGTGCAAGTCGCTACTCCTGGAATCTAGCCTCGGCAGGTTGGTCCATTTTTACCCCTTTACATTTGCTTGTTCTCTCGAACGGTGTATGCATTGGTATTGCCTCCAATAACCAGGCCGAATATGATGCAGTGTGAGGTTTATTAGCTAATGCCATTTCCCATTGCATCTTCCACCTTCATGTTCATTTAGATTCTCTGCATCTTGTCATGCAATTGAATGGTGTCTATCATGTGCATAATCCTATCCTTTCTAGAAGATATTTACGAGTGAAGCTTTTGATGCGTGAATTTGAAATCATTACATTAAGTCATGTACCTAGAGCACAAAATCACTATGTAGATAGCATTGCAAAAAATATTCTAGATTGGCACTTAGCACACACATTTAACACAAGACAATAACATAAAACCATCAAAATGATGCATATCCATTATATGTGTCATATAAAATGTTTTAGAGTCCATTAACTTTGATACATATGACATGCCCATAGCATGTTACAAAAACTCAAAACTGGGGTTACCACATGCCCCTATACCTAATCACTATTTGGAGGATCCCGAGCTAAGGGCTCTGCTCCTGCAGCTCATATATCGCATGTCCCTTGTTGTTACACAACATTTTGTCACTGTCCCTGAAATCCCCATCCTGAACATTGGAGGCTCATTTCTATGACCAAAATAAAGTGTCATGCCTTGCAAATACCATCATTGCATCCCTTGCCATGAGCACAATGTTCCTTCTATTGACAACTTCCTAAATAGACCATCAGAAACACCTGTTTTTTCCTTGGTGCTAGTAGACCATTATGCCCTTGCGCCAGTCGGGAAATTAACACTGGGCCCCGTGCCCATTCGCACTCTGTCCCAGTTAGCTACCCATGCCAAGCTATTTATGGAATGTTTTTTAAAGATAGAGGTGAAGTTTCCATCATAACAAACTTCGTGGGCGAGTCACCTAGAGTGGTTCGACTGAATAACCACGGCCTTCCTCCTTTGGACTCTTGTTTCCACCTTTTGGGGAAACCTCCCAAGGGATAAGGCCTCCCTTCCACTATTGTAGGGATCCCAACCTCCTCCTCTCCCTCTCTAAATACAATCATCTTCCATTGATGTGCTAGTTGAACTGAACATATTATAGCTGAAACGTTGAAGAGATTTCTGTACATTTTGTGAGAAAAGATAGAATGGAAGAGTCCCTCATTGAGAGAGCTTAGACTTGTGTCTTCATCCCGTCCGAATTCCCTGAAGATCCATCCAGACGCGCTTTGACTAAACCCTGCTGAAGGAGGTTGTGATGTTAAGGCTTGGTTGTAACTCTTTCTTCTATTAATACATATACATGACTATTGTCTGGTTCCCATCTTGCGTTAATGTGTTTTAATTGATGCAATATGCCTAACCCTCCTTGACTGGTTAGTAATTATGAATGATATCATTGTTTCATATGCTAATTTTGTTTGCTGATCTTTGTGCAGGTGTCTAAACATCGTTGTGGAAGGATCATGACCTGCCGAGATAGGAATCAAGAGGCCACCATGACAGCTATGATAACAACGTTGAACTCCGGGTAGGTTGATCTACCTCATATTTTTCATTTATTAATTAGGAGCTTTCACTCTAGCTTGTCCCTTTGTTACTAGACCCACTCTAGTTCTAGAGGGATTGTCTCTGTCCACAGAGAGGATTTACCTTCATAACAAATTGGCGACTCTGCTGGGGATTAGTGTGAGTTTGTCCTTTCTCCCTTGTCAAGCCAACTTCGGTCATTCCCTTGCTATTTTTTCTTTTCTGGAGTTCCTTGAGTGTCTAGAAACCTCTTTTTCAGCTGCAGAGTGTCAAGATTGATCTCTGCTCACTGGTCTTCCCATTCTCCCATAGATATTCAGCTTCACATGCTTTTTGTTTGAACATTCATGCCATTTGGCGCTAGTTGCTTTTGTTGCAGTAGCGCCAACTCCTATTTGGCGCATATTACCGCCTTATAGTCGCGCCGAACCCTGTAGGGTTTGGTTTGACCTCCCTGTTGAGTTTTTGGTCAGTTGTGCTTGAATCTGGTTTGTTTTTGGTTTGCAATTGGTTTTTTTGAGTTTTTTTGACTGCTTTAGGCTTTCTCTTCTCAGCTGTTTGTCTATTTTTCTATCAGTGAGTTCATAGCCCTAGGTTTCTAGGTGTCTTTCACTCACTGAGCCTTCTGGTTGAAGGTCGATTCTTTTGGTTTTTGTCAATTCAATTCCTTGATTAGTTGCCTGAGTTTTTCTTGATCCTTTTAGTTTTGGTTTGTTGAATGATTACTTTTTGTTTGTTTGACTCTCCATCTCTTCATTTTCGAGCATAGATTACATTGCTCATTTTGAGTCGTTTAGAAGGCTTCCACTTTTCTTGAAAGAGTGCGTCATTAGTTTGAGTGTTTTTATGTTTGCATTGCTTTGATTGAATCATTTAGTTTAGCTCTCTACATTCGAAATACACAGAACTAGTGTTTCCTTGGTTTTTAATGTAATTAGTGCATTGTGTGCCTCATTTCATTGAAAAATAAAAAAAATTTGCATCCTTTCATTTGCATCTGAAATGAAAAAGTCTTTCCCATAACTAGCGCTTGCACCTAGGAAAGAGTTTTTGTTTCTCTTTTGATTTCTTCGTGTGATTTCATTGATTGCTATTGTTTGAAAGATCTCTATCCTTCTCTTAATTAGCATTCATTGAATGAAAAATGGTGTCCATGTGCATATAGTTTGCATTTAGGAAATTCGAGATCGAAATTTGGTAGGGCCTTGAAACTGAAACGCTAATTCAAGATCAACTTTAAAATCAATTGAATTGACCTAAGGAAACATTGGAACCTAACGCAAACATTTTTAGTGGTCTAAGCTAGAGACGTGTTCTGGTGTCTTAAAAACTAGTAGTTGTAGTTCACCATCTGGCTTTAGACAATGCTAGTATGGACTTGTGCTCCCCGTACCATCGAGTATATAAAAGGAGACCCCATTAGGTTAAAATCCTTTATCCATAGGAAGCTGAGTCTGCCTCCCTGTAACCATGATACACCGAACACAGCATTCAGGGATACTACCTGCACGTACTTCAAGTCCTTGGTCATTTCTCTTTCATTTTATCACCAAGGTGTATATGGAAGTTCACAAAAACTTGGTACACCCTCTTTCTTCGATTACCTAAGTAGTCACTTCGATATTTTCGTGACTCCTTAAAAAGAGAAGAGATAATCAAGCACTTGTCCTTTCACGCTTGTTTAAAATTGAAAGTGACTAGAGTCATCTTTTGTCTGTTTCTTGAATCTTAAAACATGAAACAACAAAGTCCGGTTTCAATGTTGTAAAATTAATTATCCACGATCACATGCCCGTTAAAAGTTTGTTACTTGGCTTGCTTTTATTTTTCCTTAAACTTTGATCTTGAAGCCCTCAATCGGCTATCTCATTTTCCTTCCTGTGTTGAAATACTATCATACTGGCAGAACCACCAGTTTCATCGTCTGCTTCACTGTCGCCTAGTGTTAGTTCCTTTCTTGACATTTCTTATGAAACCCCTTAGTCCACTAGGTTTGTCGAGTTTTTGCAGCCTATTCTCCTGACTGTCTTGCCTCTCGCTACATGATCTCCCCTTGAAGAGTCAGTTGAGTTCAATTGGCCTCCTCCGGGTGCTTGGTCTGGTTTTGGGGACGAGGAAGAATTTCCTCCTCTTACTTTGGGTTCACCATTCATAGCTACTGCTATACCCCCTATTCCTCGTCGTCTCTTTGCCGATCTTACAGCTTCATCAAATATGGATTCTTTGAGTCCTGTTGGCAGTGAAGAAATGCATGTTTCTACAGGGGAATATCAACTTTTCCTGGAAGATCTCCCGCATGTTTCTGTTCAATATTCTCCTCAATCGGTGTCACTTCAACCCAGTTATCAGACTTTGAGTCAGATTATTTCTAGTGTTGCATCCATAGCACAATCCAGTACATCGACTCCTCCAAGGAGTTCGGTCCTTCCATCATTAGGACTGTCACTGTCGACACTTAGTTCTTCGGTCATTTTTACATCTATCCCAGTCCAACCTATCGTTTGTGTGGCTTCTTCTGCACCGGTTGTTATGACTCAGTCATTAGGATATTTTCACACTCGTAGGTCTATCTTCCTTTATCCCACGTGGCCTGTCAATAAAGTTCCGAGTAGATCACAAGCTCGGGCTCTGGAGACTGCACGTGCTGGTGCAACTACGACTACCCCTATGGTTTCTACCTATGCTTTTGATGAGCACATGTCGGACATTCACTGATGATATGCTCCTTCTTCGGATGCTCATTCTCCTGAGGCTACATCTGTTTCTAGTATGACTTCGACTGTCCCTATGATTCCTGGTGGCCTTACTTTTGAAGAGTATTTTTTGGATGTTCAACAAAAAAAATCTCAAGGTTCTCAGCAGCCCCAAGCTCCTGTCAATTCTCCCCATCATTATGATGTTGTCGGTAACCTTGTATTTTTTCTTCATGTCGATCCCAATCAGTTTGTCTATTTGCCTCCGACAAATCCTTATCAGACCGTCACTCATCAAGGACCTTTGTCACAGGGACAACCCTCAAGCTTACAAGGACAACCCTTACAGGGACAACCTTTAGCCCAGCAGGGACAACCCTTAGGTCCTTAGGGAAAACCTTACGGTCTTCAAGGTCAACCTTCTGTCCAACAAGGACAACCCTACGGTCCTTCAGGACAGACTCAACCAGGAACATTGTATGTTGCTGGGGGAAAAATGTATCCACCACAGGGACAACCTCTTGCACAGCAGTAGCAGTCGTACGTTTAGTATGGCCAAAACTTTGTGCAACCAGGAAAACCCTACGGTCTTGCTCTAGGTCAATCTAGTTATTAGGGGCAACCTGGTCCATCACAGCCATCGGACCAACCTCTTCCACAAGGGAAACCTGATGGACCTCCATATCTAGGCCAACCTGCTCTGCAGGGGCAGCCTTCCCAACACCAGCAGCCGATCCAAGCTGCTAAACTAGCTCAGTAGCCGATTCAACCTGTTCAACAACCAATCAATCTGTTCAGCAGCCTATTCAACCTGCTCGGCAACCTGTTCAACCTATTTTTCCATCTCAGCAGGGTCCACCTATTCAGAAGCCCACTTAACCTACTCATTACGGTCCACCTACTCAACCTCAAGGCGCTTATTACCCCGAAGGTCAATATCAGTCGGTATATAGTCTGTCCCAAGGTTTCAATTAATACCCTCAAAATCAATCTCAGTTGGTGTATAATCAACCTCAAGGCCATGTTGACATTCCACAAAAAAATCCATACGTTTCTCAGCAAGGACCTCAATGGTATGCTCAGAATCAGTATCCTAGTCCTCAACCCTAGTATCAGTAGAATTATCAGGCGTATAACCTCTATGGTCAGAATCCTCCGGGACAAAACATATGGGGGAAAAATTTCTCTCAGAATGGGTGGAATGTTAACACAGGTCCTTATTAAAGGCCTCCAATGCCTTTTAATCCTCAATTACCATTTCTCGCTATGTTGGAACTGCCTGATGTGTCAATGCTTATGAATGATCCAATTCTTCATAACCCGTATTGGCCTCCAGTTCCAACTAAGATTCCTGGTGATTGTCCTAATTTTGAGGGAAAGTCTAGAGAAGACCCCCAAGTGCCTATTATGACTTACCACTTGTGGTGTTCCTCTAACTCTTGGGTTGACGATTCCATCCGACTACATATTTTCCAACGGACTCTTACTAGTGTCGCTGCAAAGTGGTACATTGAGCTATCTCATGGCATATTTCAAGACTTCAACTTTTTAGCCATGGCATTTCTTACCCATTTTCAGTTACTGGTTCGCTATGAGACTGGGACACACTTCCTCACATCCTTGAAACAGGACCGAGCTACTCACATCTCAGATCATATTCATGAATGGAGGCGTCGTTGTCGCTTGATCAAGTTTGATATTCTTGATCACCTTCTAACTGATTGGTTCACCACCTCCTTTGTCAATCAAATTGCTAAATACATAGCTATGGGGGCATGTGTAACTGAGGAACAGGCCATTGCTCGTGCCTAGTACCTTGATCTTTTGTACTCTCAGTCCGGCACGTTGTATGATATCTTGCCTTACGCCCCTCGACCTGGAACTTATAAAGCACCAGCGACCCCATCCATTGATGGTATTATTGGTTCCATGTCTCAAAATTCTCGGAAGTCTTCTCCTTCAAATCCTGGGAAGCAAAAATATAATCCTTCCAATGATGCTACTTCTCAGGCCACCCCGAATTTTGGTAAAACTGCAGAAGTCAATGCCATTCAAGCAAATTTGGCGGATAAAACTTCCAAAGGGAAAAATAAGGGTAAAGGTAAGGCCAAAGCCGATACCCCGAAACTAGATTTGTCTAAAACTTGTGCTGATGATGGTTCACAGCGTAAGCCGAAGTACCCTTGTTTGATTTGTGACGAAGAGCACTACACCAAGGACTGTCCTCGACGAGCTGAAGTAAAGAGATTGCTCAAAGGTACCCAGGGAAATACGACTATTCTTAAAGAACCTTTTCCATCTAAGCAAACCCAGATGGTAGAGAAACCTCAGTCCTCTGCCCCATTTGGCTCTCAGGTGTTCATGATGAACGGTTCTGCGTTCGTTTCTATTGCTACTCGATTGAAATATTATACTGAATCACGTTAAGCAGCGGGGAAAGAGATTGCCGATGGTCCTCCACCTCTACCTGCTTCTGGCCCTCTTTAGATTAAAATGCCTAGTACTGAGCCCATTGTACGACCACCTTCCAAAGGTGTACTCCACAAGTCTTCTTACAATCCAAATTCCTGTGCTGCTCAACATTACAGTATTGTTGAGGATTTGGCCCAGGTGCCATCTGCAATGTCTGCATTGGAAGTAATTCAGAGTTGTCCATATCAATGGAAGGCTTTGGTATCTGTGATTGGCGGGGTTGATCCTGCTGATACTAGCCTTCTCACTTTCGATTTAGAGAATTTAGTTCCACGACTCCCGCACCAAATTTCACTCATTATATAGGTTGTCATTAATGGTCTCAATATCCATTGAGCAGCTGTGGATGAAGGTGTGTCTACATGCATCATGTCATCTTCCTGCTGGAAAGCCATTGGTTCTCCAGCCTTGAATTCATCACCAAATGCCCTTGAAGCATTTGATGGAAGGGAATTGAAACCTTTAGGTGTTCTTGCTAGTTTACTGATTACATTAAAAGGGAAGACAGTCAATGTCGAGGTAGAAGTATTTGATGCCAAGCTCAATTACAACCTAATTCTCCTCGGTCGCAGTTGGACTCATGCCATGTTGTGAATTCTTTCCACTCTCTTTCGTGTCCTGAAATTCCTGCACGAAGGAAATATTGTTACTGTTGATCAATTGTCTTTTTCACCTCTTCTTCTGAGAACAACATTTTGTATGTGGATCAGATTCCTACTCCTTATGAGAGTGTTGGGTCGGGTCTCTTCAAATATCCTACCCTCATGGATATTTTTCCCCTTCCTCCACCCAACACTGTTTAGATCAACATTATCTCTCGGTCTAATGACCCATGGATCATCCCTTCACCTGAACGAATCGATTCTTTCAGAGATTCGATGTCGTTGAGTCCGATCGAGATTGCCTATTGTGAACTCATCGCGGCTTCGAAACCTCTGTCTTCTAATCATGCTCCTTTCAGCATGTCTCTTGACACTTATTCTAAATCCCCCTGGCTCGGCGATTCGGATTCACCCAATCCCTTGAAAGAAGTATTTCCCTCTAATGAAACCATCGTGGAAACAATGTCTCTCGAGGATCTCCCATGGGATGATAGTCATCATCGTTCCTCATTTATACCTGGCCTTGGGGCCATGTCTACGTGTATTGAGAGGTTTGCATCTTAGGTTCCTTCTCCTTCGCTTCAAATGCCTATACTTACACATGAAGTTTTTTTAGAGGGTAACTTAAGTAACATTACGCAAACGATGACTATCGACATTTCTGTGAAACTAGGAATCATCGAGAACATCCATATCGGGGTCAACTGTTATTCTGATGAAGTCCAGGTTTATACTAGCCTTTTTTGTGAGTTTCGTGACATCTTTGCATGGTCTAATAAAGAAATGCCTGGCATTGATCCCAGTATAGTGGTGCATGAGATTCCTACCTACCTTGGTTCGAAGCCTGTTTGTCAGCACCTTCGTCCTGTGCACTCTCAAAAAGCTGCCACCATTAAAAGTGAAGTTGAAGAACTTCTCAACACTGGTTTCATCTACCTAATTCCCTTGACATAATGGGTCTCCAAAATTGTTCCTGTAGATAAGAAACAGGGTACCATTCGGGTCTGTTTTGATTACTGTGACACCAATCGGGCCTGTCCTAAGGATAATTATCCTACTCCCTTTATCGATTAGATCATTGACGATTATGCTGGGAGTGAGATCTTTTCCCTCATGGACGGTTTTTCTCGCTATAACCAGATTAACATTCTCTCGACTGATCAACATAAGACTACCTTCATCTATCCTTGGGGTACTTTCGCGTATAAGAAACTTCCTTTCGGATTGAAGAATGCTGGGGCCACATTCTAGCGAGCGATGTCGTATGCTTTTCATGATATTAAGCACATCGTTCAGCCTTATTTGGATGACCTTCCAGCTCATTCAACTAAGCTTAAGGACCATCCTGACCATCTTTGTCAGATTTTTCTTTGTTGTCGACACTATAATATCTGGCTGAATCCGCACAAATGCGTCTTTTGCATCGACTCTGGTAGACTCTTGGGGTTTATCATGTCCAAAGACGGGATTCGCCTTGATCCGCTCAAATTCAAGGCTATCATTAATCTCCCCTCTCCATATTCATTACATCAGCTGCAAAGTCTACAGGGGAAGGCTAATTTTTTATGCCATTTTATACCTAACAATGCCGAAGTGGCTAAAGGATTCACACGATTATTAAAGTAGGGCATCCCTTTCCTTTGGGATGAGATCGCCCAGAAGTCTTTTGATGCTTTGAAGACGTTGCTTTTCAATGATTTTTCCCTCTATTTAGATGTCGCTTTCAGTAATATTTCCATGGTTCTGGTTCAAGACGATGATGACAGTGACAAGCATGTTATCTACTACCTCTCACATAACCTTCTCGATACCGAAATGTGTTATGCACATGTCGAGAAGTTAGCGTTAGCTACGGTTCAAGAGGTTCAATTTTTTTGTCATCATATACTGTTGCGTACTGTGACTGTTATTTCTAAATGCAACCCCATGACCTATATATTGTCTCGAAAATTGCTGGGGGAAAAATACTCAAAGTGGATTGTTATCCTCCAAGATTTGGATTTGGAATTTACTACTGCAAAGTCGAAGAAATCATTGGTCTTTTCCGATCTGATTTGTTCCCTCCCCTTTGACTCCACCCCATCTAGTTCTGAAGAATGCATTCTTGACAATACACTTTTTCTTATTAGCACCCTCGATTCGTGGTACGGTGATATCATCATATATCTTTAGACTTTCAATTTTAGATCTAAGTTGATGAAGGAAGCCTGCCAACGCATCATCCATCAGTCGCAACCTTATCGTATAGTCAGAGATACACTCTACCGCATCGGAGTAGATTCCATTCTCCGTCGGTGTTTGACCCTTGAGGAGGATGAGAAAGGTTTGAATGATTGTCACAGTGGCACCTATGGCAGTCACATGTATGGTTATTCTACTGCACAGAATATTCTTTGTGCTGGGTATTTCTGGCCCTCTATCTTCAAGGAATACATTGTCACTATCCATAAATGTCATGATTGCCAGATCTATCAGTGCAAGATGCGCGCACCGTCTGCACATATCCACCCTGTCATTACCATTGGTCCCTTTGCAAAATGGGGCATTGATTTTATGACGTGTAACCCTCACTCGGCTGAGGGGCATGCCTATATTATCATATTCGTTGACTACTTCACCAAATCGACCGAAGAAATGCCTACACTTGCTGCCGACGAGAAGACAACAACTCATTTCATATTAAATCACATCATTTCTAGGTTTGGTGTCCCTCAAGCCATTTTCACCAATCATGGTTCCAATTTTCGACGTTATATGGTAGCGAAGTTGACTTCCAGGTTGGGCTTGTGTGACGATAGCTCAATGCCAGACTATCCTCGGGCCAATGGCCAGGTTGAAGCTGTGAAAAAATTTCTTGTCACCATGCTTCAACGTATGATTGGGATGCACAAATCCAACTAGCATCTCATGTTATTTTTGGCTCTCTGGGCATACCAAACCTCAGTCAAGGATGCAACCAGATTCACTCCATTCTAGCTTGTTTACGGTCTGGAAGCTAACCTTCCGATTGAGTGTGAAATACCTTCATTCAAGTTGGCTGTTGAATTACTGCCCAACACTTCACCTGAAGAAGAGCGTCTTCTCTACTTAGAGAGGCTGGATGAAACTCGCTGCTTTTCTGCTTTGGTCATCGAGACACAGAAGAAGCGGGTCAAAGCTCCTTTTGACCAGTCATTTGCCCCTCGCTCCTTTGTAGAAGTAGACCTCATCCTCCTGTATGACCAAGCTCATGATAAGCTGCGGGCAGGTAGATTTCAACCCATGTGGCATGGGCCTTACATCGTTAAACACATTTTGAAGAATGGGGCCTATGAGCTCATTGATTATGAAGGTCATCCATTAGATCAACCCAGAAATGGGTTGTATCTAAAAAAATATTATGTATGAGTCATTCGTGCATGTTCGTGTACATAGGTGTTTTTTTCATTTTTGTACATTTTTTTGGCTTTGTGTGTTTTGTGAGATTCTTCCTGCTTATTAGGTCATTTCTTATTGTGTAGATGTCTATTACCTCTTATGTCGGTTTCGTGGATGGTGCTTCCCGTAGTACCTGGAACTTGTCTTCAGCAGCCTGAGTGATTTATGATCCTGCTGGTGAGTTGATAGATCTGCAAGGTATTTGTCTAGGACGAACTACAAACAATTTCGTTGAGTATAGTGCTATTATTGAACTGTTAACCGAGGAAACTACCCTCGGCATTAGTGCATTGGTTGTAAATCTAGACTCGTAGCTTGTTGTTCTTCAACTTAATGGGCATTATTCAGTTAGAAACCCTCACATTTTAAGATTGTATTTACGTGTTCATTTGTTGGAAAGAAATTTTGATTATATCACATATCAACATATTCCAAGACAAATGGATGCATTAACTGATACAGTGGCTAACATTGTGTTAGATAGAAATTTGCATAATATGTAAAATCACCATCACATGAGAGACTCATATCATATAGGAAGATATATATATATATATATATATATATATATCTATATATATATATATATCGTAAGTTTGCATCAGTGTGCACCATAAGCTTCAAAAAATATATGTGTTTCTGTTACATCCTGAGACATCATGTCTCTCAAAAATATGCAGAAGTAAATCCTAGGTGTCTAATCGGCATGATGATCATGATAACATGTCACTGCCCGTACAAGTTGCCTCAGCAAGCGGTGAACTCGGTTTAAAACCCCTACAGTATGTCTCTGGTATGCACGAGGAACATCATCGAATCGCGCATAGTCTAAAACTCCATGAGAGATCCCCTCCAAGTTGCGTACGATTTCCTCCTCCTCATCTCCTCACCATGAGGGGCAATATCAAAGTCGTGAGGAACTCGCCTCGCTATTAGAGACATGCCTGCAGGTCTTTCTGGTCCAACATCTGCATAACACATAGATTTAATATCAGAACATACATCACAAAAAATCATAATACTCATAAAAATAAAAAAATGAGTTTTACCAAGTGCTTCATCCCAATCCTCTCCTTCTGCAAGTGGGAGGTCCAAATCAACAGTGAAATCTGTGCCAGCGTAGGGCCATTCCTCCATGAAAATCAGCTATCGGCGGAGCCAATCAATGAACTCCGGTCTCCAGGACATCTATTGGTCGCCCCCTGACCTTGGCATCAGTGCTGCCCAACAGGCCATCCGTGGCTCCTGTGCTGGTGCTGTTGGGACTATCACTTCCTGTCACTAGAAAATTGGTAGTCGTTCCAAGAAGAACGATACCAGGATAGACCCATAACCAAATTTCTTCAATTTGGTCTTCTTGCATTTTGTCAGTTGACGTTTCATATTGATCGTCACTGCCTCTGCCTAGTTGTAGAGGGTCGGTGTTAAATAGTCTACTGCACGAAGAAGTTGTTTTTTTTTTGCTTCGTGTGGTGCTTGTGATCCTGTAGCTCACATGATGGTGTGTAGCACTACTTTTAGTGCCAATTCTGGGATAGTTTGGATATCCACTTTCCCGCTTCCTGATCCTTTTCGTGCCCCTCGCCATACCCTATCGATCACCATGGTCATGTTTTCCATGGTGGCCTGGGTGCCGGTTAGGACTGGTGCTGTCCCCCTCCATGACAGTCCTGTTATGAAGTAAATATCTGAGACATCAATCTCGAGTTCTTGATCCTGAAGAATGAATTTTTCCTGATCCTCATCCCAGATACTGATCAAGTATTGCAGCTGATCCGGTTGAGCTCTGAGGCATGGTGTCATGAAGAAATTTTTTAGTCCACATTCTTTGAGAGCTTCCATGCATCTCCCATTATCCATGGCAAGCTCGTCTTCTTCACTGTGTTCCATTTTCTTCCACTCGATCACCATTTTGCTACTTTTTTCACTTGCAAACATGTTCATATGGACATTATTAGCTAAATCAAAAGCTAATATTTGTAGAATTTGAGGCTTTCTTACTTGTATTGTAAGTTTTGAAAGTTTTGTGCGGTTGGCACGATTGTTTTAGAAACAGTCGCGCCAATGGGCGCACCCCGGTTCAAAAAATTGGGCGATTGGCGTGAGTTCGTGCCTGAAACTTGCGCCAACTGTCGTGCCCTAGTTTTCACAATTTCCCCCTCAAAAATCAAAATTGAAGGTTGCAGGTAATGAAAGAAGATTTAAAATGTGGGGAAGGATGTCGGCTCTTACCTGGACTGACGGATTCGAGATTGGTCTACCGGATTGTTCGCTATTGTCGCCGCAAAATCGCAGTATGGAATGGGTAACTATTGCTCCACTAGAGGTAAAAGTGAAAAGTAATTGTTTTTTACCATTTTTGTCATTTTATAACTTTTCAGAACCCTAATTAGGTTTTAAGACATATTTTTCAATTATTACGTTATGTTATTTCAAGAAATGGGTTTTATGTTTGCTTCTTTTGCAGCGACAGGTCTTTAATGTGATAACGATGAAGTAACGAGTTGGATTTTATACTTTTTCGGACTCGGTAAAAACATGAAAAATTCACTACTAGAGTCATCTTTCAGCTCTTTTCTGACTCTCTAAAACTGAAAATATTGCAGAGGCTCTTGTCGTTTTGAACTCGTTAAATTGGCTGCGAAACGATATCCACTCAGTATACGTTTACCCCATTTTTGGGCTGGGATAGATTATTTCCAAAAAAGGAATACCTTAGCCTATCATGACTAAGAGGTTCTTTTAGATATTTTTTTTCTACCTTTTCAGATCTGAGAGACTATTTATGAAAATGGACTTGCTAGAGTTTTCTTTTTCACTTCTTTTCAAACTCTCTAAACATGAAAAGATGTTGAGTTCTTCCTTTGTCAGACTCGTTAAGCTCTGATGACATCGGAAATCGTCACCATGACGTTACTCGAGTTCCTCCTTCCTAGGGCTTGTAAAATGTACTAGGTCAGATTTGTTCGAAGGAAAAACTTACATTGTAAGCATATGCTATCCCCTTCAAGCTTGTTTTAAAAATAATTGGGGTACTCGCTGGAAATGGTGGGGGAAAATGGAACCAGTCTTTAGTTGTGTCGGCAGTATGTCGCTCTTGAACATGACACTTATTTGCATTCGTGTCGGGTTGGGGACATCTCATTTCATCATTTTTGCCTTCATGGGTTTGGGTAATCTGTTTCGACGTCTCATTTGCTCTTTGCCACGTCATCATGACCTCAGATCCCTTTGATGTCAAATACTGCCAATCCAGAGTCGTGTCGCTGATATGTTCAAGAGAAGTTTTTCCTCTGTAGTTTTCAACCTCCCTCTGATTCTCTGTTGGTCCTGATTCATTATCATCATGTTCCTCTGTCTTGTGTCGATGATGTGGGAAACATTATGGCCCTCCTTCGACCGAATCACTTCTTGTCGACTTCAGCTCGTTATCCAGGAAGTTGGTCTGAAGACTCCCTATCAGTACCTTGGAGCCTGCATGCCTCAATGGTGGGTTCTTCGCATTCGAAGACAGGTCCATATCATTGGCCTTCGATCGAGTGATTCTGCGGGTGTTCGACGCCAGCTCACTATTCACATTTCGTGGATTGTACCTATTGTACTTTGAGAGCCATTGTCATTATTGGTGGTTTCTCTCGTGCCTATTAACAGCTTTCATCACTGGCTGGTAATCAGGTGAATTTATTGCATGTTCGACTTCAGCTCACATATTCGCATACTTGAATTTGTACTTGTTTGGGTCGAGATGGAGCGCAAGACCCTGGGCTTTGTCTGATAAGATCCAGGCTACAGGATATTATGGTTTATCATGACTTTATTGCATGACTATTTTGATTGGATGGATGCGACCATACCTGAGTCTATTTGTTGATCCTTACTACTGGATGGCTGCGTCCATACCTCGAATCTCATTTTATATATGTACTTTATTATGGATTGTTGCGCCCATGTCACATGTTCATGTATCAAAGATATCAGTTGTATTTGTAATTGCAGGTCTTCCAACAGTGGTTTTTGGTTTGAATGCATTCTCGTAAAGCATTTCACCCCTTCCTCTCTCTCAGACCTCATGATTTAGGGGGCATCTGTTACACAACATTTTGTCACCATCCCTGCAATCCCCATCCCAAACATTGGAGGCTCATTTATGTGACCAAAATAAAGTGTCATGCCTTGCAAATACCATCATTGCATCCCTTTCCATGAGCACAACATTCCTTCTGTTGACAACTTCCTGAATAGACCATCAGAAACACCTGTTTTTGCCTTGGCACTAGTAGACCATTATGCCCTCACACCGATCAGGAAATTAACACTGGGCCCCATGCCCATTGGCACTCTGTCCCAGTTAGCTACCCGCTCCAACCTGGTTATAGAATGTTTTTTAAAAATAGAGGCGAATTTTCCATCATAACAAACTTTGTGGGCGAGTCATCTGGAATGGTTTGACTGAATAACCATGACCTTCCTCCTTTGGCCTCTTGTTTCCACCTTTTGGGGAAACCTCCCAAGGGATAAGGCCTCCTTCCAATATTGTAGGGATACCAACCTTCTCCTCTCCCTCTATAAATATAGTCATCTTCCATTGATGTGCTTGCTGAATTGAACATATTATAGCTGAAACACTGAAGAGATTTCTGTACATTTTGTGAGAAAAGATAGCATGTTAAGTCCCTATATTACTAGTATAGTCCCTTATTGTTATTATTTTAACCCCCTTATTGTTATTATTGTACCCCTGTAACCCCCATATTGTTATTATTGCGCCCTTAAATTATTATTTTTAGGTCGGCTAGGATTACATTGTGGCCCCATGGACTCCTATATATAGAAAGGAGGTTTTGTAATTTGTATCATCCAAGAATTGTTCATTCATGTAATGCATTGGAGGTTTCCCCCTCGAAGTGGCTTATTTCTAAGGCGTTGATATCTCTTTTCTTCTATTTTTGGAGCTGGTTTCCCAACATTTGGTATTAGAGATTTGGATTCTAGGGTTTTTCGCTGCTCCAAATAGGTCATCGTGGCATTTTCGCTATAACATTTTTTCTACGAAGATTCATAAGCTGAAAATTTTAAAGTGGGAAGCCTAAATCCTGAGGAAAATTTTCGCAAAATTTTAGAGCTTGGTTCGCAATATTTTCAGAGATATGTTCTGTGGAAGTTAGGGCTTTTTGCAGGCTCCTGAATTTAACCTAAACAGGTCATCGCGGAATTTGTGCTATAAATTTTTTTATACGAAGCTTAAGAAGCTGAAATTTTTAGAGAGTGAAGCTGAAATATTTAGGAACCTCGTCACAAATTTTCAGAGCTTGGTTCGCAATAGTTTCGGAGATATGATCTGTGGAAGTTAGGTATTGTTCAGGCTCCCGAATTTCATCTCAAAGAGGTTATCGTGGGAACATATTCATAAATATCTCTCTGAGCATCAGATTGGAATGCTGTAAAAAGTGGCTGCAAGTAGACGGACTGTAGTTTTTTTTCTCTCAATTTTAGAGCCAAAGGAGGAAACAGTGACACGCGGCAAGTCGTACAATTTCGCTCTACTGAACCAGTCCATAATTGGGTCATTGTGGGAGATTGGACATAACTTTGCCTTGAAGAATCCAAATCAGGTTAGACCTATGGAATTCGAAAGAAGATTCAATGGGCTACTTCAGGGCCAAATTTCAAATATTGAGGATTTGAAAGCACATAGATAATTCAGTTTCAATATCGAGTTTTTCAAAAGAAAGAAAAAGGCGTGTATTTGGTTTTTAAAATTGCATAATGTTTGTTTGAAAAAGCAGTTTGAAGTGATTCCAAGGGCATATTTTATAATTTTATCAGTATTGGGTTCTATAATTCCTCCAAAAAATAATTCCGTAACCATTAAGCCCTCAAAAAGCTATACTATGACGCATGAAGAGGAAGAATTGCAGTATGAGATATCAAAATTATGGTACCAAATGCAACAAATTTCGATCTTACGAAGAGCAACCAAAGATGACATAGATGGTTTAATAGCAGAAATGAAGGCTAATTTGGATGGTTTGAAGGATCAAATAATATCTAATATGGATGATAAATTAACGGAATATCACATTGAGCATCAAAAACAAGTTCTCCAACTCTCGAAGGATAACCTAAATTTGGTGCAGAATCTAATGAAACAACAAGAAGATCAACATCACATCGAAAGAAGTTCTGAAACAGTCACAAAAACAAGAAATCGACAAGTACGATCAATTTCAAAGTATCTCAGCAAGTGGAAGAACTTTCCTGTAGAAGATTTCACATGGGAGGATGATAATTTTATATAGAAGCATCAAGAAATAATCAAGCGTTGAGGACAACACTTGTTTGAAGGAGAGGGGCTTGTTAAGTCCCTATATTACTAGTATAGTCCCTTATTGTTGTTAGTGTAACCCCCTTATTGTTATTATTGTACCCTTGTAACCCCCATATTGTTATTATTGTGCCCTTAAATTATTATTGTTAGGTCGGCTAGGATTACATTTTGGCCCCATGGACTCCTATATATAGAAAGGAGGTTTTGTAATTTGTATCATCCAAGAATTGTTCATTCATGTAATGTATTGGAGGTTGCCCCCTCAAAGTGGCTTATTTCCAAGGCATTGATATCTCTTTTCTTCTATTTTTGGAGTTGGTTTCCCAACAAATGGAAGAGTCCCTCCTTGAGAGAGCTTAGAATTGTGTCTTCATCCTGTCTGAATTCCCTGACGATCCATCGAGATGTGCTTTGATTGAACCCTGCTAAAAGAGGTTGTGACGTCAAGGCTCGGTTGTAACTCTTTCTTCTATTAATACATATACATGACTATTGTTTGGTTCCCATCTTGCGTTAATGTGTTTTATTTGATGCAATATGCTTAACCCTCCTTGATTGGTTAGAAATTATGAATGAGATCATTGTTTCATATGCTGCTTTTGTTTGTTGATCTTTGTGTAGGTATTCAAGCATGATTGTGGAAGGATTGTGACCTGCCGAGACAGGAATTAAGAGGCCACCATGAAAGCTATGACAACAGCGTTAGAATCTAGGTAGGTTGATCTACCTCGTCTTTTTCATTCATTAATTAGGAACTTTCACTCTAGCTTGTCCCTTTGTTACTAGACCCACTCTAGGGCTAGAGGGATCATCTCTATCTGCAGAGAGTATTTACGTTCATAACACCAGTCCGGCCATCGCTATGCTCCGCATGACCCCTCGCCACTCTGAGGGTAGACCAATACATGGCTCTATGTACTGGTCATCCAAGTATTGCCAATCGCGCTCTGAAACACTAGTCAGAAACCTCTCAAATCTATGACGGATGTCCTCCAGGAGGGCCACTACATCCTAATTTTGTGGTGCTCTCGATCCACTAGGTCCTACAACTCCGGATACTACAGGTCATCATGCATCCGGCCGATTTTACTGGTGTTGTATCTGCATACCAAAAGTGAATGAATCAGTACCATATACAATATTCTAAAAATTTAAAATGCACATAAAAGATTAGCAACTTTTCACTTACCATCGGGCCCCCATACTCGACCAAGTTGCAATGGCAAGTCCCGGTTCCCACGATAACTCATCCCACTATAGAGATAGTCATCTACGTACAGTGGCATCTGATCCCAATGAGCAAAAAACTCGAGTCAGAACACCCATCCGACTGCCCCACCTCATCCTCTGCACAATAGCTGCCCCCAATGGCGCATCCTGGGCTCTCTTAGACCCCCATATTGGATTTGTATGCAAGGTCAAAGTGTCAGGATCTTCTCAAAGATGAGTGAGCACAACACTATGCCATATGCATAGTCATGGTTCACTTGCCGGTTGCATAGTGACAATTATTGTTTCAACGACGACATCATCATTTGCTCCCACCCATAGTAGGTCCCACTCAACACACTCTCAACAAGAATCATCTGACCCCTAGTGATGTGGTGTAGTGCCTGGTTGCCCAGGATCCGTAGCACTGCTGTGGCCACCGCACGGGTCTCTAACCTCTCTAGATCCCCGATCAATATCTGTGTCCACTTGACATGGAGACCTGGTCGAAAATGGCGCTCTACAAACTCCATGATGTTCCACCCTCTCGGTAACACTGGATGCATATTCCCCACCATCCCAAGTGGTGGGAGACTAGTCAAGAAATATATATCCTGGACTGTCAACTCGATCTGGTGCCCCTGCACTATAAAGACCTCGTGGTCCGAATCCCAATAACTGACAATCCATGCCAACAAGGGCTCTCCAACTCTCATCAAAGGGTTCTCCACAAACTTCAGGACCTCAAACCTGGCCAATGCACTATAGACACCATGATCCTCTCAGATCACCAACCGTAATGTATCCAAGTATCTTTCTCTCCAGTTCATCCTCAATTTTTCCATATCTACACAAAACCATCATCCTTGTTAGTGTACATAAAGGAAAGACTGCATTCAAACATAAAAACCCAGTTATCATCAAAGTAACAACATTGAAATACCCCTCTCTGTTAGGTTGCACGTTTTAGGAAAAAACTTGGGATAGGTCGTAGTTTTCTGCCCAAAACCTGCTACCCAAGTCACAGATATTGCCCCAAAAAGTGCAACCTGATCGTGAAGCGGAGCAAGGGTTTGTTCCTGAGCTCTGGGCACCTAAACTGAAATTTCAATCCACTGAAAGGAAAGAGTAGGGTTAGGCCTCTTACCTGCAACTAATGGATCTCGATTCCAACGGTCGGTTTGTCCGCTACGATCGCCGCAAGGGCCTTCTCTCCTCTCTACATTCACTAGAGCTAAACTTGCAAATGAGTGAATTTGGAGGGAAAATGCCTTATTAAAAGAGAAACCCCATATTTTTCTTTCATCCGCTGTGGCCAAACCGTAGCTCAGTTTGACAAACCATCCACACCATTGGAAAGCTCTCACCAAGATCTCAAATGGGTATCCTTTATTTTTTTGTGATTTGATACTTTACCTCGACACATTTTATCCAAGAAGGGTCACTTCACCACTCCTAAAAATCGAATTCTTCATTTTAAACACTTGTACTTGGGGCACCACTTTTCCTTCATACTTGTCCATCCTCGTGTTGATTTTCGTCATGAGTAACCATCTTGTAATCATGTTTTTATGGTCCCCACCAGACCTTTTCTGTGTGGTAGCATCATCGAGTTGCCCTTGTTTATAACATCTGAGTTGAGTCATCATCACATCCACGGAGTCTATCTCGAGTCCGTTTTTATCCCGCTATAGTCCTCCATCCTTCATTACTTGGTACTTCTCTCGTGTCGCACATTATGGCCTTCAGTCCTATTGTTCCTTGTCCCCTTTGATATTATCTCAGTTGTTGCTAGGTCATCCATGCCCTTCATGCTCTAACAAGGGAAGTCGTCAGCCTGCTACTCAGTACCCCCCATTCCATCATCATCCCTGGTGTCAGTCCGTATGTCACTCTACTATTATCTCTCGTGCCTTAGTTGAGGATCCGTTATTGTCTCACCTATGGCAGACCTCCTTCTGTCGACGTCAGCTCATTCATTCTAGAAGACAAGTCTAGACCTCCTTCTGGCAGACCTCCTTCAGGTAGCCCCCCACAAGCCTAGATGACCTCTTCATTACAGCCTTCGATGCAGCTCCACAGATTTGATGGTTCCGGCCTCAGCCGCGTACAACGCCTTTTAGTTTGCATGTATCATTCAGATTTTCAGAGCCCTCTCCTGTTTACAGGGCCTCTTTGGTCATACTTATATCTCATGTACTCAGATATTATTGCATAAGTCTTGTATGTTATCCCAAGCACAATATGTATGTGGGATCCATTATCATGTTTTTATCTAGCTCATGTTCATGCCAGCATGTACTATA
This sequence comes from Pinus albicaulis, assembly GCA_034641835.2. Classification (NCBI taxonomy): domain Eukaryota; kingdom Viridiplantae; phylum Streptophyta; class Pinopsida; order Pinales; family Pinaceae; genus Pinus; species Pinus albicaulis. Next base: position 1,216,091,689 of record CM076572.1, on the reverse strand, counting down.
TAGTTCAGTCCCTTGTCTACTGGACGTATTATTCTTTGTACTTTGTCTCCGCAGGCATAGGTATGCCTCCCCCACCTCTTGTAGCACAGGTACTCACTCATAAAAGATACTTGACACACCTGCAAGTCTCGCCTCGTCAAGGTCTTGTCCTCTAGCACTTTGGTCTACCTTATATTTCTCTCTCTATGACTTCCCCTTCGGTGTCTAGTGATTGAGTTCTTACAACGTACTTCGGTCATATGATTAGCTCCTAACGCTTGCACACTGGGGGGAAATATGTTACACCAATTTTTGGTCATCTAACCTATTACTATTAGATGGACCAAAAGTACACCATGTAAGCCCAATTTTACCCTAAGTAAAACTGCTTTCACTATGAAAAATAACTTAGTAATCCTTAATTTATTAAGTTGTTTATGGTCTAAACAGGAAACCCCATGAGGAAATATTGAATAAATCCATATTTGTTTGATTTTCCTCAAGTAATAATTAATTAAACAACAGTTTAATTAATATTCCTGGTCATATTTAACCCAAAACAAGAAAATTAATGAGATAAAACATTATTTATCTTATTATTTTCTAGGAATAATTATTTAAACATTATTTAAATAATATTCCTTGTTAAATTTGACTAAATCATTTATAAATAATTGAATAAATAATTATTTATTTAATTATTACTCAACCACATCCTTAAAATAATAAATAAATCATTTATTTATTTATTATTTACAAATAAAGGGATTTGACCAAATTCAACGTCTTTTTCCCTCTAACAAATATAATAAAATATTCCATAAAGGTTGGATCTAGATTTGGTTAATAATATTTTAACTATGCACCAATATCTAGACTAACTCAATATTTTTTTATAAATAGAAGGGTTTTTCCATTCACTCACTACCTTTTGTTGCCTAAAGATCTGTAATATTCCAAATTTTTCCTTCAATAAATTGGAATATTAATTTTGTATATTTTCACTTAGGAGATGAATAATTGGGTAAGGAGGCCCAATTGCAATAAAAACATAGATAAAATCCCTCTAGTATGAGAAGGGATCAGCCATGGAACTAGATTTCACACCCTCATGTGTGAAAGGAGACTTTTGCAAACAGGCTTGGTTAAGTTTGATCAAGTCAAACATTGTTGGGTATGAGGTGGAAAGCACTACATGGGACAGTGCAGAGATAGAGGAGGGAATATTCCTTTATGGAGGAAACCCTACTGGATGGGGCCCATGGAGAGATAGCCTTCACTTGCTATATATGGAGAGGAGGAGAGCCATTGTTATTCATGCTTATGATTATTCATTTCATGTCTATTCGGACATTGTGCATTCTTTGCTGTTTAGCAAGAATTGTTGGGGAATTCCTGTTTAGGATTTCCTCGCCTTCTTGAGAGGCTTCTTGAAGGTTGGTTCTCCATTATTCACATCTCTTGGCTCAAGGCCAAAGCATCCTCCTCCAGGACAGTGTTATTGTTGCAGCAGCATAACTCTGTGTTGTAGGGTGTTGCAGTAGAGACTCCACAACACCTCTTCCATCTCTTGTTTTTTAGAGAGAGAGTCTTTCCTTTCTTTGGGAGATTAGATTGGAAGCTTGGGAGCTGATTTTCAGAACTTGGCACTTGTCCATAGTGTTCTATTCCACCCACTGCGCAATCCCTCTTAGTGACTATATTATTTTCATGGAGTATCTGCAGTGAGGGTTTGCAGATTGTTTGGAGGGTGAGATCTCGAGTGTAAGGATCAGCCTTCCACTTTGGAGATCCATTGGATGAGGTATACTTCATATTTCTCATCATCTTCATCCTTCTCTATTCAGTTCCATATTTGAGTTGCAGCTGCTGCCCAGCAACTCCGGCATTTTTTCCATTTTGTGTATTTCAGCCAATCCCTTGGAGGATTGTTGTATTGTTGCTTTCAGGGGTTAGAGATTTGCTCCCCCACTTTATTTGAGCCATATATTGTCATATATTTTAGTTATTATGTAATATGGAGCAGTACCTCTTATAAACTTCATCCTCATAGCCTGGGTTTATACAGAAATAACAATATTCTCCATTTTCATGTACATGTCTTGTTGAGGCTTTCATTGCCTTTCTTGAGAGGTTGTTTCCTCAAGAACTTGTATTATCTTTGCTGCTATAACATTATTCATGGGCTATTCAGATCTTCATATGCTCATGGTTGTATAATAACGCTTTCATGCCAACTCTTGTGCTTACATTATTGCAGACCATTCACCGGGCATTTCTTGAGGACATCTAAGTGTGGTAGATCTGTTTGACCACCTTAGAAGGATTTATTTGGAGCCATCTCTTGGATTTCATTCTTAGACACATTGATATAAGGGATACAAGTCCTGGTTTCAATTCTGGTAGCAGCCATTACTGGAAAATGCGTTTTCCAGTCATGCCTTGCTAGCTGTCCCAATTTGGGAACATTACAGTGGTATCAGAGAAACTTTCTTGGCTCAACCTGTGAGTCTAAGCCCAAGAAGATCAGAATGTTGAAGAAGATGAGATTTCTCTCATTAGTATTCAGATCCAGAGAAGACCTCTCCAAGGAGGTCAAGAAGATTGAAGAAATAGAAGAGGAAGAACCATGCACTTCCTATTCTCATCAAGAAGAAGACATTGAGCATGGAAGATACTTGGATCATCAGATTCTAAGTGATTACCTTGTTGAATACAGATCTCAACCTAGAGCCTTTAAGGAGACTCTGGATGTTCCTCATTTAATCCAGCTAAAGGAAGAGAAGAGACCCTGTAGCAAAAAAGAGATAAGAGGAAATAGATTTTTGTTGTCTACCTTTGATGGGTTGTCTACAGCAAGAACCTGGGTGAGAGAGTTGGAGGAATTTTTCCAACTACATCTTGTACCAGGTAAAGAAGCTGTTGAAATCTCAGCGCTGCACTTGGAGGGTGAAGCCTATGATTGGTGGAGCAGCCACTTGAGCCATGCAAGGGAGAAATTTTTTGCAAAGTTCATCCAAGGGTTGATTAAAACCTTTGATGGTGAAAGGGAAAAAGAAGGGAAGATCACACCACCACTTGAGGTGCCTTGTGATAACGCTGTCACACTCATGGAGGAGCAGCCACATGCATCAACAGTTGGAGAAGCCAACACTTTGGAGGAGGGAACTCTTGCAGCCCTACAGGAAGTTCCAAATGCACATCAAGGTATGAAAAGATTTCCACAATCCATTGTTGCAGCAACTTTTTTTGAAAATTGTGGAGATTTTCTTTTGAATGCCCAAGGGTCAAATCACACTGCTACCATAGAGAAGCTTGGTTTCACTGCGCTGTGCAACATGTAAATATTCAAGGGAGAAAACCATCATTCTCAAGAGCCATTGTTGGATTGTATATCACATTGGAGGATGGGGTTTGAAGCCTTGAAGGAGGATAGTAGACATCTTGAAGTGAGAAACCCTTTCTCCTTTCAAGATGACACTTTCTCAATGAGCTCCTCTCAGCTCAAAGAGGAACTTCTACTTTCATATCCAAGACCTCATTGGTTTTGGAAGACTATTGATGAGAGGGAGGTCTTAGGGAGAGATCTCATCAGAGGTGCACTTCAACACACCATGGAGTGCAAATATTTTCTTCCTTTATCACAAGAGCAGATAGAAGATGGACGACATCTTAGGATGGATAAAATCTCTCATGCTTGTGTTGGACATTCCTTGAGCCATACACATCATGATGGGAGGTTTTTTCCTACCACCTATTTGGGTCTTGATAGGGTCTCATTGATCCTTGAGATGATTGCATTTCAAAATCCCATGAAGTGCAAAGACAGGAATTTGATTTGGGAGGATGGTAGCCCTCATGGGAGGAGTACCAAGATGAAGAGAAGAAGGAAGCATCCACAAGGGGTTGAGTGGATGTGGTTGATGAGCAAGGAGCTAGGAGGATACTTGAAAATTTATGATACCAGGCAGCAGGAGGCTTGGCTGCGCTGGTTACTCTTGAAACAGTTTGGCCATCAATTGGCAAACACTCTTCCTGAGAGTAGGAGGATGGAAAAGAGATGGCAGGATACTTGCATCATTGAGTAGAATAGAGTGTGGATGCGTGGTGTTGATGTGATTCTCATATCATTCATTGTGTCTTCATCACATGAGTTGTATGATGGAAGTATGGGGAGGCAAGAAAATATTTTGTTGCTTTGCTTATTTTTGGGAGAGCAAGAGCAGATTTTCTCTCACACTTTGCATGATGTTACAGGAGGAGGAGATGGCATTATCTCCTTGGTCTTTGATGATGATTGGGAAGCACTTCCATCTTGGGAGTTATTCCATATTTGTTTCAACATTATTAGAGGAGTCTTTGACACAGAACATGTCAAAGAACAGAGCTTTGTATTGACAGGAGCTTCTTTGCATGAGCTTACAGCTCTATCACTTTGGAGTAGAGATTTATCGATGGAGTGTCCCCAGGATAAATTCACATTGTATGCACTTGGTGAAAAAGGAGGGGATGATGATGATAGAGTGGTGGATGGAGGCATCTATCACTATGACATATTCTTCTTGACTTGGGTTTCCAAGCATGAGGAGGATTATCTTCTTGCAGCACATGGTTTATTCTTCTTCATAGCATGCCACAACACTATGGAGGACTCACTCATGAATCCATGTACCATATTACTTCCGGAATATGGTAAGAAGTTTGTTTATACATTCATTGATTTGCACACTCTTACCATTATTATGCAGTGCATTGCTCCACAAGAGGGCAAGCTTGTCACATTGCTCCATGATCATTGTTGGGCCAATCTATATGATGGAGGTAGCCATCTCTTATGTGGCCTTGGGAAAATGTTTTATCATCACATGTATTTTCATTTGTTGCACTCAAACATGTACCATATGAAGACATGCATGATTAACCATGTAAAAAGAAACATTTTTCCTTGTACTTTTCTCAAGCAGCAGCTTGTAAAACTGCGTTGTACACACTTAGGAGACTATTGGTATCTTCAAGCATCACATGAAGCCATCAGTATTTCCTTCATTTTGTTGCTGATCATGAATTCATTTGTTATTATAGATTATATTTGTATGAGAAGCATGATTATGAGAAAGACACATGAGTCGGATGTGTCCTTGAGTGGGAAGAATTCTCACATTTTCTTCACTACATGTTCTAATGGGAGCATGGGAAGAGATATGGCCACCAATACTACATATGTGTTCTCTTTTGAGGTGGACCATGGAATTGATATTCATCCATTGTACAACCATGGGCAAGTTTTTGGTCTTGTATTGTTGTTATATTCAGCCATTTCCTATTCACTAGTAGATGTGATGGATTTTGTATGTCACTTGCCATGTTCCTTTTTGAGATTGCAGTGGATGAAACTGTGCTGTATCCTTGTGAGATATTGTTTATATCATGCATAATCATGTAAAACTTGCAGCAAAATTTTCCCTGGGATACTCTATGATTATCTTGTCCTATTCATCATGGATGGATTGTTTTGGGCCAGCTTGTTCTTCATTGTTGGAGGAGATCTCTATGGAGGATTGTTCCTTACTTTGCCATTTGAGGGCAATACTTTTGCAGCCCAGGATCAGCACACACTCTAAACTAACCATAAGTGGAAAGGAGGACAGCTTTGGGTAGGCTATGATGAATACCATGTTCATATTTTCAGCCCACCTTCATTTCCAGAGCTTGAGGTGGAAGGAGATTTTCAAGAGTTGCCTTATTGGGAGGTGGCTCATTTTGTTTGGATGATTTCTTGAGGATGGAGGATCCACATGGGGAAGATGTTCCTCATCACATTTCAGACTCCATGCCTTGAGTGGAGAATTTCCAGTTCTATCCTTGCAGTTTCTTGAGGACAAGCAACATTTGGGAGGGGAGGACTGTAATATTCCAAATTTTTCCTTCAATAAATTGGAATATTAATTTTGTCTATTTTCACTTAGGAGATGAATAATTGGGTAAGGAGGCTCAATGGAAATAAAAACATAGATAAAATCCCTCTAGTATGAGAAGGGATCAGCCATGGAACTAGATTTCACATCCTCATGTGTGAAAGGAGACTTTTGCAAAGAGGCTTTGTTAAGTTTGACGAAGTCAAATAGCGTTGGGTATGAGGTGGAAAGCACTACATGGGACAGTGTAGAGATAGAGGAGGGAATATTACTTTATGGAGGAAACCCTAATGGATGGGGCCCATGGAGAGAGAGCCTTCACTTGCTATATATGGAGAGGAGGAGAGCCATTGTTATTCATGCTTATAATTATGCATTTCATGTCTATTAAGACATTGTGTATTCTTTGTTGTTTAGCAAGAATTACCGGGGAAATCCTGTTTAGGATTTCCTCACCTTCTTGAGAGGCCTCCTGAAGGTTCGTTCTCCATTCTTCACATCTCTTGGCTCAAGGCCAAAGCATCATCCTCTAGGACAGCGCTATAGCTGCAGCAGCATAACTCTGTGTTCCAGGATATTGCAGTGGAGACTCCACAACACCTCTTCCATCTCTTGTTTTTTAGAGAGAGAGTCTTTCCTTTCTTTGGGAGATCAGATTGGAAGCTTGGGAGCTGATTTGCAGATCTTGGCACTTGGCCATAGTGTTCTATTCCACCCACTACGCAGTCCCTCTTAGTGACTACGTTATTTTCATGGAGTATCTGCAGTGAGGGTTTGCAGATTGTTTGGAGGGTGATATCTCAAGTGTAAGGATCGGCCTTCCACTTTGAAGATCCATTGGAGGAGGTCTAATTCATATTGCTCATCATCTTCAGCCTTCTCTATTCAGTTCCATATTTGAGTTGAAGCTGCTACCCAGCAACTCCGACATTTTTGCCATTTTGTGTATTTCAGCCGATCCCTTGGAGGATTGTTGTATTGTTTCTTTCAGGGGTTAGAGCTTTGCTCCCCCACTTTATTTGAGCCATATATTTTCATATCTTTCAGTTATTATGTAATATGGAGTATTACCTCTTATAAATTACATCCTCATAGCCTGGGTTTATATAGAAATAACAATATTCTCCATTTTCATGTACATGTCTTGTTGAGGCTTGCATTGCATTTCTTGAGAGGTTGTTTCCTCAAGAACTTGTATTATATTTGCTGCTATAACATTATTCATTGGCTATTCAGATCTTCATATGCTCATGGTTGTATAATAACACTGTCATGCTAGCTCTTGTGCTTACATTATTGTAGACCATTCACCGGGCATTTCCTGAGGACATCTAAGTGTGGTAGATCTGTTTAACCACCTTAGAAGGATTTCTTTGGAGCCATCTCTTGGATTTCATTCTTAGACACATTGATCTAAGGGATCCAGGTCCTGGTTTCAATTCTGGTAGTAGCCATTAATGGAAAATGCATTTTCCAGTCATAGCCTGCTAGCTATCTCAATTTGGGAACATTACAAGATCACTTCGGATCTATACTTTTGGTCTGACTTTGATCCTCCATCATTGTCATATTTTGCTACCATTTTTCTTGTGAGCTCCCTTTGAGTTCCATTTTTTTGTCTGGGTTTTCTACACCATCAAGAGAGAGAGATATTAGATCTGAAGTGTTGAGGACATAAAAGAACCCATCCCATTGAGGGGGACTGGTAACATCTTTCTATGTTCCCTTCCTAGGTGTCATAAATACAAAAATTCTTTAAAAGTATCATTGTCTTGTCTATTGGATGCATGGAGAAAATCTTGCTTTTATTTACTTCTTAATGTCTTTTACTACATAGATCTAGATTTTGTAGCATTTATCTTGGTCAACTAACTGTAGATCTAAATAAATTGGCAGCCATCTTTGATGTTAGGGCTATTTTTTATGCACAGCTAAATTGAGCTTTTTTCGTAGGTTTGTGATTAGAATTCATCCTAAAACCTTGGATTATAACATAACCATAGTTCCCTCGACCAAATCTACAAAATGCCAAAAGCATAAAATCTTCATGCCCAAAACCATGTGCAAACCCATGCACAAAACCATAGGTAGGTTCACCCGCCTAATATAGGGTCCAAATTTTTTTTTCTGGGGCACTACCCCGAACCCCGTGCAGGGGGGCTACTGCCCCCTTGAAAACCCCACAACTGGGGGGCTGCCGCCCCCCCTATGACCTCCCTACTACATCTAGTGCAATTGAAGGGGGTCTCTCGCCCCCCTTGCACCCCCTGCTTCACACCTTCTTCTCATCGTGGAAAGAATATAACACACACAAAACACGTTTGTGAAGGTCTAATTTTACACATTACAATCAATGTTTCACAATGTCAACTTACTTTCTTGTTCAAGGGTTATGTATTTAACCTCTTATGTTATTCATGGAAACCAAAATTATGCCTACCGATTTGATAATCCAGATGGGGCTCCTACTCCAAAAGGTGTGAGGTCTAATTGAGACTTCACATTGGGGAGACCCCCTATATGTTGGCAGTATCTAGCACCATCAACATTCTAGAACTAGAAGGAGGCCTAAATGACTAGTTGTTCCCTTTGAGTATATTTTGAATATATTATTTTTAATGACTCATCCTCAAATCATATTCCCGAGGGGATTTTCCAATATATCCAATGGTAAAATTTTAATCCCTTATGATCCTCTTTATGACTTGTCTCAATTGGAGTTTGATGGCGAGGATGGAACATCCATAGTTGGGCACATCTCTAATTTTCGTAAATTTTTTGAATATTATGAAATCGATGATAAATATTTTTCTTCTGTGCTTCTCTTCCTTATTCTTTAAGGTTGTGTTAACTAATGGTGTCATACCATACCTTCTGCTTCCATCCATTCATTTGATAAATTCCTGAAGGAGATTCATCAAGATTTTGATAGGTATGATTACCAAGATGTTATTAAAAGAATTAATCAACTTAGAATGGAACCTAATGAATCAATTGAATATTTTTTCTATTCGAATCCTTCACTCATGTTGTGAGTTTCTCGGAGAAGATATGGATTGAGATTTCCTTAAAAGAAATTTCAAAAATTTGGTTCAAATATGTTTACACGATGAGTCAAAAGCCCAAGACGTTTATACTCTCCCAACTCTTGTAAATCATGAGACACCACTAATTTCATGGGAGGGGCCTACTGTACCTTTTGTTTATTGCCCTCCTTTTCTAGTACCAATTTGGGTGAATCTCTATGATAATGTTGAAGTTGGGAAATATGAAAATAAAATTCCTAATCCATGTTCTCAACCTTCTTTTGCTTTTCAAGATTCAGATTCAATGGAGGAAACCTTGGAATGGTTCATGAATCCTATGGTGAAGACTAATATTTCCATTCCATCAAATGATATTACCACTCATAACTCTAGTCTTGAATATGATTTGGATTCCTGTCATCCTCTATCATCTCCTTCCTATTATCCCTTGCCCCGTGATTTTCTTGATCAACCTCTTCCAAATCTGAATAGTGATAGGGTGCAAGGTAATAACTCTTCACAGGTAGAGGAGCAGTAAAGTGAGGATTATTTTTATCCTTCTTTTATTTTCCAAAATCCTCTATGTCAATATTATGTTTTTCCATCCTTCATTGATTTTGAATCTAGCAATATCGGTGATGAAGAAAATGAAATTGATTTTTCTAATCAATCTGAAGTCTTGGACAACCTTCATTCTATTGATTCCGACTCTATCATTGTATGTAATGATGGTTTCCCATGTTATAGGCCATTTGGTCGCATCTAGTTGATAGGCATTTAAACATGATCATTCACATCCTTGAACACTTTGTCATCATTGCTACACAAATCCCTAAGCATGACTCTCTCAAAACCCTGAATTTCTGCCTTTAACTACTTCATTTCAGTGATTTTTAGGCCCAATGCACCCTAGCCCTTTAGAGACCAGTGTTCACTAGAAATTTTTCCCTCTCTGGACCTGTTTTGATCACCAGTACGTTTCCCCTTGATGTGGGTGCATTGATTCTAGAAATTCGGGAAAAAGAAATATAATCTCGAAGCTTCCTCTTCCGGAAGCTTCCAGGAGTTCTTATAACTATTTACCTTGGATGAAAGTCTGGAATCTTATCCTATCCTAACTTAGATATTTCACCTCTTTGTTAGGATATTCCGACAGATTGGAAATAATTAAGAATAACTTAGTCTAGTGTAGAGTTAGGTAAAGTGTGTTTCTTTACCATGTACATTTGTAACTTATAATCTGATGGTCACGATTTGTAGTGATCCGACGGTTATCTCTCACCTCAGTATTAACGACACTTGATCCATGGCTTAGCACCCGATTGGTCCATGATATCTATTTAAAGAGCATGGAGGGTCATTTTTTCGGTAACCATTTATGAGAGAAACATATGTAACTTTTCTTTTTATATTAATAAATTCCCTGAAGTGGCCGTGTTGGCTCAGGGCGTGGACTGTTTCCCTCTTTGAGGGTTTTAACCACGTGATTATATTGGTGTACTGATTTTTGATCTGTTTGTGAGCAGTGACCTTTGGTTCTTGATCTACAGAACTTACCCTGTAAATTCCTACATGGTATCAGAGCTATTTTGAGGGCCGCATCCATTGTTGATCAAAATCTGATGTCAGTTTGACTGCATGGGAAAGCCATTTTGTAGATCTACTATTTCTGAACATTTTTGGGCTTGGAGAACAGATCGGTTGTGTCTGGAGCGTCTGTTATAGTGACAAACGCCTTTCTTTTCAGGTGAAAATGTTTCCAGCTGCCCAAGTTATGTCAGTTTAGATCTGGAGGTATAAAGCATCTATTTTGCAGTTATATTTGTTAATAGTTCTGCTTATTTCAGTTTTTTTTTCTATTTATTTTCGGTTTTAAGGTTTTATTTATTTTCTAGATCTATACCCTCTTCTTTGTGTATGTTCTTTGTTGTGTTCTTCGTGCAATCTCGGCAAATCAGAAACAGAAAAAAGGGATTTTTTTCGCTACATATGCTCTTTCCCCGCGTATTTGTGTGATCTCGGGAATTCAAAAGTACTAAAAAAGTGATAGTTGCCGGTAAGGCTAACCGAAAATCTAACATTCTGCAATAAGGCTTTGCACTTCGTTTTTTTTTCTCGGTTTTTGTGTTTTTTTTGTGCAGGAAAAGGCACAAACACCAAAGAGTAAAAAAAAAACCCCTTCCTCCTTTCATACAATAACGTGATCATTTTATTATCTCACTTGGTGAGGGGTTAGTTTATGAGAATAGAGGTCTTGGGTTCAAGTCTCATTCTCAAGCTTCTTTTGTAAAAAAAATTTGTTCAAAGGGGCAGAATTTTTTTTTAACTTCCTTTTTGACCTTACAACCTTCTAAAAGAAGTCTAAGGGTCTTGAATTTGGACAAAAAGTCTTCAATAGAGGAGAAATTATTAGGGTCCAAAGTAAGCAACTCATTTTCAAGCTGGTGGGCCCTGATTTGATTTTAAATGCCAAAAACATTATTTATCTTTTCTAGGGCTTTATCAGGAGTGTCAATGTCAAGGATGTGAAATCGAAGATCTTGAGCAATGGACATTCCTATCAACCCTCATGCTTGATCTTGTTTATTTTCCCATTTAGGAACTTTATCATCATCAGAAGGTTTATTTTATTGACCTATGGCTATTCTATAAAGCCCTTTACTTCTAAGTATATCTACCATGTGAGGTAGTAATTGGAAATATTTGGTGTTGTTAAGAATAACCGGGCATGCACTTTCCATTTTTTTTAAAAACAAATGAAGCTGAGAAAAGCTAAAAATAACTACTCCAATAAAAATATCTCGAAAAATTAGGCCGTTTCAAAAAAAAATGGCTCAAAAAACGGCTTCCGGATGAAGAAGTTATGCCTTTTGAAAAATCTGAGTTGAAGATGCCGAATAGTTATGGGAACGGGATGAAGTGTGGTTCTCTTGTAGGTGACCTTGCCGATCGACGACGTACATGTTCTCAGTTCGAAAGAGATTCTTCCTTATTGGCTCAAGTTCTAGAAGAAGCCTCCAGTCATCCAGAATGGGATGAAGCTATTGTTGAGATTGCAACAAGATGATGAGCTTAGTGAAAAGAAGTCACCTTCACTAAGTGGGCCCACAGTCTATTTTTGACGCAAAGTCTATTTTTAGACTATGTCTATTTTTAGACATGTCGATCATATTCTATGAGTTGCAGATGCTATTTGTGGATGGTTGGTCAAGTTGGAAAAATAGATGGAATTCTATTTTTAGACATAGTGGGCAGAATCTATTTTTAAATTGCCAGTCTAAAAATAGATATGTCGAATATTATTAGCTCTTAATAATATTTTGACTCTAAACATTATCTTATTCTCTTGGAGCACTTCAGTTAAGTGCACAGATGTGGCACAGGAGCTGACATAAGGAATTATGCTATTCCTGAGGGTTAAGTGGAGCTATTGCATGGAGACTTCAGTTAGAACTCATGTGACAGAGTTTGGTGGAGTTATTGAGGTAGTTGGTGGAGTTGTGTTCAGTTTAACTCAGTTAGACACAGTTGAGTTAGTTGTATCTAGTCTAAATGATTGATACACTAGTGAGAGTGGTGTGAATTAATTATTAATTAATTCACTAAATATTAACTCATTAATCAACTGAAGAATACATCAGTTAACTACAGTGCATGGACAGTTTCAGTGGAGACCAGTGGAGAGATAGATGAAAGAGCAGTGTGACTATCAGTTGTGACTATACTGGTGCATGAGTTTGCACCACACATTGATGGAGATGCCAATGAGGATTGTACAGTGCAAGTCAGGTGGATTTGAACTCATTCAGAGCCCATATTCAATAGGGATTGCGCAGTAGAGGCAGGCTAGCAGGTGGCAGTGGACCGGTGCATCGATTTGCTAGATCAAGACCTAATTAGTGTGTAGAGATTGGAGATACTGAGAGCTTGTGATTAGCTTTGTATTATGATTGTTACATGATCTCTATGACATATATTATTCAGATAGTTGGGGGTTTTCAGCATTAATCTTTTCCATAAATCACTGTGTTAATGTGTGTGAATTTTTATGGTTTTAATGTGTGCATGCGATTGATTTAATTTCCGCATATGATGATCAATGGTGGAATAGATTCTGTATTGTGCATGAATTCAAATAGTGTATGATCAGGAGAATATTAGGCATATAACATATCAGTTATATAATTTATACATGGTATCAAAGTGATAGTTGATCATCGTAGCAATTGCAAAAGCATTGAAGCGGTTGAGTTTTGTGCTAGTGGAATTCGAATTTGCAGTATTGTTTTCTTAGTGTCGAAGTTGAGATGTCTTTCAATGGATTGCGATTGGAGTATGCCCTCGAGGGTAGCTCAAATTATATTGCATGGAAGGACAAGATGGAGGGGGTGCTGGAGGATAATGGGTTGAAGGAGTTCATAGATGCAGAAATTCCAAAACCTGCTTCTAGCGATGCTGTCGCACTTGATGCATGGCAAAAGAAGACAGCAAAATGTCAAAGGATTCTATTGGAAGGTGTGAAGGATCACATAGTGTCCAGACTTCATGGTAAAGCTTCTCCATTTTTAATGTGGAAAGCTTTGACAGACTTTTTCCAAAGCAAGAGCAACTAGAGGAAGTTGGCACTCAAGGATAAGCTCAGGAAAATAAAAATGGAGAAGGGCGAGAGTATACCCACGTACCTCACGAAGTTTTTCCAGTGTAGGGATGAGCTGGGAAGTGTGGGGGTTACTGTAGATGAAGAGGACTTGGTGAGCTTGGCTCTCCTTGGGCTTCCAAAGAGTTGGCATTCCTATGAGGACTCTGTCAATGGTTGGGAGAAACTGCCAGGATGGGAGTGAATTTGGTCGGATCTTGTGTAGGAGGAGATAAGGCGGAGTACCAGTGATGGATCTTCATCAAAGAATGAAGATGAGGAAAACTGTGCTTTGGCTACCAAATCAAGGAAGGGGAAGAGCAAGAAGAATGCTTCTCAATCCTGTGTGAAAGGCAAGAAGTAGGACATGTCCAAGGTGAAGTGCTTTCACTGTCACCAACACGGACATTACGCCACTAATTGTCCACAGAAGAAGAAAAATAAGCAGGCTGTTGGATCTACAGCTGGAGAGGCCTTAGCCTCATAGTTTGCGCTGGATTTTCGCTGATCGCATGCTTGGTCTCAAGTATGATGGGTTCAGTGTGGTTTCTTGACAGTGGTGCGTCTTTTCATATGAACAAAGACAAATATTTGTTCAGTGATCTGGATGAGAAGGATCTTGGAGTGCACATCAAGATGGGAGATAATGGTAGATACAATGTGAATAGTATCAGGACAATTTCCTTTGAGAGGGAGTCTGGTAAACCTTTCATATTGAAGGATGTCATGCATGTTCCAAGATTGAAGAAGAATCTGATCCCGGTGGCCATGTTAGAAGACAAGGGATATGATGTTGTCTTTAGTGAGGGAAAGGCTTTCCTGCGCAGTAAGGAAATTGGTAAAACCTGGAGGATAGGGGTTTGAGTTAAGAACCTTTATCAGTTGCAGGTAGATGGCTGTGTAGAAATGGCAGGCAAGGCAGAAGGAGTGGTGAGCCGGGATGACGGCGAGCTATGGCACAGGAGATTGGGCCATCTTCACCATGGTGCTTTGAAAATTTTGCAGCAGATTTCTACCGAGCTTCCCAAAGGTACACTTGCGCAGTTAGATCAGTGCAAGGGATGTACTTTGGGAAAATTTGTGAAAGCCACCTTTCACGAGAAGGATAGTCACGCCATGACGATCCTTGAGAGAATTCACACAGACGTGTGTGGACCTTTCTCAGCAGCTTCGATAGCAAAGCACAGGTATTATGTGATATTTGTTGATGAATTTTCTCATAAGTGCTGGATCTTCTTCATGCAAAAGAAGAGCGAGACATTCTCTAAGTTTTGTGATTTCAAGGCACTGGGGGAGAAAGAGTTAGGGAAGCAGGTGAAGGCTGTTAGGAGCGACAAAGGTGGTGAATTCATCTCTAGAAAATTCAAGGACTTTTGCAGCACAGAAGGAATTCGAAGAGAGCTCATAGCGCCTCATAACACACAGCAGAATGGGGTCGCGGAGCAGAAGAACAGAACGATCGTGGGTGTTTCACGGGTGATGTTGCATGATCAGGGCCTACCCATACACTTATGGGCTGAGGCATGCAATATTGCGGTTTATGTGCAAAACCATTGTCCTCACAGGATACTTGGCATGAGTACACCCGAGGAGAAATTTTCTGGTAAGAGGCCTGATATTTCTCATTTGAAGATTTTTGGCTCACCTGTTTACATTCATGTGATGAAGGATGCTAGGAAGAAGCTGGAGCCAACCGCAGAGGTTGGGATATTTTTGGGGTACACAGAAACACCCCACAACTATCGTGTGTATTTTCCAGACAGTCGGAAGACTGTTGTACGACGGGATATCAAATTTCACGAGGAGAAAGCCATGAAGTGTTCGCTTGAGAGGGAGCCACACTTGCATGTAGATGAGGAGCTATTAGTTCCTGAGGATGAGTCTTTGGATGTGGATCAGCCACAAGAGGAGGTTCATGGAGTGGAAGAAACCACTCATGCAACGCCAACCATCAGAGGGTGAAAGCGCACTACAGAAGCTGAGCGACTGAATCAAGATGCAGAGAAGATTGTAGGAGCACATACATCACAACGCAGATAGAGATAGTCACCTGACCGATATACTGGATACATGGCTCTGATGAGAAAGTGTATCGTGACAGAGCCATCCTCTTTCGAGGAAGATGTGGAGGACCCTGCATGGGTAGATGCCATGGTGGAAAAGTATGATTTTATTGTCAGAACAATGCATGGGAGATTGTCCTGAGGCCAGAAGGGAAATCAGTGGCAGGTTCAAGATGGATCTAAAAAGTGAGGCAAGCAACTAATGGGAGCGTCGAGAAGTACAAGGAAATATTTGTTTCCCGGGGCTTCTCACAGATTGAGGGGATCAACTATGAGGAAACCTTTGCACCTGTCACAAGGTATTCTTCCATACAGAGCATCCTTGCTTTCTCAGCGCAGATGGGGTGGCACATTCATCAGATGGATGTGAAGAATTCGTTCCTCAACAAATTCATTGAGGAGGAGGTGTACATAGAGCAGCCTAAAGGTTTCGAGATCTTCAGCAGTGATTCGCATATGTGCAAGCTCAAAAGAGCGCTGTATGGGCTGAAACAAGCACCTCGTGCTTGGTACACACGGATCAACAGTTATTTTACCGGACTTGGTTTTACCAAGAGCGAGGCGGATCCCAACCTATACCAAATAGTGGTTGAGGGTAAGTTGCTGATCATTGTACTTTATGTAGATGATTTGATACTGACAAGTGATGAACAGTTGACACTCTCATGCAAGGCTGATCTTGCAAAAGATTTTGAGATGAAGGACTTAGGCCTCCTTCATTATTTCCTGGGATTGGAAATTTGGCAGCGCAGTGATGGATTGTTTGTGTCTCAAGGAAAGTATGCCCAGGAGATACTAGAGAAGTTCAACATGCAAGGCTGCAAGCCTATTGATACTCCTCTTCCTGGTGGTTGGAGGAAATAGGCTGCTACATCGACAGATGTAGTGGATGCCACTGTTTACTGATAGTTGGTGGGGTCACTTATGTATCTAGTCAATACATGACCTGACATATGCTACGCTGTTAACTAGCTTTCAAAAGCTATGGTTAAGCCTACCAAGCTCTTTTGGAAGGCGGGGAAGCATGTTTTGAGGCATATCAGAGGCACATAGGGATATGGACTTTGGTACAGACAGTCGGATGAGGTGAAGCTGTGTGGCTTCACGGATGCAGATTGGGCAGGGAGCCCAATGGAAAAAAAGAGCACATCTGGAGGGATTTTCAGTATCGGGTCGACAGTAGTTTCTTGGTACAGTAGGAAGCAGAGATCCGTGGCACTCAATTCAGTGGAGACTGAGTACATGGCAGCAAGTTTGGCTGCATGTGAGGCTATATGGATGAGGAAGATCTTGGTCGGGTTGTTCGGTTCACACTTAGATCCTACTGTGATATATTGTGATAATCATAGTTGCATTAAACTCTCGGTTAATCCATTATTTCATGATAGATCTAAACACATTGACATCCGGTATCATCATATCAGAGATTGTGTGCAGCGGAATATCATGTTACTTTCTTACATTCCTACGGAGGATCAGGATGCTGATATCTTGACGAAAGCGCTCACCAGGAGCAAATTCGAATACCATAGAGGCAAGATCGAGGTGGCAGATAATCCCTATCT
Source organism: Pinus albicaulis (assembly GCA_034641835.2). NCBI lineage: Eukaryota > Viridiplantae > Streptophyta > Pinopsida > Pinales > Pinaceae > Pinus > Pinus albicaulis. The sequence continues at coordinate 1,216,074,505 of CM076572.1, read as the reverse complement.
TGTTGAGAGGGAGTGTTGAGATTGCAACAAGATTATGAGCTTAGTGAAAAGAAGTCGCCTTCACTAAGTGGGCCCACAGGCTATTTTTGGCGCAAAGTCTATTTTTAGACATGTCGATCATATTCTATGAGTTGCAGGATGCTATTTGTGGATGGTTGGTCAAGTTGGAAAAATAGATGGACTTCTATTTTTAGACATATTGGGTGGAATCTATTTTTATATTTCCAGTCTAAAAATAGATATGTCGAATATTATTAGCTCTTAATAATATTTGGACTCTAAACATTATCTTATTCTCTTGGAGCACTTCAGTTAAGTGCACATATGTGGCACAGGAGTTGACAGAAGGAATTACGTTATTCCTGAGGGTTAAGTGGAGCTATTGCTTGGAGAATTTAGTTAGAACTCATGTGACAGAGTTTGGTCGAGTTGATTGAGGTAGTTGGTGGAGTTGTGTTCAGTTTAACTCAGTTAGACACAATTGAGCTAGTTGTATCTAGTCTAACTGGTTGATACACCAGTGAGAGTGGTGTGAATTAATTATTAATTAATTCACTAAATATTAACTCATTAATCAACTAAAGAATACACAATTTAACTACATTGCATGGACAGTTTCAGTGGAGACCAGTGGAGAGATAGGTGAAAGAGCAGTGTCACTATCAGTTGTGACTATACTGGTGCATGAGTTTGCACCACACATTGATGGAGATGCCAATGAGGATTGCGCAGTGCAAGCTAGGTGGATTCGAACTCATTTAGAGCCCATATTCAGCAGGGATTGTGCAGTAGAGGCAGGCTAGCAGGTGGCAGTGGATCAGTGCATGAATTTGCTAGATCAGGACCTGATTAGTGTGTAGTGATTGGAGATACTGAGAGCTTGTGATTAGCTTTGTATTATGATTGTTACATGATCTCTATGACATATATTATACATATAGTTGGGGGTTTTCAGCTTTAAGCTTTCCCATAAATCACTTTGTTAATGTGTGTGAATTTTTATGGTTTTAATGTGTGCATGCGATTGATTTAATTTCCGCATATGATGATCAATTGTGGAATAGATTCTGTATTGTGCATGAAGTCAAATAGTGTATGATCAGGAGAATCTTAGGCATATAACATATGAGTTATATAATTTCTATAGCTATGAATGAAGAGTATCGTTCCTTATTGGCCAAAAATACTTGGGATCTTGTTCCTCTTCCAAAAGGAAGAAAACTTGTCAGATGCAGATGGGTTTACAAAACAAAGTTTGGACCAGATGGAAAAGTTGATAAACATAAAGCTCGTCTTGTCGCTAAATGTTTTTCACAAGTTTAAGGCATTGACTATACTGAAACCTTCTCCCCTATCTCCAAAATGAATTCTATTTTCCTTGTTCTTTCCCTTGCTGCCTCTTTTAAATGGGAAGTCCATCAGATGGATGTTAAATCCGCCTTCTTACATGGAGATTTGCATGAAGAAATCTACATGGAACAACCCCCCGGCTTTATCCAAAAATAATCCAGCCTTGTTTGTCGCCTTAGGAAGTCTCTATATGGTCTCAAACAAGCTCCTCATGCTTGGTATGCCAAAATGGATAGATTTCTCTTATATAATGGCTTTTCTAGGTGTCATTCTGACAACACTATCTACACCAAGAAAGTGGGTAATTCCTTCACCATCCTTGTTATTTATGTTGATGATCTTATCCTTACTGGTAGTGATCCAAACCATATAAACCATGTGAATTATAGCCTCAAAAAGAAGTTTGAAATGAAATACTTAGGACACTTGCATTATTTCCTTGGTCTTCAACTCTTGCAATCCAAGGAAGGAATTACCCTCTCTCAGTCCAAGTATGCCTGTGATCTTCTACACCACTTTCACATGGAAGACTGTAAGCCTGCCCCTTCTCCCTTTCAGTCTGGAGGCAAGCTTTCAGTCAATTGTACTACCCCTGAAGTTGATGCTACCTTATACCTTCAACTTGTTGGTAAACTTTTATATCTAACCCATACCCATCCTGACCTTTCCCTTGTCATTGGTCTTGTCGCTCAATTTATGCACCAAACTCATGAAAGTCACTGGAAAGTAGCTAAAAGAATACTTTGATATATTCAAGGTACAGTTTAGTTCAGGATTCATTACAGTCCAGAAGCATCTCCCTTGTTGATTGGTTTCACTGATTCTAATTGGGCTGGTGACCCTAATGATCGGAAGTCCACTGCAGGATATGTATTCACTCTTGGTTCAGGACCTATTACTTGGTCTTGTAAGAAAAAAAGTGCCATCTCCCTTTCTTCAGTAGAAGCAGAGTATCGTGGTGCAATTGAAGCCAACAAGGAAGCCATGTGGCTTTGTGAGATCCTGTCTAAATTTGGTCTCCATCAGCAGCATCCGAACTACACTTTGGTGTGATAATCAGAGTTCCATTTAGCTATGTAAAGATCCAGTTCAGCATCAACGTATGAAACACATTGAACTCCACATACACTTCATCAAAAATCTCATTCATGATCGTGTTCTTGAAGTGCAATACTGTCCAACCAATGATCAGGTAGCCGATATCTTTACAAAGGCTCTTACAGAAGTGAAGTTTACCAAACTTCGATCCATGCTTGGAGTTCAGGAAAGTTGTCATTAAGGGGGGATAGGCTCTTTAAATGCCTCCTTCTTTCTCATATTGTGTCACTTTTGTAAATCCTTCAATCCTATCCCAATTTGTTCTTAAGGGGGGATGTTAGGATATTTCGACACATAGGAAATAGGCTCCTTTTGTGTCACCTTTGTAAATCCTTCAATCCTATCCCCAGTTGTTCTTAAGGGAGGTTGTTAGGATATTCTGACACATAGGAAATAGTTAAGAATAACTTATTCTAGTGTAGAGTTAGGTAAAGTGTGTTTCTTTACCATGTACATTTGTAACTTATAATCCAACGGTCACGATTTGTAGTGATCCGACGGTTATCTCTCACCTCGGTATTAACGACACTTGATCCGTGGCTTAACACCCGATTGGTACATGATATCTATTTGAAGAGCATGGAGGGTCATTTTTCAGATAACCGTTTATGAGAGAAACATATGTAACTTTTCTTTTTATATTAATAAATTCCCTGAAGTGGCCATGTTGGCTCAGGGCATGGACTGTTTCCCTTTTTGAGGGTTTTAAGCACATGATTATACTGGTGTATTGATTTGTGATTTGTTTGTGAGCAGTGACTTTTGGTTCTTGATCTACGGAACTTACCCTGCAAATTCCTACACCCTTATCCCTTGAGATCATCCTCCCATCCAGAGTGGATCTCAAGCCTAGATTGGTAAATGGATAAGAACTCTTAACCTACCATTCTCTTTTATATATTTGCTTCCATAGACAAGCTAGAGGTTGGATTTTGTAGATAGATTCTACCCTCATGGTGTCACTGCGAGAGTAATTATTCCATGAATTAGGGTGACATAGAGGTACACTTTGTGGAAAGGAAGGAAAAGCCAACTTGGAGGAGCTCTTCTACAAGATCAACTCCTATATTTGGTTGTAACTATCTCCATTTCTATTAATACAAAGATTTTATTTTTTTCCTATATGTGATTTTATGATTTCATGATGATCCTTTAAATAAAGTGATTGGATGATTCTAAATAGATTTCATAGATCGTTGGCATATGTTTTTTAATCGCACAGGTTCTAATTATAGTGACTAGAACTAGGATTGGAGTGTACAATCCAAGAGAGGAGAGAATCTTACGAGAAATTCCAAGTAGGATTCATCCCATTTTCCATTTACTTTAAGCAACACATTAAATTCTTTGATTTTTGTTTTTCTAGACTAGGCCATCAATTCTAGGGAATATAATTATGTCCACAGTTGTATATTCCGCAGAGAAAATTGGCAACTCCACTGGTGAAAGGTGTATTCCCTTGGTGGTTTCCTTATCCTTAGTGCTGGTTATGCCTCTTCTTTAGACCTTCACTGTCTTATTCATTCAATAACAAGCATAGGAAAACCATTTCATTGAGTTTCAATTGCAATTTTTGAGTCAGAACCTTGCATCCCCTGATCAATGCTCCCTCTAATCTAGAGAAAAAGCATTTCAACGCTCCCAAGACTTCATTATTCCTGCGTTGCATAGCACTGGTGCCCCTACAACACTTGCATTGGCCCTTGTTCATGCACCGATTTTCTATTATTTTATTTTTTCTCTGTCCATCTTTGTTCCAGCTCCTCTTCCTTGAGTCTTTGAGTGTCTTGTGGTCTCTCAAAAGCCTCAATTTGGTTTACTTTTGATTTTGAGTGCCTTTGATAATGATTTTTTTATATTTTCCTTTGTTACTATCATTAGGTCATTAACGAATTGAATTTTTTGATCATTGAGTGCTTGAATGAATTGGTGTTCTAGTCGTCGTTCTAAAAAGTTTGTTTTTTATCAGTGATTAGACATGCATCTTAGTTTTCAACATATTTTAAAATTAAGTGGAACTAAAAATAAAATCTCTCTACATTGGCATATAGGGTTTTGTGTGTGCATCAACATTGGAACAATTGCACTAAAAGGGGATTGCGGTTAGCATATTGTTTGTTGTATAGTATTTTTGTCTTCCCTCCTTTAGAAATATTTTCATTAAAAGTGAAAGACTTAATTTATTCATGTTAGCTTGCATTTTAGAGAATTCAAGTGAAACTCTCGGTGAGCCCTAAAAATGAAACTTAATTGAAGATAAACATTAAAATTTACCGAATCAACCTAAGGAGCATTTATAACATTAACACAAACTTTTAGAGGTCTAGGCTAGTGATGTGTTATGACGTCATTAAATGTAGGAGTTTTCATTTTTTTCTAGCGTTGTATCCAGGGGGTTATATCCTATTCCATGTACACAAGTGTATAAGATCATTATCTGCGTACCTTAAAGCATATTGGATGGGAATATGTGCATGATAAGTATATGGGAACCTTCTCATCAAACGGTTACACATTAGAAAACACTACTACGGACTGCACTTCCACGTACAATCGAGTATATTTTGGAAGTCCACCATAGGTTTCTATCCTCAACATAGGTAACTGAGTCAATCTCCTTGTATACCATGATACATCGAACACCAAACACAACATTTGGGGAGATTTCCTGCACATACATTAATTCCTTGGTTCTCCAAGGTGTATATTGCAGTTCATGGTTTCTTGGTAAACCTTTATGCCTAGTTTTACCCCTTTTTTTTTTTTTTTTGTTAATTATTAAAATTTATTAATCTAAAGTGGAAGAAAAAACACCTATCCTCTGTCGTTCTCGTAGAAACCAAAATAAGCCTCATCTTCCAGCATAGGAAACTCCTGGATGTTGTTAGAAGCATAAGAAAACACAAATTGTTGAATTGGGAACTTTGGGAACTACTTCTAGTCCTCCTCCTGAAATTGATCCACCAGAATCATCCTTCCCTTTGAGTACTAAGCCCAAGGTTACATCTTCTCTTGCCAGTGAATCTAACACAATCAAAACAGAAATTCCTGAACCCTTATTTCCTAAGGTTATTCATCCTAAATTTATTGAATCAGAAACCTTGATGCCCGAGGTTATTAAACCTAAAGTACCTCAACCATGTTCACCTCTTACTTCAGGACCTTCCCCTTCTCTTCCTTTGTCTCAAACACAACCACAAACTATATATCTTGGACCCGACAATGAACCCATTCCACATGGTCTTGTGAGTATTGAAGAGATCCCATAGGAAGAACCTAATCCCTATTCTCTTGTTCATTTGAGAGGGATTCATATTTATCAGGAGTATCCTCTTCCTCCTCTTCATACTCCATATCAAGTTCCTTTATTTGAATCTTTTCCTTTCAGTTCACTTGTGATTTTCTTGTGGCAATCATCTTTGAGATTGCTAGCCATAACTGAATCCGCTATGGTTTCTCAGCCCGTACCTGCTACTATGGATGAGACATCAAATTTCTCTTCCTCATTTATGTTCGTGACATCATCAAAGACACATCTGTATGGTGGTCCATCTGTCCCACCTAGTTATCGATCGTTTTTTGGTACCTTCTTTAGTGCAGAATCTAGTTGTTAAACCTCTCCCATGACATCTATTTCTGTAACTCCATCAGGAACTTCTATAATGAGCACTATATAGTTTTCTCCTTCCCCTCTGTTAGCCACCTATAATATTTTGTTATACCAAAAGGTGGCTAAGACTTTTTGAGCCTCCAAGAAACAAATTTTATCAGTAAAAATTGTTGGCTCTTGAAGACTCCTTGAAGGCCTCATGCCTCTGTCCGAAATCTTCATTTACTATTTCCATTTCATGCTCTGAAATTCTGCTAATTTCATATGAAGAGACTACTGAAGAACCATCATTTTCGCCCTTCTCCCACTCAAAACTAACCTTCATATGCTCCCCTTTTTCTCCGTGAAATCCCTTTTGTTTTCATGATTCATTTTCTCCCCTTCATGAAAATCACTCTTATTAAGGTTGAAGACTCATTCTTTAGCTTTACCGAAACCCCTCAAATAACCCACAGGACTTTATAATAAAGACTTTGTGTTATAAAGCCCTACCCTTCTAACCACTTCCCCTTTCTCATACCCCGCCATACGTTATTATATAAACTTTATTATAAAGTTCATATCATATAATATATGGCCCACCGCTTATCGCAAATTGCAATCTCGCATTATTGTATTTTCCATGGTTTGTTCAATTGACCCATCGCAAAAACTTGCAATGCGATCGTTCCGCTCGATCGCAAATCGCGTAATCACAATTTTGCATTTCGTTGTTTACGTCCGTTTGATCCATCGCGGATATTTGCGATGCGATTCGATCGCGTCGGAAATATTTGCGATGCAACCGCCCGATCGTAGTTTCTCTCTGTCGCATAATCCGCCCATTGCATATTCCCCCCTCCATCGCAAATCGCAAATCGCATTTTTCGTGAAACCCCTGATCACTCATCGCAAATATTTGCGATACGATTTTGCGATCCCTATTAACCTCCTCTGTATAAAGTCTCCACCGTTGGATGCAACCATCCAACGGTCCCAATATTTCACGCCTTCCAAAGAAGTTTTAACCTAAAAACGCAGGATTTCTTAATTGTTTTTGTGTTTTGCAGGTGTTTTTGGTTTCCCATTATATAATGAAGGAGAGCCGAGGGTTGGGAAAGACGTTTTTTGTGCCTTCGAGCTATTACAGAGAACCATTCACAGAGTTAAATTTAAATGATTTATCAATGTTTCATGAGCGTTGATAGCATAAAGAGCCCTGTGTGGCCCTGCACATTGACAAGACACTGTTTTATTCAAAAGAACAGTTAAAGAGTATCAGTTTTGAAGATAAATCATAGCAGATGAAGATTGAAGACAGTATTACAGGGACTAGGGCTAAGACGGTCATCAAAATCCTAATCCCCGACCCAAAACACATTTTAAAGAAAACCTAAAGTGTTTTATCAGACAGAAAGCCTCCACCGCCACATCTTGAGGCAAATTGATTCCTCAGCTACCACAGAGCCACCTGTTGCCTCAAACCTTTCAAATCAGAGGCCGAAGTTATTGAAGAAAATCAGATATTCGCCTCCAGCACAGCCAGGGAGTTACTTCTGCAAGGAAATAAATGCAGAACTATCTGCAGAAGTTACTCCAAACGTACACGGAGCCTCAAAGTCAAATAAAGCTCCCACCGAGCTTTGATATTAATTGTAAAACAGTTAATACAGTGAAACACCTATAAGCTTCTCCATCGAGCCCCTCAAAAGGTCGAGAAGTCATCACCCTGTATTAATTATCCTAAGAGGTCTTTTCCTCAGATCTTTTTCTCCTCATTCTTCTATAAATACTTCTGTAGAAGATGAGAAACTGTTGGTCACTGCATATCTGTAGCATGTAAATAGTTTTCTGAAGCTGCTGTAAGCTCTGTTTGTAAGGGAAAATACCTATGTTGAGCTGAGAAGCCTGAAGTTGTAAAGAACCATTGGACTTAAAGATTGTAACTGGTTTGGAACATCAATACAAGCTGATTTATGGGATCCTGGTCTATGTTGACGGTGATGTTATTCTCATTTGTAACTTGTTATTTTATTTCTGTTTTCATTTTGTTTCATTTTCCACTGTAAAGAACAGTTTAAACAGGGTTAGGATCTACTGTATATCAGTAACCTTCTCTAGCTGAGAAATCTTTATTTGAATGTTTTCTTCCAATCTGTGTTATTTAGGAGTGATTTAATTCAGTTTAAGCATAGGAATGTTGGCGTTCCCTCATCTGATTGTTTAGCTGAATGTCAGTCTTGAATGTTATGTTCAATATTAGTTAAGTAGAGATGAACACTGGAAGATATGGTGCGCCCTGGTCCTAGTTCCACTCCCAAGGACTATCTGAATGTTTCCCTTGGAATGTGTTAAAAGCTGGCTAGTTTAGAAGCACTTACCAGATCTTAGACCATTCTGTGTTATCTTTGTGTTTCCCCTTGTTTTTTATGTTTTCTATTGAAAGTGTGTCAAAGGCTGGCTATTTTATTAGTACTTCCCAGATCCTAGTCTGCTTTCATGTCCTTCTTAAGTGTTTGTCAAAGGCTGACTGGTTTAAAAGTACTTATCAGATCCTAGGCTTCTCTTCGTTCTGCATCTGTTTAATTCCCCTTCTTGATGTATCACTCCATTCCATAAATCAAACTTTAAAGAGATCCTTAGACATAGATGACTTGCCCCATGGACCACTCTTGCCTCTTGCTACTCCAATTAAAACCCTACTATGACTCCATAGCCCAATGGATTGAAGATGTTTCTTGCATATCTTCTTAGCTGAATCAATTTTCGCTTTCATTCATCTTCACCCTTCATTTAGACTTCCTTCACCTTCATTTATCCTTGTCCAATCAAAGCAAACAAAACCCTTGGTCTTCATAACTAGCCTAATATCATTACCCTAAACTTCAAAGACAAATCCATATTTGTACATATTGGAGAGATCCCTCTCCGGATTCAGGAGGGCTAGATCCTAGAATCCCAAAGTTGGTTGAAATGATGTTAACTTTGTGATCGGACTTTTTCCAATCTTGCTTATTACAGAGACCTAACATTTCTGGCGGCACCACTAGGGACTATTTTTGAGTTCATATTTGCTTGGCCATATTTTATAGACTCTTTAGTTTTCCATACAATCACAAAAACTCAGAAAAACCCAAAAATATTTCAGATTGGTATGCAATAAACATGGTGGTGGAACCATAAAACATTTTACCTCCTTTAGGGCTAAAAATTTTCCACCTGGCGACTCCACACTCTGAAACTCCCAGAAGACCAAATGACTCCACTGGTAGAAGACCCTGAACTGATTGACCAGACACAGTGACCTCTTTCTTGATTTACAAACATGATTCCAAGAATACAACAAAGATATGCCCCAATGAGTAGAGATCATATCCCTGGGTTTCCACATAAGATGCCCCAGGTGAATTGGGATGACAACCTGCCTGTTTTTCAAGGTGAAAAGTTTGATAACCCTTTATTACATCTTATCAAGTTTCACACACATGTATGGAGGTTGAAAGTTGAGTGGCATGAAGACTGCCTAATGAAAATGTTCATGTTAACATTAGAAGGAAAAGCTAGGGATTGGTATGAATGCTTAAGATCTAGTAGTTTGTTTTCTTTAAGAGACCTTGAATATGTGTTCTATGAGAACTATAAAGAAAACACTACATCATTATCATCGGGTGCAATATATTATGATCCATCACAAAACATCACCCAACACATTATAGATAATGAGGAAGCTTTGGAAGAGATGCATCCTAAAGATCTTTTAACAGCCATTCATGAGTTTAATCTCCTATTGAAAAATTTTAAGAACATAGATGAATCAGTTGAGGAAGAGATGATCCAAGAAATAATGGACGTTCCTCAAGATATCCCTGAAAACTCAAATATTGATTCATCATCCCTTATAGTTGAGGCTCAAGAAGACATCCAGCCTCAAAATCAGTCTTCGCAAGAGACAGAGAACTGTTGTACTCCTGTTCAAAGGAACCTAGAAACATCTTCCCCTTTGAAAGAGAAGGAAATAGAACAGACTATTTATAAACAGTCACTCTCTGAAACTTTTTGCAAAACAAACACTCTTGCCCATTCGCATAGAGAACTTTGTTGTACAGATTTAGAAAATTCTTTTGTAAATCATAATGAAGAGAGACCTACTGATAACCCAATATGTTCGACTGATGAAATTGTTTATTCCGATGATTTTCCAAATTTCGATCAGTCTGATGATGATGATGAGTTTCAAGCAAAAATTAATCACGCAGGGCAACCTGCGTTCGATTGGTGTTATGAGTTTCACCATCATCAACTTGAAAGCAGAAATCACCCATTTCAATCCATCACAAATCGCTTTCACATAATTGAAAATCAGCAGCCTTTCAACTCAGAAGGTGAAGAGAAGAGCAATGAAGAAATTTTTGAGCAGGAGGAAACCTTTGAAAGCACCCCCACTCGAGAATATAATAACCTCTTCACAGAATTTAGTCCACTGAATACGAGCATACAAGGGCCACAAGAGGACAACACTGTCAAATATGACGAGTCCTCCAGTTCAGAAGATGATGAAGATGAAGGAGAAAAACAAATAGAAGACTATCCTGCTGTGGATATATCATCTTCCCAAGAAGAAACTTCTCCCTTCACTGAAATTATTCTGTCATTTAAAGAGCCTGAATTTATATGAGAAGCAAGCATAAATTTAAAGGAAGAAAATATTTCACTGTTTGCTCTTGTACAGGTTAAGGATGACGAAACTTCCAAACAACATACTGAAGAGATAGTCCTCAAAGCTGATGTCTTGGAAGTAGATGATCTACCAATTGTGGAGGACCAAAAGGAAGAGAATCTTCATCTTTTCTTTGTTGATCCTATGGAAGAGTGTGTGGAAATCCTGACTGGCTCAAATTATCAAGCATTGATCCTTTTCAAAAGCCAGAGACATGAAAAGCTGTCACCTTCTGTGATAGCCTCGGTTTTGAAGATTAATCTTCAAAATATACTATGGATACCTCTGACAAGCATCCAGAGTTTCTTCTTCTTCTTGACATTACTCAGCTGGCTGCATTGGCACTTTTGTATCATATGAATATGTAAATACTCCATGTTTAGAATAGGTTAGATAGGAATGTCAATAAAGCTCAGTTCCGAGCATGTAGTTAGTTGTTGTTTTCTGCTTTGGAGAAAAAATCAAGGATTCAAAAAATACAGAAACAAAGAAAGAATGAAAAGAGGGCAGAAATGAAAACAAGAAAGGCACAGCCCCATGCCAAAAAAGAGAAATAAATCTGAAAGTGTGCAAGCTCAAATGCCACTCCTCAAAACACACTTCTAGTTAGTCAAAATTTTTAATCTTGACTAATTAGCTTTGAATTTTCTGCTGATAGGATAGTGAATTTGATTTACCAAACTGTTCAATCTTGGCTTATCAGTAGATAGATTAGGATAGAAATGAAGGTTCAAACAAACTCAAAATATGAACCTAAGTTTCCAAAGGAGGATGACTCAAAACTGTTTTATTTTCTGAGTCATAAAAGAGAAAAACTGGTTCTAATTTGCCCAAAATCTAAATCAGAGAACAAGGAAGAGACATCGCAAACAAAAGCAAAAATAGAGCTGTGAAGAAAAGAGAAGGCCATGATGAAAAACTTTCAGATCTTAAGCCTTCCAGTTTGATTTTTAAATTTTCTACAAATAATAATCTGTGTGCAGCTTGTTTTTATGCCATAGATCACAGCAAGTCAAACAGCTCAATCTTGACTTGACTGTTTTTAAATTTTTGTTGTAGAATTTAGAGAATGAAAGTTTGTTGGACAGTTTAATCCCAACAGACAGTAGATTAGGTAGAGAAAAATCTGGGCTCAACTGTTTAATCTGAGTTCAGGGAGAGATACGAAGTAGAATTAGATTAGTTTTTATGCTTTTAAAAAGAATAAAATGTTATGAAAAGAGTTTTCCAATCCAAGTGCACTCTGATGAAGAAAAAATGCTAGATCAGTAGGATTGGGTAGGTAGAAAGTTTGTATTGATGAAGGACCATTGTTTTCATGGCTACTAAATACGTTTTCAAACAAGATCATCCAGAAAAGGAAGGGCAGCCCAATGGATCAGGCACAAGTCAGCGCCCCAGAGAAATCAAGTCTGAATTCTTGATGCCTTCAAGAAGGCACCATCCCCAAGTGGAGCCACTGTTAGCCACCTATAATATTTTGTTATACCAAAAGGTGGCTAAGACTTTTTGAGCCTCCAAGAAACAAATTTTATCACTAAAAATTGTTGGCTCTTGAAGACTCCTTGAAGGCCTCATGCCTCTGTCCGAAATCTTCTTTTACTATTTCCATTTCATGCTCTGAAATTCTGCTAATTTCATAAGAAGAGACTGCTGAAGAACCATCATTTTCGCCCTTCTCCCACTCAAAACTAACCTTCATATGCTCCCCTTTTTCTCCGTGAAATCCCTTTTGTTTTCATGATTCATTTTCTCCCCTTCATGAAAATCACTCTTATTAAGGTTGAAGACTCATTCTTTAGCTTTACCGAAACCCCTCAAATAACCCACAGGACTTTATAATAAAAAATTTATGTTATAAAGCCTTACCCTTCTAACCACTTCCCCTTTTTCATACCCCGCCATACGTTATTATATAAACTTTATTATAAAGTTCATATCATGTAATATATGGCCCACCGCTTATCGCAAATCGCAATCTCACATTATCGCATTTTCCATGGTTTGTTCAATTGACCCATTGCAAAAACTTGCGATGCGATCGTTCCGCCTGATCGCAAATCGCGTAATCGCAATTTCTCATTTCGTTGTTTACGTCCGTTTGATCCATCACAGATATTTGCGATGTGATTCGATCGCGTCGCAAATATTTGCGATGCGACCGCCCAATCGCAGTTTCTCTCCGTCACATAATCTGCCCATCGCATATTCCCTCCTCCATCGCAAATTGCAAATCGCATTTTTCGTGAAACCCCTGATCACTCATCGCAAATATTTGTGATACAATTTTGCGATCCCTATTAACCTCCTCTATATAAAGTCTCCACCGTTGGATGTAGCCATCCAACGGTCCCAATCTTTCACGCCTTCCGAAGCAGTTTTAACCTAAAAACGCAGGATTTCTTAATTATTTTTGTGTTTTGCAGGTGTTTTTGGTTTTCCATTATATAATGAAGGACATCCGAGGGTTGGGAAAGACGTTTCCTGTGCCTTCGAGCTATTACAGAGAACCATTCACAGGGTTAAATTCAAATGACTTATCAACGTTTCATGACCGTTGATAGCATAAAGAGCCCTGTGTGGCCCTGCACATCGACAAGACACTGTTTTATTCAAAAGAACAGTTAAAGAGTATCATTTTTGAAGATAAAGCATAGCAGATGAAGATTGAAGACAGTTTTACGGGGATTATGGCTAAGACGGTCATCAAAATCCTAATCCCCAACTCAAAACACATTTTAAAGAAAACCTAAAGTGTTTTATCAGACAGAAAGCCTCCACCGCCACATCTTGAGGCAAATTGATTCCTCAGCTACCACAGAGCCACCTGTTGCCTCAAACCTTTCAAAGCAGAGGCCGAAGTTATTGAATAAAATCAGATATTCGCCTCCAGCACAGCCAGGGAGTTACTTCTGCAAGGAAATAAATGCAGAACTATTTGCAGAAGTTACTCCAAACGTACACGGAGCCTCAAAGTCAAATAAATCTCCCACCGAGCTTTGATATTAATTGTAAAATAGTTAATACATTGAAACACCTGTAAGCTTCTCCATCGAGCCCCTCAAAAGGCCGAGAAGTCATCACCCTATATTAATTGTCCTAAGAGGTATTTTCCTCAGATCTTTTTCTCCTCATTCTTCTATAAATACTTCTGTAGAAGATGAGAAACTGTTGGTCACTGCATATCTATAGCATGTAAATAGTTTTCTGAAGCAGCTGTAAGCTCTATTTGTAAGAGAAAATACCTAAGTTGAGCTGAGAAGCCTGAAGCTGTAAAGAACCATTGGACTTAAAGATTGTAACTGGTTTGGAACATCAATACAAGCTGATTTATGGGATCCTGGTCTATGTTGACGATGATGTTATTCTCATTTGTAACTTGTTATTTTATTTCTATTTTCATTTTGTTTCATTTTCCACTGTAAAGAATAGTTTAAATAGGGTTAGGACCTACTGTATATCAGTAACCTTCTCTGGCTGAGAAATCTTTATTTTAATGTTTTCCTTCAATTGTGTTATTTGGAGATGATTAATTCAGTTTCAAACATAGGAATGCTGGTGTTCCCTCGTCCTATCGTCTTAGTTGAATGTTATTTTTGAATGTTACTTTCTGCATATGTTGTGTGAGGATGAACTGGAAGGAAGATATGGTTAGCCCTGGTCCCAGACTTGTCTGCATAACTATCTGATTGTTTCCCTAGAATGTGTTAAAAGCTGGCTAGTTTAGAAGCACTTACCAGATCTTAGACCATTCTGTGTTATCTTTGTGTTTCCCCTTGTTTTGTATGTCTTCTATTGAAAGTGTGTCAAAGGCTGGCTAGTTTAAAAGTACTTACCAGATCCTAGTCTGCTTTCATGTCCTTCTTAAGTGTTTGTCAAAGGTTGACTGGTTTAAAAATACTTATCAGATCCTAGGCTACTCTTTGTTTTGAATCTGTTTATTTTCCCTTCTTAATGTATCACTCCATTCCATAAATCAAACTTTAAAGAGATCCTTAGACATAGATGACTTGCCCCTTGGATCACTCTTGCCTCTTGCTACTCCAATTAAAACCCTACTATGACTCCATAGCCCAATGGATTGAAGTTGTTTCTTTCCTATCTTCTTAGCTGAATCAATTCTCGCTTTCATTCATCTTCACCCTTCATTTAGACTTCCTTCACCCTCATTTATCTTTTTCCAACCAAAACAAACAAAAAACCTTGTCCTTAACAACTAGCCTAAAATCACACATAAAAGCAAACAAGATAAATCTTTGCATTTATTGGAGAGATCCCTCTCCGGATTCAGGAGGGCTAGATCCTAGAATCCCAAATTTGGTTGAAACGATGTTGTTTCTGTGATTGGAATTTTCCAATCTTGCTAATTACAGAGACCTAACACCCTCCACCTACACCTACAATTGAACAATAGGTTGGTCCTTATATTAGTGGATACCTTCAACAACCCAATTCTCCTTATGTTGGGTACCCTTCATCTGGTGGGTAGTTGTCTCCATCACCCCCTCCTCCTTTGGCAGGGGGGAAACCTATCACCAGTATACTACAGATTATTGCTCAATCTTCATTGGATCCTCCTTATCCTGATTTTAACGCTAATGTTGGGAAACCTACTTTTCCAGTCCAACCTTGTTCAGTTATAATTACATTTGTATATTATCAATCTATACCATCTACATCCCAAATTCCTACCTATGAATCTATGTCTCAACAAGCTCAAATAAATGTAAGCCAACATTTATAGGCTTCCAATATGAATCAATCTATTCCAAAGGTATCTGGTACCTCCCAAGTCCCACTGACATAGCCTTTACAAGGCACCTTATAGTCTCAACTGCTTGGACAAGGTATCCCTTAAATATTAGTAGGACAAATTGCATATGGTATGGAGTGACCCCCATCAACTCCACCTTATGTTGGAATGATGAAAAATGCCATGGGGAAATAGTATCAACCTCTTCAAGGTATCCCTCAAGTGCCTTATGAAGGCCAGCAAATCCAAACCCAACCACTCCAACATTTACAAGGTTATCCTAGATCTGGACAAAAAGGGTATGCGTATACTAGTTATCAAAATCCTCCCTATCCTAGTAACTAGGTTCCTCTTTATCAGAACCCTCCTTATTATGGAACGCAGAAACCTGTTTCTCAGGCTATCCCATCCTATCTAGGTTATCCCCCTCTGGATTTTAATAGGAAGTTTCTATTTTTGACCACTATTGAACTACCAGATTTGACTTGGCTCACGAATGATCCAATTGCTAATTCTTCTTGGTGGTAGATAATTCCTACTAAATTTCTTTCTGATATCCCAAAATTCAATGGGAATCCTAGAGAATACCCTTCCACATGTGATGAATTATCATTTGTGGTTTTCTTACAAATCCCTTAATGATGATTCTGTTAGGGTCCCGTGATTCGGCCGATTGGTAAGCCAAATGACGATGTAACATCAAACCAGTCTTTGGAGCCAGAGTACCTAGCCTTCCTTGGACTCAGAGAGGGCTCTCTCTATATGTGTAAGGGATATCTGTGTGTTTGCTTATTGTGTTCTGATTTTGGGCTAGTTATGAAGTAAGTTTTTGGTTTTGGTTTTTTAAGTTATGAGGGATGAAACTGATCAAAGATATAAAATAGGTAACAAGATGTTAGATTAACTGGGCTATGGGGTCGAAAGGTCAAGAAAGCTATTAGATGATGATACAAGGCTGTTGAAGGGCCGATTTGATTCAAGGTAGAAAGGATCTTTGGGAAAAATGGAGTAAATGGACATCAAGTTTGTGAACAACAAAGGGTTTCAAGCATAACTAGTTTAATAGCAGACAAAAGCATGGTAGGGAAAACCATTAATCATGCAAAATGTAACTATAAGCTAATCAATACATTGAAATAAACATTCAAACCATACATAGAGACTTTTAACTCTCTAACTTCGAGAAATGGCTATCAGAATTTGGGGAAAACACATAAGGCAGACTAATAACTCAAAATACTATGTCGAAATGCCTAAACACAGTTCTTCAAGTCATTGGGCACTTTGAAAACAAGATTTGCATAGTTTTAGAAAAAGGGCTAGATCGAAACTAGGCCTCCTTGGTTCAACAAGATGATAATCTAATCAGTCAAAGAGATAGTTTCATGGATGGAGCTATGGACAGCCATAGGTAAGCAGGGCGTATCGTAAACCATACTTAGCAATACATAGAACTATGAATGAAACAAGCAACAATATCCTCAGGTTACTAAAGAGCAATTAAGAATTCTTTAATGTGACTAAGGAGGAAGAAAACATGAAAGCTATGAAGAAACAGGAAATTTGAGGTGCCTCCAAGGGCATATCTCAAATTTGTTCTCTACTGATCTATAGCAAGCAAGAAACATGTCTTCATGAATGAAAAATAGAAGACAAAACATAGAAAGAAACACTATACCATTCTACCAAGTCATGGAATCCATCAACAATCCTTCATCATTCATCCAAGAACATCCAAGAGGCAATCCAAAAGCATAACACAAGTATTTCTTCCAAATCTCATATGACCATATATTGCTTCTCTTCTCAAGTTCAGCCTTGTTTACAATGCAAGCCTTTGGAATAAATAGGCCAAGGAGAGGAAAACCTCATGGTTCAACTTGCCATCCTATTGGCCTAATCAAAATATCTAGATTTGTCCTTGAGGCTTTGCAAAGCCCAAGGCACAAAAAATATCTCATAAAATATCTAAAAAATGCTAAAAAAGGGAAAATAATTGACTTTTCCTCACTTCTCATGTGCAAAAATAGCTAAACACACATGAGGAAATATCAGTTTTTAAAGGCTCAAAAATTACAAAAATATTCAAAATTTACATCAACAAAAGGTCCCCTGACTTGCCGACAACATTTGGCAGCCTTCTCGATGTCGAAACGAGGCTCATGATAGCTCGTTGGAAAGATCTGAGTGTCTATTTTCCGAAAAACTGAAATTTTTCCAATATGATGCCTGGAAGTCCTCCAAAACTGCACCTGTGTGTAAAAAACCAAAAATTACAGTCTGCTGATAGACCGGGCAGAGTGTGCAAAAAGCGAGCCTTTTTCACCATTTCGGGGAAGCAAATGATCTCCAAATGTCCTGAAAATTGCTAAGGGTGTGCCCATGAAATTATGGCATCCAATGATACCATCCTCCTCCTTTGACGAATCCCCAAAATGAAATGGCGAATTTCATGAGTTTTGATAAAAACTCAAAAATGCCAAAAAACCAAAACATGTCAAAATGCGCCCAAAATCGGTGAACATGACCCTCAAGGGTCCTTAGCAACATGCTCTAAAGAAGAAGCCAAAATATGAAGTCTTTATATGTCTCTCTTCACTTTCCATGCTGGGCGCTTCCCTTCTACTTCCTTTAGCTTCTCTTGGGCAGCCTTTAACTTGCGACGGGCAAACTGATTTAACTTCTTGTAATGTCCCGTCATTCTCCTTTGAAGATCTAGATCCCTGTTTTCCCTCTCCAACTTCTTCTCTAAATGGTCATTTACTCTTTCAAGCCATGCCTCCTTATTGTTTTCTACCTCCTTTTCAAACAATGCTGTGAGAGGAGTGGATTCTAGAAGGGCCTTCTCTTCCTCTTTTTGTCTTTCAAGGGCTCTTTTAAGCCCTATGGTTCTAGGTTGGTCTTCTTCTTCACTTTCATCAAAATCACCTATGAGATCATATATCCTTGCTTGGGCTTTGGAAGCCTCTTTCTTGTATTTGGTCGCTCGTGTCTCATAGACAGCCATATGGACACTCATTTTCCTGTTTTGGATTTCAAGAAAATGATTGAAATTCCTCGCCCTATGAAGATCACCTTTCAATGCATCAATTTCTCTCTCTCTTTGGATCAAAAGGTTTTTGAGAATGCGGGCCTCATTATCACTGTCATCACTTGGGATTGGGATGATATTGTATGCACTCTCCAACTCATGACCTCCTCCTACCTTGCCTTTCCCTTTGCTTTGGAAGGCTATCCCAGCGCTCTTCCTTTTGGGAAAATCAATGATAGGCTTCTTAGGTAATTTACCTTTGCTTCGAAGAGCTCTTGTCACATTTGGAGTGACCACCCTTGGCATTCTTTTCCTAGCTATCCGGGACTTTTTATTTTTAGGAGAGGAAGGCATGATTCCTTTACCCTTGTCATCTTGCTTGTCACCCCCTTGAATTTGCTTTTCTTCTTAAGGTTGTTGTGTATCTTGAGGAGGCTGTTGTGCATCATGAGGAAGCTACTGTGTATCTTCTTTAGGTTGTTGCTGCTCCTCAATATCTTGCTGCTGTTCTGCCTCACTTTCCTGCTGATTCTGCTGTTCAAACTACTGCTCAAATTGCTGCTCAAACTGCTGCCCTTCATCATCATTTTTATGTTGTTCATCACCACTGAGTTGCTGCTGTCCAGCACTCTCCTCTTCTTGTTCCTGCTACTGCACATCATCACCACTGTCATGATGCTTCCCCTCATCTTCAGTTTGATGCTCTTCATCTTTTTCTTCATGCTCATGTTCTTCCTCTACCTGCTGGCCACTTCCTTCTCCTTCTCCCTGCTCTTTTGTTTGTGTTGTGGTGAATTTGAGCTTTTTAGGAGTAGGCCTGCTAGAAGAAGGGGAGGGGCGACGAGTAGGAGATGTAGGGGATGTATGGACTGGAGGGACAGTGGAGAAATCTGGGTGACTGATGAAAACATCCCAAGAAACCCCTTTCTTCTCAAGCTGGTGAAGGATGATGATTTTAATGAGAGAGTGATGGAATAGAGAGGCTATTTGCTGTGACAAAGGCTTCTTTTGTACAGAGGAAGCCATTTTCTCAATGCTTTTGCAAAAGAAGAAAGGAAGATTTAGCTGCTTGGTCCTTGTGAAGTGCATCAACAGTCGGATGTGGTATGCATAAACACGAGAGAATCTCCCCTCACAAGTGAAATATTTCATGACAATCTTCATGAGGTGCGCATAGCTGACTAGAAGATAAGAGAAAGGAAAAATAGTAGGGCATGCTTCTCTGTGTTCAGGCTTGAGGAAGGGTTTGTAGTCATCCAAGTCCAAATAGCTTTGTTTGAACCATTTCTCGCCAATGTATGGGATTTTAGTAGCCTTGGATATGGATCTCGAGGAGAACTTGAAATCAAGGCCTGCCACTTGAAAATGTTTGTCTTTGAACCTCAAGGTGCACAAATGTGTTAAAGGAGAGAAGCTTTTGACTTCTTGCACCCTTTGGCAAAAATCCAAGTACCCCACCTCATGAAAATTGAATAGGATAGATGGGTGTGCATTGACCTCCTCAGTGGAAATTGGCTCATACCTCTTGTGCAACCCACTTCTGCTATCTTGCCTAGGAGGAATCTTGATCTAGATGTGCTCTTGAAACACCAAACTGCCTCAAAGTTTTTGAAATGTGTTTTTAAACCAAAACTCTGTCTCAGTCTGTCAACTCATTGTAAGATCAGGCGACAAAGATTTCAAATGTAGTGTGAAATGCCCTCCTTTGGTATAAGACCCCTATTCTTTTAGGATACTGCCTTTTCTACCCTTTTCATATCAATCAGCCAATATTCATAATGAAAACACAGTAAACAAGGATAAATACAGTCAACTTCAACAACAGATTCAACAATATGAAGACAGTCAGTCACAAAAGGCATCTACACAGTCCAAAGTCACTGTGTAATAGGATAAGAGGATAGAGTTTATTGTGTTTTTAATGTAGTCATAAAAATCCTGTAGCATTCAACCACAACAAACTCCTCCTTAAACAAAATACTGCCCTCTTTACTTCACTGTTCCTCACACCATTTTGACAACACCTCCAAATGTAAAATGGTGACCTCATTTACTGGCTATGTTTTATGAGTGGAAAGTTAAGACACTGTTTTGTCTTTTCAACACACAGAGGAGATTTTTGGAAAGTCACCAAAGTTCATCTAATGGTCATTGTGTAAGGAAAATGACCCACTATTTTGCCCTTTAAGCCCTGTGCTCCTCTCCTTTCTTCATCACAGTTTGAGGGCAGTTTCAATGCTCTTTTAATGCAATCTCAACACTCTTTAAAGTTTCACCTCTGACCAACATAAAACAGCAAATCTCATTGTTTCACACAACACCTAAAACTGTGATTTAGATTGTGATGCTTAACCCCTTCCCATCACTTAGCAGTTTTAAAAAACCAAGGGAGGCGCATAGAAATACCTCAAGAACTTGATGATGGCTTTGTAGACGCGTTTGTGCAACCTTCAGAGGTGATTTGAGGGCGTTTGGACATTTTAAACGTGCGCAGAACGTTTGCAATGGAGAGCGCCGCGCAGATTTTGGTGTCGGGTCACCTGTCGGGCCGACAGGACCCAAAACTACAGGCGCGCCGCGCAGCCTTTTTATCCTTTGTAATTTCTGTGCCTGGGCGCGCCGCACAATTTAAAAACCAAAAACCTCTGTGTAATTTGCTCCGAATTCTTTTCTCCGATCTCAAGGGCAGCAAGAGGGGTCCTTTTGGCGTGTTGAAATGTGAAAATGCACGGGCAATGGTCCCTTGTTTCCTTTAAATGAAAATAAAATGAAAAACCCTTTGATTTTGACTTGTGATGGTTTTTTGAAAGTGTTGCTCTTTGAAACAATGCCTAGGCTCATTTTTTGAAACCTAAATGATCTTAACTTTGCTGAGGGGGGCCCACCTCTTTGAACCATATTGGCAAGGGGATTTTCATGCCTTTAAACCAAGTTAATAGGTATCAACCTATTCATTTAAAAAAAACATATTTAAAAGGTTAAAATCTTCTCACTGTGCATATATGTTTGAAAGGTGATTTCTGCCACTTTTGTCCCTTTGGGGACAATTTAACATAGAAGCTCCACTTAAATAATATATCAATGATCTATGGGCCATCTTGCCATTTGCAAGGAGATGACCTATCTTTTCAAAACTTGATTTGGCATTTTCTGCTCCATACACCTATATCTGCTTGCTAGAGGAAAACAGGATCAACTCCACCTTATAATTGTAGCTGCATGATTCTAACTGATGCTCCTTTCTGACTGTGGGTGAGACCTAGTCATGTTTTCCTGAGATTTCACTATTCTCTGTCTAATAAGAAGGACTTTTTCTTCTAAAAGCTATTCTCTTATCCAAAATGTAATAGCATAGTGCTTTGATTTGTTTTCATAGGGAAAGTGCCTACCTTTATGATAGTGGCATGCCTATTTTGCTCTTAATGAGATCCAGACCCTGAAAACATGCCAAAGTCCTTCTTGCATCATATGAAGAACTGTGTCTAGCTGCAATAATTTTTGGGGAACTGAGCTCAGATTTTCTTTGTCAACTTATGATAGTAATCTGAAGGAAATCCTCTTATGAGTAGGGGAATCAGTGTCCCTTGAAACATAATCATTATCATGTCCTTTGCCAGTGTAATGACACATCATATCAACCACTCTTCAATCTTGTTTTTTTTGAGCTACAGACTATCTTTTGAAAGAAAACCTGTTAAGAGATAAGCTTGACCTCCTTGGATTTCCGTGGTAACCTTGCTTTCCTTTTTGGTCTCTTTACATTATTTCTCTATTTCAATTATCTCCTATTATGTTTATACTTTGCCTATCAGTCAGTGAGAAACCCTATAAATAATGATTACTCTGGCCCACTGCTTATGAATGAAGGAGGCCTTTCACTTGGCGAAATATCTAATGTTTTGTCAACCTTCTATCTCAGCCATATGAAGGCTGCCTGATGAACATATTGACAAGGGTTTCTTTTACACATGATGGCAGGAAAACAAAATTTAAAAATATTACTGCTTTTACCTCAACCTTCAATCATTACTTTTCTTCAGAAAACCGTAGTCACTGTCTCACTGTTTATTAAAAAAAAATCTGTCTTACAGTCAGTTGCAGCTTTTCAAGTAAAACTTTGGCCATCGCCCTCTGCTTATAGGTGAAGGAGGCGCTCAAACCCTCTGCTTATAAATGAAGGAGGTTTTTAGCCATGACATATCATTAGCCGTTTGACAGTGTTGTTTTTTCTTCTACTGTCCTTTCAGGCCTTGAAGGTGGTTGCATGAGCTTGATGAAAAACTCTTCGCTCTGTGCTGCATCTTATGGCTTAATATCACATTGAGAAGCAGTTTTCTTCTCATGTGGTGCCAAAAATTGTCTTCTGAGATGCTGGTATGTTTCCTGTCCTTGAAAGATCCATCAAACACTGTAAAACACCTAAAATCAGCTTGAGATTATGGCCTATGTATTGCTGAGACTTAAGGGCGTATTAGTGGCGCGACTTAGGGTTGTGACCAACTTTATTAGTAGAGTGGGAGGTCTGTTATGACTGGTCTATAGCAGATGGAGGTTTTTTGGCTCTTGGATAGTTTTCCAAGGGTGAAATGCCTTAAAGCGCCACTTCCTAACTTAGGGGAGATTGTTTGAATAGATTTGGATTGTCTCTTTAGAGCTGATGGGCAGACTAGTATGGCTGAGGCTAGGTAGGATTTGATAATGGGGTTTCATCTCGTCATGGGCGGACTAAAAGGTAAGAGGGAAAAAAATTTTATGGGTGTTTTCCCAGCTGGAAAATTTGACAAATTTTTATATCAGCTGTTGGAAAACTTGGCTGTTACAACTAGTCATCACCAACAAGTAAAAAATACTGATGACTAACAGATTCCATTTGATTGCTTCTTTTCCAACATACACTTATAGGTTCCACAACTAAATGGTATACTAAATTACCTAGATCTTGATTCCACAATTTTAGTTCCTTAGCAACTACATTCCTAACACATTTCCAGTTTCCCAGATGATATGAGACCAGAGCGAAAATTTTGACCAATTTGAAATACAATAATGCTACTCACATTTTAGATTATATTCATGAGTGTCAACGTCATTTTAAATTGGTTAAAACATATGCTCCTAAAAAATTATTAGCGGAATGGTTCATTCTGTTGCCATCAATCACAAAAGATGTAGCTAAGGGTGGAGTAGTGACTCAAGAGAAAGTTATTTCTTGTGCCCAGTATTTGGATCTCATTTATACCCAATTTGGCATACTTTATGAGAAAATACCAAACGCTTTGAGAACCTCAAACACTATTCCTTAGCCTCATGGTAAAGAATCACATGTTGTTGATGACGTGATTGGTTATGTTAGCTCACAATAAGAGAGTAAACAATCTGGTGTTGCTCTTACGATTGCCAAAAACCCTCCATCCAATCCTCCCATGGCTTCTACTTCTGAGATTAATGTTGTTCAGTCAAATAAAGGAAAATATCAACAACAACCAGGAATTAAGAAGAAAGGTAAAGGAAAGAAGAAGAAATATTCTCCTTTGCGGGGTAAACAAACCAATTATTCCTCTGATCAGAAACAAAATCCTCTCTATCTATGTTTGATATGTAATGATGAGAACTTCACTTGTGACTATCCTCACCAGGCAGAAGTGAACCAATTATTGAAATCTTCTACTTCACCTATTGTGTTGACCAAACCGTTTCCCAATCAGGAGACTCACATGGTTGCTCGGGACCCTACTTCCTCTAACTTGGTTTTAATGCTTTCCTCTACAAAGCATAAATATGTTATTATGGTGGCCACCCGAATACTATGGTAATGTGAATCCTCTGAATGACCAAGCTACTGATCAACCTACTAGTTCGAAATCATATCCATGGGTTCCTACTCCGCCTATGATTCCTACAGAATTAACTGCTAAGCCTTTGAAGGGTGTTATCTATAAATCTGCTTTCAACCCTTGTGTAAGAGCTTCTCAAAATTATAACGTAGTTGAGGACCTGTCTCAGTCTCCATCAGCTATGTCCACTCTCGAGGTGTTGCAAAATTGTTTCTCCCAAAAGAAGGCTTTTATTTTTTCTATCAGTTGTATTGATCCTTCAGATTCCAACCTAGTCATTTTCAATCATGAAAAATACTCACCTTGACTTCTGGCTCAATTTCATTTTATGATCCAGATTTTCATCCACGGTAAGAACATCCATTTTTCTATTGTGGACAAGGGAGCCTCAACTTGTATTATGTCTTTATCCTGTTGGAAGGAGATTGCTTCTCCTCAATTGATTCAGTCAACAACCACCTTGAAGGATTTTGATGGGTGAACATATAAAACTTGTGGTATTTTTAACTCCTTGCAGGTAGAATTAGGAGGTAAATATGTATCCATAGAATTCTAAGTTATTGACAGACCACTTCACTATAATATTCTATTGGGTTGCATGTGTGTTTTTGCCATGGCTGATGTTGTTTATAAATATTTCCAAATGATCACATTTCCCATAAAGACAGGATCATATCCATCGATTAACTCAAATTTTTTGCCTCTAGTTCTAAAGTTACAGGAAGTGTCCCTCTTTTAGGGGAAACTATACACTCTTACCAACATGTCGGGGTTGGACTACTTAAGGATTCCTCTCTCATGGGAACCTTTTCTCTTCCTCCTCCTTAGCTTCCTGAAAGCTGTCCTTTTATTTTTGTTGATGGTGTTGGACCAACCAACATTTAGGGGATATCCCCGATATTAATTCCCAACAAGACCTCACACTGTTTTGAGTAAGATTCCCAGTAGTGTGGTTTTTAATGATATGTCGTGGATTACAAAACACATACAATGGTGTACAATGTCTTTGGTTAAAGCAAGTGTGTGACCTTGCGGAAATTCAATATGATGCATGAGTGGTTCTAATAGCAAAGGGGGGGAGGAACTGAGCTCCTTGGAAGCTTGTAATAGTACGCAACTTGAAAGTAACATATGAGCTGAAAAGACATCACAAAAACTAACAAGCGGAATAGTCCACAAGATAAAGGTGATGGGTTAAAACATGAGGACACATTCAACCAATTTCGTAAAATGAAAATGAAATAGTTCATAAGAATATGCACAAGTTAAAAAAAATACATTGCAAAGATAACCAAGACAGTCCAACTTTACAATATATGCATGAAGACGTATCGTCTCTGATTTAATTATAAGTGAAATTTCCATTCATACAGACAACATGACGAACCACTTGCCCCAATAGTGGAATGTGAAGTCAACAAAACCTTATCCTCCCAAAGAAGTATACTCCCTCTATGCTATGGAGAAGCTAAGGATGACACAAAAATACCAAGCCTTTTCTAAGCCTATGCCTAGCCAAAAGCTTGGCTCCCAAAAGCCCCTTACAAGAGTTATGGGGATGTATTTATAAAAAATGGGGGTGACTCTTTGCATGCCCCCTTTGTGACTCTTGGAATCCCCTCATGACTCTTCAAATTACATATGACTCTTCACATTCCATCATGGACATATAGAATTTCACTTATACAATAATTACAAATAATATTACAATTTCCACTCATACCCATATAAGACAAAATAGGGTAGAGACAACTTGACAACCTAACAAGAAAAAAAAATATAATGCTGGAGTTGGGGTGAAATTAAGACGGGTATCTTGGACTTTGCGTCTCTTGGTCACATACTAATATCAATATTGGTACTATGCAATGGTCTCCCTAAACTGTGAGATAATGTTAGGCTATAAGTGGACTCTTGCCTCCAATGCATCCAAGTACAATCTCTTGCAACCGGTCTTCATTTCTTCTTCAATCAGGTGCAACATTGTTTTGACCTAAACCAAGCCACCAATGTAGGAATCAAATTATGTATGTTGATCTCCATGTCCTTGTGAGTGGCCATTTTCTCTAGCTGCTTCAGGTACAAATCAATCTCCTGTCGAACTTGTTGTTTGTGTGTAGTCTCAATGAGTGTACCAATTGATGGGATCCAGTGGGTTCTCACCATGAAATAAAAAATGCTGCATATCCATACATATGTGACCTGAATGCTTCTAATGAGTGAGGGGAGTTTCTTTTTGTTTTAGATAAACATCCAAACTATGAATTTCACTAACTCTGCCCAGAACTTCATATTCTTTACTAGTGTAAGCATTGCGACCTTGTATTGCATTTTCCATTCATGCATGGTGGTGATGGAAGCCTATATATTCCTAAGGATCCTGAAAAACTCTCTGCTTTGCCTTAACAAGTCATTCATATGTAAAATTGCCTTATGTACAGTTACCAACTCCTCATAAATATCTTGCATAGTGTCTCCAAGTGTGAATACTTCAACAAGTATCGTCGCTCTTATCTCCTCACAGTACATATGTGTGGAAGGTGCGTTTTGCGCTGCTGCACGAAATTGTTCATCCTCTTGCCAAAGTGCCTATATGTTCTGTGTCAAATGATTTTTCTTGGGAACCAAGCACTGGGTGTTAGATATGGCTATTCCTACGAAGGCCCATATGGCATCGAAAATGGCATTTGTATTCCTACTAGTGTCTGCCATGATCACCCTTTCTCTCATGAATGAAGGTGATGCATGATCATCCAGGAAGTGCTTTCTTCAGTACACTTGTACAATATTCTTATGTAACTCATCAAATGATATATTGTACACATCCATGACCAGATCATCATCAAGGGGAACTACCTCCACTTCCTCTCTTGGGGCTTGTTCTAACCCTGAAGGTGGTGGAGTATGAATGTAGCATACACCTCCCCTCACATCTACCCCAGTAACCGGCCAACCAGGGTAAAAATGAGCTCAGGGTAGTTAAGAGAAGACTCAACCCTCTTGGTGACTTTAAGGAAGTGGAATCAATGTAAAAAACCATAACACAGACTCCCTGCACCTGCTAAAGGACCCCCAGAGGCTATCCTAGTCATCAAGCTAACTTTACCCTAGGTCCCACTTACTTTTACTGAATAAAACCTTGGACGCTCCCTTGATATGGGTAAGGGCGCGTATGGGAAGATCTGGACGCTCCCACAACACAGCCATGCATGCATATAGGGAAATTTTTTCCCATAAATGTGCTCGCGTCTGTGGGATTTAAGACACTTTTTGAGCCCAGAATCCTAGACACTGCCCAAACATTCCTGTAGCTTTCAAAATCTATCAAAAACATGAAGAAAATTCCAAATAACCAAAAATTAACTACAGGACTAGGCCTGACCATCCCCAATCGAGACTGACATTTTTTCAAACACTTGGAATGAATGAAATCTACAGCCCTAGAATACAAGAAAAAGCACAAATGACTGAAAAACCTTGAGATACATTACAAGAAGGATCACCACCCTCTTCCTTGAATTTATATGACATCAATTACGTCTTGCATCCATTATATTAACATTTACAAGTAAATACATGAAATAACCATGACATGAACGAGTCATTTAACCATGCTTATAACCAACATAAAACCATGGAAATAACAGTGAGATAACAACCATTAAATCCACACATTAATAATTACAAAAGAATAGCATTCGCCCTCAGCTTTCGCCCTCAGCTCTTGAAAAATGGTAAGTTCTTACTGCAGGCCCTTCCTCCTATAGTAGGGTTGACTTTATTTGGGTTTTTTTGGTCAATTCCATTGGATTGTGTTAGGTTGTAGGGTTCTCTCTAGATGTCTTCCAATGTTCTTTCAGATGAGTTTCAAAGAGGATGTGTAAGATGTGTATGTGCTTGCATGAATTTGGCTCCACCAGTTTCATGAAGTTTAAGCTATGGATTTTGGTTTGACAAACTCATCCATCTCAACACCCAGTAACGAATTGCCCTTGGTCTGATCTATATTGAAGGTGAAGTGCAAAGTGGTAGAGAATGGGAGATCGAAAGTCATCAAGTTTATCACAAGGGTAGTACTACAGATCGAAAGTGACCACCTCTACCCTGGATTCTGAAATCCATCCAGCAATTCCAAAGCTCAAAACTAAGATAAAAATCCTAACACACCATGGAATTTGGAAAAAGGCAAGGCAAGTCTAGAATCCATTGTCAAAACTTGACAAAACCATGCCACTGACAACAAGAGAACCAAGTACCAACATGCATAATCCATGGATGTTAGAACTATCTACGAAATCACACATTCAATATGTTACATGCAAGCATTTCTGCTAAAGCTACTAGATCATGCTTTTCCTTGCTTTATCTTTTATTTCCTTTCCCTTCCTTGTCCTTCCTTTACTTTCTTTCCTCCTTCTTGGCTCAATGTTGACTCTGCTCCAAGAAAACTCTAAGTATCCAAGAGTATGATAGAGAGAGAATAATGATATAGCTCCAAAACTGAACTGACAAAAGGTACCAACTAATCCTCAGAATCCTTTTTATCAACGAGGCCTCTATTTCCTTCATTTTCCATTATTTTCCTTCAACTTCCTCACATGAAACTTGCGACATTTTACATTCATTTTATCCTAATTCCCTTTATTTTCATAAATAAATGTTCCAATTTTTATTTTACCTCTTTAATGCCTTAGCCATTGCCTTTACAAATTTCACTTTTCCATAAACACATATCCAATGATGCCCACTAGGATATATTTTCCCAACATTCAACTTGGAATAAGTGTCCCTTAACCGTGGTATTATTTTTTCCTTTATTAAATTTTATTACATGAAATTTTAGCTTGGGTTTGTTACACTGAAATGTAGCCCACGTTATGTTGGGCATCATGTCCAAATCTTCATCTCACGGCTCCGGTCCCACTTCCATGTTTGTGAGTTCAATCAACTATTCTAGCTCTTGAGCAAACTCTTGTTCCTACATCTATTCGCTCACTCCTCACTAGTACATTTGGGGGAAATTCTGACACTTGGTTCCGATGCTTTTGACCAAATGTCGGAAATTTCCCCAAATTTTTTCAAACCCACCCGAAACTGTCGCTATACCAACACTTAGAGAAAAGTGTCACAATACCGACACTTAGACAAAGTGTCGCAATTGCGACATTTAGAGGAAGACGTTGCAATTGCGACACTATGCCCCAAAGCATCGCTATTGCGACGGCTGCCTCCAAACGTCGTAAGTGCGACACAATGTCTAAGTGTCGCAATTGTGACATTTGGAGGCATCCGTCGCAATAGAGACGCTTTGTCCGCCGTCGGTATAACGACACTTATATGAGCGCTACATAAAAATATGAAACTTATATGTGCGCTACATAAAAATGATTTTATTAAAAACTACATTAACGTCTGATATCACGCGCGCATTCGCCCTCTGCTCTTGCAGAACAGCATTCACCCTCAGCTCTTGCAGAACAGCATTTTCCCTCAGCATTCACCCTCAGCTCTTGTAGAACAGCATTCGCCCTCAGCATTCGCCCTCAGCTCTTGTAGAACATCATTCTCCCTCAGCATTCACCCTCAGCTCTTACAGAACAGCATTCGCCCTAAGCTCTTGCAGAACAGCATTCACCCTCAGCATTTGCCCTGAGCTCTTGCAGAACAGCATTCACCCTGCATTTTCCCTTAGCGTTCGCCCTTAGCTCTTGCAGAACAGCATTCGCCCTCAGCATTCGCCCTCATCTCTTGCAGAACAGCATTCACCCTCAGCTCTTGCAAAATGGTAAGTTCTTACTGCAGGCCCTTCCTCCTATAGTAGGGTTGACTCTATTTGGGTTTTTTTGGTCAATTCCATTGGATTGTGTTAGGTTGTATGGTTCTCTCTAGATGTCTTCCAATGTTCTTTCAGATGAGTTTCAAAGAGGATGTGTAAGATGTGTATGTGCTTGCATGAATTTGACTCCACCATTTTCATGAAGTTTAAGCTATGGATTTTGGTTCGACAAACTCATCCATCTCAACACCCAGTAATGAATTGCCCTTGGTCTAATCTATATTGAAGGTGAAGTGCAAGGTGGTAGAGAATGGGAGATCGAAAGTCATCAACTTTATCACAAGGGTAGTACTCCAGATCGAAAGTGACCACCTCTACCCCGGATTCTGAAATCCATCCAGGAATTCCAAAGCTCAAAACTAAGATAAAAATCCTAACACACCATGGCATCTGGAAAAAGGCAAGGCAAGTCTGGAATCCATTGTCAAAACTTGACAAAACCATGCCACCGACAACAAGAGAACCAAGTACCAACATGCATAATCCATGGATGTTAGAACTATCTACGAAATCACACATTCAATATGTTACATGCAAGCATTTCTGCTAAAGCTACTAGATCATGCTTTTCCTTGCTTTATCTTTTATTTCCTTTCCCTTCCTTGTCCTTCCTTTGCTTTCTTTCCTCCTTCTTGGCTCAATGTTGACTCTGCTCCAAGAAAACTCTAAGTATCCAAGAGTATGATAGAGAGAGAATAATGATAGAGCTCCAAAACTGAACTGACAAAAGGTACCAATTAATCCTCAGAATCCTTTTTATCAACAAGGCCTCTATTTCCTTCATTTTCCATTATTTTCCTTCAACTTCCTCACATGAAAATTGCGACATTTTACATTCATTTTATCCTAATTCCCTTTATTTTCATAAATAAATGTTGCAATTTTTATTTTACCTCTTTAATGCCTTAGCCATTGCCTTTACAAATTTCACTTTGCCATAAACACATATCCAATGATGCCCACTAGGATATATTTTACCAACATTCAACTTGGAATAAGTGTCCCTTAACCGTGGTATTATTTTTTCCTTTATTAAATTTTATTACATGAAATTTTAGCCTGGGTTTGTTACACTGAAAGGTAGCCCAAGTTATGCTGGGCATCATGTCCAAATCTTCATCTCATAGCTCTGGTCCCACTTCCATGTTTGTGAGTTCAATAAACTATTCTAGCTCTTGAGAAAACTCTTGTTCCTACATCTGTTCGCTCACTCCTCACTAGTACATTTGGGGGAAATTCTGACACTTGGTTCCGATGCTTTTGACCAAATGTCGGAAATTTCCCGAAATTTTTTCAATCCCACCCGAAACCGTCACTATACCAACGCTTAGAGAAAAGTGTCACAATACCGACACTTAGACAAAGTGTCGCAATTGCGACATTTGGAGGAAGACGTTGCAATTGCGACACTATGCCTGTTTTGGGGAATATCACCCTAGAGGTTCGTTGGGTTACAACCTCCACAAAGAAGGGGCATGCTACTTAAGAAGGACTCACACAACCATACATGTTCAAGAAAAACTAAATAGAGTAGATCGAGGAAGTTACCCGTAGGTCCTACGGTTGAAGCAGATCCCGCGTGGTCCAAACCCCCGGCAACCGTCCTTCCTTCTTAACCTGAAAGACAAGAAGAAACAAGCACGAAGAACTGGTTGTACATCATATATCTACTCTAAATGTTAGCGAAATCGATATGAAACATTAAATAAATCATAATGAATGCTTAAATAACAATATTCTCATATATGAAAGCACACACTGACACATATATTTCGGGAACAAGATGGTACTTCTGTATTATAAATAGCATGTACAGAAATAACAAGTGGAGAGATCACCTGAATCCTTCCACGATCTTCGAGCAGACCGTCGTCCGGATTCGTCCCGCCCTTGCCACGCTAAGACTCTTTCCAAACTGGTGCATACGAGATGACATATAGGAAGATGAGAATCTCAAGGAAAAAAAGGTTTCCTGAACTGAACTGGGAAAGTGCAGGAGGCACGGGGAATCAGACTTGGATAGGGAATACCAACAGAGTATAATATCAATAAATTCTCTCTCTCCCTTAGGCCATACACATGAGGGGCTTTTATACTCCCTCCAAGTAGTTTCAACAGTTGGAAACAGTTGGCCACGTGTTGGGGTGGTTGAACTACCTGAGTAACCATCAACCCAGCCCGAAAATAGGGAATAATTATATATTTTTTAATCATTTTTAATGGCATACGCGGAAAAGTGCAGCTGGACTCGCGTATACACGCGAAAAAGTACGGGCATAGTCGCGTATGGGGATTTTTACACTGTTTTTAAGTGAATTTGTCCAAGTCTGTAGGAATGGGTGCCCAAAGCCATAAAAGCAATCATGAATCATATGAAGGTGATAAATGATGCTATAACAATGCCCCAAAGCGTCGCTATTGCGACGACTGCCTCCAAACGTCATAAGTGCGACACAATGTCTAAGTGTCGCAATTGCGACGTTTGGAGGCATCCATCGCAATAGCGACGCTTTGTCCGCCGTCGGTATATATGCGCGCTACATAAAAATATGAAACTTATATGTGCCCTACATAAAAATGATTTTATTAAAAACTACATTAACGTCTGATATCACGCGCGCATTCGCCCTCCGCTCCTGCAGAACAACATTCGCCCTCAGCATTCACCCTCAGCTCTTGCAGAACAGTATTTGCCCTCAGCATTTTCCCTCAGTTCTTGTAGAACAGCATTCGCCCTCATCATTCGCCCTCATCTCTTGTAGAACAGCATTCGCCCTTAGCTCTTACAGAACAGCATTCGCCCTCAGCTCTTGCAGAACAGCATTCGCCCTCGGCATTTGCCCTCAGCTCTTGCAGAATAGCATTCACCCTCAGCTCTTGCAGAACAGCATTCACCCTTAGCATTCGCCCTCAGCTCTTGCAGAATAGCATTCACCCTTAGCATTCGCCCTCAGCTCTTGCAGAATAGCATTCGCCCTCAGCTCTTGCAGAACAGCATTTTCCCTAAGCTCTTGCAGAACAGCATTCGCCCTAAGCTCTTGCAGAATAGCATTCACCCTGCATTTTCCCTCAGCGTTTGCCCTCAGGTCTTGTAGAACAGCATTCGCCCTCAGTATTCACCCTCAGCTCTTGCAGAACAACATTCGCCCTCAGCTCTTGAAAAATGGTAAGTTCTTACTGCAGGCCCTTCCTCCTATAGTAGGGTTGACTCTATTTGGGTTTTTTTGGTCAATTCCATTGGATTGTGTTACGCTGTAGGGTTCTCTCTAGATTTCTTCCAATGTTATTTCAGATGAGTTTCAAAGAGGATGTGTAAGATGTGTATGTGCTTGCATGAATTTGACTCCACCAGTTTCATGAAGTTTAAGCTATGTATTTTGGTTCGACAAACTCATCCATCTCAACACCCAGTAACAAATTGCCCTTGGTCTGATCTATATTGAAGGTGAAGTGCAAAGTGGTAGAGAATGGGAGAACGAAAGTCATAAACTTTATCACAAGGGTAGTACTCCAGATCGAAAGTGACCACCTCTACCCCGGATTCCAAAATCCATCCAGCAATTCCAAAGCTCAAAACTAAGATAAAAATCCTAACACACCATGGCATCTGGAAAAAGGCAAGGCAAGTCTGGAATCCATTGTCAAAACTTGACAAAACCATGCCACCGACAACAAGAGAACCAATTACCAACATGCATAATCCATGGATGTTAGAACTATCTACAAAATCACACATTCAATATGTTACATGCAAGAATTTCTGCTAAAGCTACTAGATCATGCTTTTCCTTGCTTTATCTTTTATTTCCTTTCCCTTCCTTGTCCTTCCTTTGCTTTCTTTCCTCCTTCTTGGCTCAATGTTGACTCTGCTCCAAGAAAACTCTAAGTATCCAAGAGTATGATAGAGAGAGAATAATGATAGAGCTCCAAAACTGAATTGACAAAAGGTACCAACTAATCCTCAGAATCCGTTTTATCAACGAGGCCTCTATTTCCTTCATTTTCCATTATTTTCCTTCAACTTCCTCACATGAAACTTGCGACATTTTACATTCATTTTATCCTAATTCCCTTTATTTTCATAAATAAATGTTCCAATTTTTATTTTACCTCTTTAATTTCTTAGCCATTGCCTTTACAAATTTCACTTTGCCATAAACACATATCCAATGATGCCCACTAGGATATATTTTCCCAACATTCAACTTGGAATAAGTGTCCCTTAACCGTGTATTATTTTTTCCTTTATTAAATTTTATTACATGAAATTTTAGCCTGGGTTTGTTACACTGAAAGGTAGCCCAAGTTATGCTGGGCATCATGTCCAAATATTCATCTCACGGTTCTGGTCCCACTTCCATGTTTGTGAGTTCAATCAAATATTCTAGCTCTTGAGCAAACTCTTGTTCCTACATCTGTTCACTCACTCCTCACTAGTACATTTGGGGGAAATTCCGACACTTGGTTCCGATGCTTTTGACCAAATGTCGGAAATTTCACCAAATTTTTTCAATCCCACCCGAAACCGTCGCTATACCAACACTTAGAGAAAAGTGTCACAATACCGACACTTAGACAAAGTGTCGGAATTGTGACATTTGGAGGAAGACGTTGCAATTGCGACACTATGCCCCAAAGTGTCGCTATTGCGACGGCTGCCTCCAAACGTCGTAAGTGCGACATAATGTCTAAGTGTCGCAATTGCGACGTTTGGAGGCATCCATCGCAATAGCGACGCTTTGTCTGCCGTCGGTATAACGACACTTATATGCACGCTACATAAAAATATGAAACTTATATGTGCGCTACATAAAAATGATTTTATTAAAAACTACATTAACATCTGATATCACGCGCGCATTCGCCCTCCGCTCTTGCAGAACAGTATTCGCCCTCAGCATTCACCCTCAGCTCTTGCAAAACAGAATTTGCCCTCATCATTCGCCCTTAGCTCTTGTAGAACAGCATTCGTCCTCAGCATTCGCCCTCATCTCTTGCAGAACAGCATTCGCCCTCAGCTCTTGCAGAACAGCATTCGCCCTCGGCATTCGCCCTCAGCTCTTGCAGAATAGCATTCACCCTCAGCTCTTGCAGAACAGCATTCGCCCTCAGCTCTTGCAGAATAGCATTTGCCCTCATCTCTTGCAAAACAGAATTCACCCTCAGCTCTTGCAGAACAGCATTCGCCCTCAGCATTCGCCCTCAGCTCTTGCAGAACAGTATTCGCCCTAAGCTCTTGCAGAACAACATTCGCCCTCGGCATTTGCCCTGAGCTCTTACAGAACAGCATTCACCCTGGATTTTCCCTCAACGTTCGCCCTCAGCTCATGCAGAACAACATTCGCCCTCAGCATTCGCCCTCAGCTCTTGCAGAACAACATTCGCCCTCAGCTCTTGCAAAAAGGTAAGTTCTTACTGCAGGCCCTTCTCCTATAGTAGGGTTGACTCTATTTGGGTTTTTTTGGTCAATTCCATTGGATTGTGTTAGGCTGTAGGGTTCTCTCTAGATGTCTTCCAATGTTCTTTCAGATGAGTTTCAAAGAGGATGTGTAAGATGTGTATGTGCTTGCATGAATTTGACTCCACCAGTTTCATGAAGTTTAAGCTATGGATTTTGGTTCGACAAACTCATCCATCTCAACACCCAATAACGAATTGCCCTTGGGTCTGATCTATATTGAAGGTGAAGTGCAAAGTGGCAGAGAATGGGAGATCGAAAGTCATCAACTTTATCACAAGGGTAGTACTCCAGATCAAAAGTGATGAGCTTTAGTTCTCCAGATTTGGGGATTTTCTGATATTTGGGGATTTTTTGATGACATACCAAAGGTCACATCCATACAACCATATCAAGGTCAATGTTGAGATCATTCTCATATAGATATAGTTCACTGATATATAGGGTTAATATCATCATCACTATCCATGGAAACCAAATGGTTACAAAATCTGTGATTGTGGTTGGCTCATTTATAATTATTACCCATTTACAGTAGAGCACAGAAACACTAAATATGGCCCGAGCAGAGCCTTTACAACAGGCAATGGAATTGCAGCTGCTTCATTAATAACCAATAGCTCCACTTGAGAAAACTTTTCATAATCTTGGGGCTGGATATACTGCAGAGCAAACAATTGTAGTTATCATTCGTGCTCCAATATATTAATATACGTTTTACATTGAACTGAAGAAAGGGAAACAAGCAAATGCTAGCCATCATACAATGCTTTGACATAAGAGTTTTGAGTGACATACTTGAAAAAAAAGAACTCATCCACTGATATTTATAATCATTTGAGTTATTCAAGTTAAACACAATGTCAAGAATCAAGATTCAATACCCTCTATTATCTTCATCACCCAATACAAGATTTAAATTTTCCCAAAGAAACGCTTATTAATTTGGCAGCCATTATTTCTCCCTGCTTTAAAAACCCTACATTTAAATGAAAACAAGCATTGCATTTCAACTATAAAAATCTATTAGTGTTCAAATGTACATGTGTGCATCACTTGTGTAGGGTATTCCTTCTCCACTTTCACATTATCCAAGAATGTGTGCAGTATAGTTCATATTTTTTGTGATTTATATTATCTTGAAAAAGGAAAGGTAAATTATTTCCCATGGAAAAATAAGGTTTTCCATTTTTACTACTGGAAATGGTACAAAAAAGTTCCATTTCTACCCGAAACTCCTATGAAACAGGAACCAAATAAAGGCCATGTCCTCAATGGACATCATTTGGCTTTGAAAATGGCCATTGCACCGTGTTGTTTCTTATATTACATCACAATATTTTCTTAGGTCATTTCTTGTTTCTTGAGATGAAAAACAACCAAAGAAATTGTGAAGATCCTTTCAAGAAATAAATGACCATTTCTCAATCATATCTCAAATATTTTTTATTTTATTCAGTGGTTGCTTACTTTGAGAGAAATTTGACACTTTTATAAGAAATATAACATAAAAACACAAAATGGGAAGGAATTGATGAGGTAGATGACCTTTAGTTGTTGTCAATTAAGAATTGATAATACACGATGCATGTTCTGTACTACAAACTAGATTCCTTCTTAGAGTTAGGACACAGAGTATTGAATCAAAGTTGTAGTTTCTAACTTCTTGTATTGGTTCATCAATCTTGAAATTCAGACATTGTATGTCTTCCTTGCTTCATGTTTGAATAATTTTCATTATATCATACAATAGGAAATTAGGAATTATGATTATTATTACTTTATGGATCTATTAAGTTACTTTTAAGTTTGCATGGTTTAGTGTGAAATTATTCTTGTGTGCCCCTAGTCCCAGGTGAAGGAATGCCAAGGAATGAGAACCATAGTTTTTAAATGGTATTGTTTCTTATACCCAAAAACCCCTCAACATCACTTCTTATTAGTTCTTTACAATAGTTTTGTAAACAATTTGAGAATTGATATAGCAAAATCTTTCAGTTCTCAACATAAAGTCCTAAAGCTAAAGTGTGATACCATGTGTAATTCAATAGCCCCATTGTCACCTCACCAACCTCTTTTCACTTCGGGCTAGCTCTCCTCCAACTCAAGGGGGGTTCTCCCTAGTAGATGTTAGGGATCTAATGGCCCAACCAAACCAAGTCAAGAGCCCCCTCACTCTCTATGTTTACTACTATCAATCAAAATATTGAACAATAGGGTCAGACATGCATCCTGAAGATAAAATTGCCAGGGTATTTTTGGGTAATTTCAAAGGGAAAGTCCCCAAAAACATATAATCAAGTAATTATAATGTGATTAAAACATTAAATATCAAAAAAATCGTTTCCAGGATATTGAAAGGAAAAAGGTGATGGAAGATAGAAAGTGCCTTACTTAAATGGTCTAAGGATTTTTCAATAGTTGCTCCAAAAGCTTCACTTCAAGGACCTTCAAGATCGTCTCCAACAATGCTATACCATCAGCTCCAACAATGTTGCTCCAAAAATGTCCTCAAGGTCTTCACAACAAGTTTACTAGAAGTTGCTCCAACAATATATTCAATAAGGTCTTCATTGTCAACTCGTCTCTTGTTTGGGTGCCTTAATGTGCGATGACATGTTTCCAGGACTGAATTCAATGCAAGGCATATTTGAAACTCTAACTCTGTATTCCGGTGTCTTATTAGAAATTATTTCAGTTTTCATTTTGTGTTTTCAAGTTTATATATTAAGCACGATTTTTT
The DNA here is from genome assembly GCA_034641835.2 of Pinus albicaulis. NCBI lineage: Eukaryota > Viridiplantae > Streptophyta > Pinopsida > Pinales > Pinaceae > Pinus > Pinus albicaulis. The sequence continues at coordinate 1,216,036,096 of CM076572.1, read as the reverse complement.
ACATTTTATAATTTTATTATGATATGGCCCCGGTGATCGAGCTGATCAGGAACAACCCAGAGACGGGATGATCGCGGAAAGAGGCCAGCGGAAGAACATGTAAGGTGCCAACATTGCTCTATCTTCAGGTATTTTAGTTATTTACATAATTGAAATAATATTAATTTTGTTCAAATATGCAGACACCTAGCCATGGTACGCCTGATGATTCCCTCTTTGAGGAAGAGCTTTCTTCATCCCTATCTCAAGTGTTCTTGTTGCGAAAAAAGGCACGAGATGCAAGGTCAGAATTTAATACTTTGATAGATGCGCCTCAAACACCTGAAACAGAAGAGAGGATAAAACAACTTATGAGCCAGCTAGAAACATATTAGGTAATAATAAAAAGTCAAAAGGATATTTTTTTTGTTCTGCATGAGATGAATTGTGATAGTTTGATTTTTAATTTTTACATTGACTAAACTAACAAAAATTGCTTTTGTATGTAGCGTTATCTGGCACTTGCTGAACCCGGTGTTGGTGGTAGTGGGACACCCTCTCATACACCTTCTACTCCTTTAAGTGCCAGCCAAGAAACACACCCTGCCCAAGCAGACACCCAGCCAACCGCTGAACGTATTGGCAGTGATGAGGCTGATATGGCCAACTACATTATTATGTTTTCTGGAGTTACACGTGTCAGCTCCACAGGGACCATTAATGGCATGTTGTTGGTGAACGATGAAGGTGTACCTATAAAGCATGTACAACTCCCAGGTAAATTTTAATATTTTAACTATTTCATGTACTCTATCTAAAACATATTTATCATGATTTTTATTTTTAAATTAATGATAATATATTTTTTTTCTTTGTAAGAAACAACGAGTTCTACAAGTTTTTAGAGAGCCATGCGTTGGTAATTTTTTGCCCAACCATACACACAGGGTGGAATTCCTAGAATTCCAACCTAAAAAAAGAACTTCTAGACTATCTAGAAGCCCTTTTTGGGGTCGGCACATTTGACAGAACAACGGTGGCTCGGGTAGCTGGAAAATATTTGAAATATACCAGGGACACCTATAGGACGCAATTGCAATTTAACCCTAGATTCGAGCGTCCTCTCACAGTTCCAAAGAGTGAGTGGAGAACACTCATCCATGATGGAAAAGAGAAAAGGGCAAAGAAAGAAGGAAAAATGCCAACTGGACCCGCAAGGTAAATTACAACTTTAATTCAATAGCTTTAATTTTCTCTAGGTCTAAAATAAAAGTGTGCTACGTCATATCTGACCTCAATATTTTGATGCTAGGTTTCCTGACACCTCGAAGGAAACCAAAGCTAGGATTGAAAAAAAGGGCCATCACAAGCTAGGCCAAGGCAGCTTCTTGAAATTAGCCGCAAGAATTGTAATTAAGTAGCTAAACATCTTATAATTAATTGTATCGCCTTCCAACGTTTTTGTAATCCTATCAAATATGATTAAAAATACACAATCATATGTAATGTAGGGTCATGAATTCGGAACAGAAACTATAGAGGAAGATAAAAATATCGCTTTCCATTTCAGCTATCAAGCCGTAGTTGAATGTCGCAGAAGCTTGGGGCAGGTCACAAGATCTAGAATGCCTGATAAGGTAAAACATTAACCTTTCAATATGTTTGTTTTCGTCCATAAATTTAATGTCTAACAACTTTGTTTAAATCAGGGGAGCAGCACTACCGACGAGGCAAATAACCCAGTTTTAGAGCTAGATGTAGATGATCCTCACGTGCAACTTGATCATTGTAGTGGGGACCAGGCCGACAATGCTACTATCAGTGAGGGCCGTGACGGTAATTAATTTCCACTTATAATTTTTTCTAATTATACCTTGATGGTTGTCCTTATAACGTTTTTTGTTTAAATTACAGAGAATGTTTCCCTTGAGGATCTTACCACCAGAGAGGAAGACAGGGCAACAGTCCCAACGGCGACAACTGGTGCACCAGGTAAATAATCTCATTGCAATTTTTTTTATTAATATTACCGAACTAGTTCAATGATATTTAAAAACTGACAATTAAAATTTAATATTATCTGTTTTGTAGGCGATGCCCCGTCACTGGATGAGACCAGACATCGTGACTACGCAACTAGGTCAGCAGTGCGGGTCGAAAGGCACGAAATAGGAGCAGATCACGATGATATTGATGATGTAATTAGGAGCTTTAGAAATAGGAAGAAGAAAAAGAAAATTTGATAATGTAAAATATTGTATTATTATAAGACAAACATTACCATACTTGGAACGTTTTTTGCGTTATATAAAAAACTCATTTATCATACTATTTTTATGTCAAGCATTAATTGCAATGTTTCCTTGCGTACTTTTTTTTGAATTTTTTTTTTATTAGTTATTGAATTTTTTTTTATGCTCATGAAAGTAAAAAATGAAATATAGATTGGGTATTGGGGAATTGAGAGTGATGTGAGGGGGGGGAGGGGCCATAAGAGCTTCCACCTTCATGTGGTTGGCCCTGTTTAGTAGAGAATAATTTATTGGAGCGATTTAATCTTGGAACAAACCTCCCTCGATCCAGCGTAGCAACAAAAAAGTCACTGTTGACTTAGTTGCTACTCTTTCAGATCGTGGGAGGGTTGTTCCAAGTTCATGCGACTCCAATAGATTGTTCTTGAAACGAAGAGGAGCTTATTCAGGTATGTTTTGACATTTTAAACATATGTTCTAACATTATCACACGAATGCATCTTAGAGTAAAAAATACTACATCAAGTACTTGTATTTATTGTATAGATAATGATGGATTTTGATTGACTTGGTAGTGCAGGTACAAATCCTCTTGCATCATGAGCAATACAACTTGTCAACCAGGGTCATGTCCAGGATATTTTTTCTTGTGCGCTTGACCAGGTTCGTAATGTCACATTTTGTAAGTTCCTTTACGGTTCATAATTCAATATTAAGCTTGTGCACGATTATTATCTAGGTTTTTTGTATGTGTTTTTTCATCTATTTGATTGTAAGCAACTATGCATGTTTCCTGTTGTTCACTATGATTTCTCCCATTACCACTCCCAGGATGAATCCGACTTTATTGTTACATAGGTTACTTTATTTTTACTATGATTTCTCCATTTACGATTTCATAGGTTACATCATGTAAAGTTGTCGATCTCAGGTTGGTGATGAGCTTTAGTTCTCCAGATTTGGGGCTTTTCTGATATTTTCTCCCTCATGTCATTCCTGCATCACCTCATTGTTTGAGCATGCCAATTTTCTACCACTTGTACCAATTGGCACATGTCAATCTCTGAGTGGTGCCACATTTCACCTATTTTCGGTCCACTTGACCACCTGAAAAACTCAAATCCACACACCATGTGTCTTTATCATGGAGTGCCACATGTCCTAGATATTTAGGCCAACTTATTGATCCGTTGTCTGACTCAAGAATCCTGTGAAAAGTCTTTTGCATCAATTCCTTATCCAGCTAGCCATACGAAATTTATCCAACAACACTTTATTCCAAAATAATCAATGTTACAGCAAAGTCTAAGAATCCACCCCTCAATACTCCAATTGAGGGAGTATTTATACAAAACATTATAAGAAATATCTCATAACAAAGTGAGATATAATTTAGGATGACTCATGAATATTTTACAATAAAATAGAGACATATGGTCTCGTGGATAAGAGAAAAGATAACTGATGTTGTGCTGTTCCCTTTTTTAATGAATGTGTTGGAGGCAGGCCCTATGATTTGGCTTACTGTTGTCCTCTTTAGTAACTCTGTGCTGGCTTCTCTGTTTTACTGATACTCTTTACCTGTACTGATACACTTTGACTTGTTTAATCTCTATTTATCATTTTTATCATGACTTACTGTAGTGAATAATAAAAATTCATGCAAGGATAATTTTTAAAAAAATTCTAACATCTCTTCCCACCATTGTGTTTCTGGTATTCTTGTTCTTTGAAGCTTCCTCATAGTTTCATCAGTCTCTGTATATCTGAAGAAAGTAGGCTGAATTGGGAATAATTTTTTTACCTCATGTTCGAGATAAAACAAATTTTCCAAATTGTCATGAAGAATCTTTCCTGTAGGCAATGCTTTTGTTACTGATGAACTGGTCGATGAACTGGCCTGGTTGTCAGCATATTTATTCAATTTCTCAACATAGTTTTCCGAGCTCATAATTTTATCCTCTGAAACTAAAGGACTTGGCAATCCTTTATTCTGCAAAATATTGAATCTCTTTGTAAAGGCATTGACTTCTTCCTGCATATCAGAGCATCTTCTTTCTAGATTCTGCATCAGAGTTCTTTTAGTAAAAACTCTTTTAATCTCCAAAATTGTTTCAGTTCTATCTTGGATGCCTATTTCTTCAATTTGATATCTGTTCTTGGTATTCAAAAATTGTATAAGCTCATTGGCTTCCTCAGGCATGTTTCCTAATTCTTCTCTTGCCTTTAGAATTTCTTCCAGAGCCAATTTAATTAAATCATTCTGCTCATACATTATTTGGATTGATGGCTAAACATATTTTATTGACTTAATGATGTTGGTCCAAAGAATTTCTTTGATTTCTCCCAAAGGTTTCTCCAATGTGAGATCCCTTTCTAATGCTCTCACCAATTTTTCTAATCTATTGATCTCTCTTGTCTTTTCTGCAACACTCATCTTTGAGAGATCATATTTTTGTTCTAAGGTAATAAAATGTACCTTTGTTTCCTGGAGCTCTGTCACTTGGAGTTTCAATTCCTCCATTGATTTTATTAATTCTTCAGTGCTTAAATTGGAAGTGTTGACCTATGATAATTCTGTTGGCTGACCTGTTGTTGTTGTACTTGTAATTACTTCTACCGTAGATGCTGGAATATTTTCCTGCTTGTCCTTTAATGCCTTTTCAAGTTCTTTTTCATACTCATTTAGTTTCTCATTCAGTTTCAAGAGCAAATCCATCAATTCTTCTTCATAGTTTTGCTTTATGATTTCTGCAGTTTTTGGATGCCTTGAAGATGGAAACTTCAGCTGTTTCCTTAAGGCTACAATATCATCATCTTTCTTCTTGATCAAGGCTTCTATACCCTTGACATCTTTGGGATTATGACCCAATCCAATAATTATTTCTTCCTGTTAGGGTCCCGTGATTTGGCCGATTGGTGAGCCAAATGACGATGTAACATCAAACCAAGCTTTGGAGCCCAAGGACCTAGCCTTCCTAGACTCAGAGAGGGCTCTCTCTATTAGATGTAAAAGATATCGGTGTGTTCGCTTATGGTGTTCTGATATTAGGCTAGTTATGAAGTGAGTTTTTTGATTTTTGGTTTTTTAAGTTTGTGAGGGATAAAATTGATCAAAGGTATAAAAATGGATAACAAGAAGTTAGATCAACTGGGCTATGGGGTCAAACAGGTCAAGGAAGCTATCAGATGATGATGTAAGGCTGCTGTAGGGCCGATTTGATTCAAGGTAGAAAGGATCTTTGGGAAAAATGGAGTAAATGGACATCAAGCTTGTGAAAGATGAGGGATTTCAAGTGTAACTAGTTGATAGTAGACATAAACATGTTATAGCAAGCCATTAATCATGCTAGATGTAACTATGAGCTAATTAATACATAGAAATCAAACATTCCAGCCATACATAGAAGTATAAGACCCTCTAGCTTTGGGAAATGGCTATCAGACTTTGGGGAAAACACATAAGAAGGACTAACAACTCAAAATACTATGCCGGAACGCCTAAACACAGTCTTTAAGTTATTGGGCACTTTGACAAACAAGCTTTCATAGTTTTAGGCAAAGGGCTAGATCGGGACTAGGCCTCCTTGGTTCAACAAGATGATAAACTAATCAGTCAAAGAGACAGTTTCATGGACAGAACTATGGACAGTCATAGGTAAGCAGGGTACACCATACATCCTACTCAACATGCATAGAACTTATGAATAAAACTAGCAACAATATCCTTAAGTTACTAAAGAGCAATTAAGAATTCTTTAGTACAACTAAGGAAGAAGAAAACATAAAAGCTATGAAGATTCAGGAATTTTGAGGTGCCTCCATGGGCATATCTCAAACTTAATCTCTACTGATCTATAGCAGCAATAAGCATGTATCATGAATGAAAACTAGAAGACAACAACAAAGCAAGAAACACTATACCATTCTACCATGTCATGGAATCATCAACAATCCTTCATCATTCATCAAAAATCATCCAAGAGGCAGTCCAAAATCATAACACAAGTATGTTATTCAAAGCTAATATGACCAGTATATTGATTCTTCTCTCAAGTTCAACCCTGTTTTACAATGAAGCCTTGTGGAATAAATAGGCTCAAGTGAGGAAAACCTCATGGTGCAACTAGCTATCTCATTGGCCTAATCAAAATATCTAAACTTGTCCTTGAGGCTTTGCAAAGCCCAAGGCACAAAATATCTCATAAAATATCTAAAAAAAATGCTAAAAACGGAAATTATATTGACTTTGCATCATTTTCCAAGTGTAAAAATAGCTAAACGCACATTTGGAAAAAGCAGATTTTTGAGGTTCAAAAATTGCAAAAATACTTCAAATTTATATCAGAAAAAGGTCCCCTGACTTGCTGGAGACAAATGGCAGCCTTCCCGGTGTCAAAACGAGGCTCATAATAGCTCGTTGGAAAGCTTTCTGTGCCTACTTTCCGGCGCAACTGAAATCACCTCAATCTGATGCCCGGAAGTCCTCCAAATCTGCACCTGTGTGTAAAAAGCCAGGAAATAGCAGACTGCTGATATGACGGGCAGAATGTGCAAAAAGTGAGCATTTTTCGCCGTTTTGAGGAGGAGAATGATCTCCAAATGCTCTGAAAATCGTTGAGGACCTGCTCATAGAATTATGGCATCAACTGGTATCATCCTTCTCCCTTGAAAAATCCTCAAACTGAAATGGCGAAATTATGAGTTTTCGACCAAAAACCCAAAAAATGCCAAAAAACAAAAAGTTGTCGAAATGGGCCCAAAATTGGCACGCATGACCCTCAGGGGTCCATAGCAACATGCTCCGAAGCTGAGGCCAAAATGTCAAGAGCTGATGTGCTTTTCTCCTCTTTCCGTGCCGGGCGCTTCCCCTTTGCCTTCTTCAATTTCTCTTGGGCTGCCTTTAGTTTGCGCCAGGCAAACTGATTCAACTTTTGAAAGTGATGTGTCCTCTTCCTTTGCAGCTCTAGATCTTTGTTTGCCCTTTCAAGCTTCATCTCCAAGTGTTTGTTGGCTCTTTCAAGCCATGCCTCTTTGTTTTCTTCAATTTCCTGCTCAAGGAGTGCAGTGAGAGGAAAGGCTTGGAGATGGGCTTGTTCTTCTTCTTTCTACTTTTCCAAGGCTCTTTTAAGCCCTATGGTCCTAGGCCTCTTCCGCCTAGGCTGGTCTCCCTCTTCTTCCTCATCAAACTCACCAATGAGTTCTTCTATCTGTGCTTGCGCCTTAGCTGCCTCATTCTTATATTTGATAGCCCGTGCCTCATGAACAACTGTGTGAACATTCATCTTTTTGTTTTGGGTTTCCAAGAAATAGTTGAAGTTCCTTGCCCGTTGAAGATAATTTTCCAATGCCTCAATTTGCCCCTCTTTATGGATTAGGAGGTTTTCAAGAAGGCGGGCCTCATTATCACTGTCATCGCTTTGGATTGGGATGACAGCCAATGCACCTCCACGCTTTGTACTTTCTCCAACTTTGCTTTTCCCTTTGAAGGCCAATCTTGCACTTTTCCTCCTTGGCATGCTAGTAGGTGTCCTTTTGGGCGATTTCCTTTTGCTAGGAACAACCTTTGTCACTGTTAGAGTGGCAGCCTTAGACCCTCTCTTCCTTGCTGTGTTGAGCTTTGTTCTTTTGGGAGGAGGAGACATAACTGATTTACCCTTGACATCTTCTTGAAACTGCTGCTCTCCTTTAGGGTGTTGGATGTCTTCTTCTTGCTGTTCACTTTGCTGCCCCTGTTCGCCAACATTAACTTGTTGTTCTTCATCAATGCCTTGTTCATTTGGTGTTTCAAACTTCTGCTCTTTTTCGCCAAAATCAAGCTGATGTTCTTCATCTTGTGCCTGCTGACCTTCACCTTCTTTTTGTTGTTGTTCCTCATCTCCTGTCTGTTGTTTCTCATCCCTTTCCTCTTGTTGTTGTTCATCCCTTTCCTCCTGCTACTGACCTTTCTCTTCTTGCTGTTTACTCCCCTCTCCTCCTTCCTGTTGTCCTGGCTATCCTGTAGTCATTTTGAGCTTCCTAGGAGTGGGCCTGCTGGACAAAGGCACAGGGAGATGAATAGGCTGAGTGGGAGATACATGGACAGGAGGAACAGTAGAGAAATCTGGGTGACTGATGAATACGTCCCATGGAACTTCCTTCTTCTCTAGCTGATGTAGGATGATAATTTTGATCAGAGAATGATGGAAAAGGGAAGGTATTTGCAGAGGTGAGGCCTTCTTCTGGACAGTAGATGCCATCATCTCGATGCTCTTGAATAGAAAGTAAGGGAGATTTAGTTGCCTATTTCTAGTGAAATGCATCAACAGGCGGACATGGTAGGCATAAACTCGATCAAACCTCCCTTCACAAGTAAAATATTTCATTATGAATTTCATAAGAGGAGCATAGCTGTCAAGAAGATATGAAAAAGGGAAAATAGCAGTGAAAGAATCTCTATGTTCAGGCTTGATGAAAGGCTTGTAATCTTCTAAGTCAAGATGGGCCTGTTTGAACCATTTTTCGCCATGATATGGAATCTTGGTGGCCTTGGACACTGATCTTGGAGAAAAATTGAAATCAAGGTCCGCTACCCTGAAATGCTTGTTGTGGAACCTCAGGGCGCATAGGTGTGTTAATGGCGAAAAACTTTTGACTTCCTGTATCTTCTGGCAGAAATCTAGACAACCTACTTCATGGAAGTTGAAAAGGATGGATGGATGAGCATTAACCTCTTCTGTAGAGATTGGATCATATCTTTTATGCGGACCACTCCTGTTGTCTTGCCTTGGAGGAATTTTGACCTAAATATGCTTTGGAAGAAACAAAGTGCCTCACTGTGTGTAAAATGCCTTCTTGGATCCAAACTGTGTCAATGTACTGCTTTGACAGAGAAACAATGTGATTTGGATGGTTGCAACAAGTTTCCTTACAATACACAACCTCTGCTCTCTTAAAAAGTAGCCTTCCACCTTGAATGTATCTCTGCCAACAGAATTTTCAATAGGATACCATACAGTAAAAAGGAGACAGACTGCTAGGTAAATTCCCTGTGCAAAGTGTCAAGAAATCACCTTGTTCTTGTGAAGTTTAGAGGTCACTCAATACATCTTAATCTTTGCCCATGGTAGACTTTGCAATCATTAAAAACCTGCCCTGTCTAAGGTGTCAAACATTCAACAAAATTGCATATGGTGCAATCAACCATTAGTATGATTAGACAGTCAATATCACAGTTCTGAACAAGGTGACAGAGTAAAAATGCTCCAAAAGTTCAACCAAGCCTGCAATAGTCTTCTCTTTTCAAAATAACTAGGACCTCTTATCAATGTAACACCCCGGGCTATGTAGGAAACATCCTTTGCTTCTACCTGAACATCCACTTATCAAACCAGCTCGAAGACCAAAAGTCAGTCAAGCAACTGCACAGTGAAAACTGTCTTTTTATGAGGAGCAGGAGCAACTTTACCCTGTGGTCTTTCAACTTATAAACTGCTCTTTTGACAAATCCCTTTTTCTTATTATATTTCACTATTATTTATTTGTATGTCACTTCATCAAACAGAGTCATACATATACAAAGTTAACCCCCAGTGTGAGCATACAGCCAGACTCACTGATATGGAACAAGGTGACAGAATTTTGAAGAATGTTTTACAAGTTTCAACCAAGCCTGTAGGGGGAATATCCTTTCACATAATCAGAGTTCCTTTTTCTCAATATAGATTTCCTATCTGTCTTAGCAAATCACTTTGAAATCATCTGAAAATCAACTGAACAGAGAGCTTGAAGAACAGGAGGTAACTAGAAATGTACATAGTGCAACTGTCTTTCCTTGTAGAGACTTTTAATAGTGATTAACACTTCAGCACAGTTTTCTGAATCAAGGATATTCTCAGCCAAAAATTGTTTGTTATATATGGTGATGTAACAGTCTTTATATTGGAGTAGCTCCTTCTCAATATAGAAACCCTGTCTTTTTAACAAGTATCTTTGTATCCTCTAGAAATCAATTTGTCAAACGAGTTTGGAGAATTAAAAAGGCAGTCAAGGTCTTACAACCAACACACTTTCTTTAAACAAAACACTGTCCTCTCAAGACCACACCCTTCCTTACTTTGATCTTAATAACACTCCAAATAAGCACAGCAACCCCCTCCTTCCACTATATTCTTTGCACAGTCTTGGATAAATCCCTTTTATAGGTTAGAGGTTGTGTTTTATAGCTTGAAAGTTGACAGCACTGTTTTATCTTTCAAACATACAGAGGAGACTTTGTTTGAAAGGGTCAAAGTACTCAAATCATGACCATTGCTTTTGAAGAAACATAACCCACTGTTTTAGCCCTTTCACAACTCTGTTTTCTCTTTTTGGGCTCTGTTTGTACAGTTTAACAACTGTTCGGAGGGCAATTTTTAAGTTTTGAAATACTTGAGAGGGAAACTACCATTCGGGTTATTTCATCATTCAACCAGCACGACCATAGCAGAGACTCCTGTTTCAAAAAAACTCACAGGACTTAAGACTGCAATTCATATAGTGATTTTCTACTCTTTTCACCACTTGACATTTTGCAAATAGCAAGGGGGCTCATAAAATACCTTCAAACTTGATGACAGATCTCCTTGAGTACTTTGGACTAGCTTTTGGAGGCGTTTAGGAGGTGTTGATCATCGGAAATGTGCGCGGTACGTTTACATGAAAGAACGTCGCGCAACTGGCCAACCGGGTGGCCTGTCGGGTCGGTTGGGTGCCGTGTACAGGCGCGTCGCGCACGCGTACAGGCGCGTCACGCGACGGTTGAACGACAGTTCAAAATTTCTCCCAGGCGTGTCGCGCAACTTTCCAGGCGCGTCGCGCGGTGAAAAAGGATAGCAAACTCCTACAAATCGATCCGAAAACCTCTGCGTTTGATCTTTGATGGCAGCAAAGGGGCTCCGTTCAGGTTTGGGGGATTTTCAACATAGAATGTAGCGGCTTTGACTTGGTTTAATAAAAGAAAGCAACGACTCTTTGGTACTATTCAATTTGGAGAGGGTTCTTTTTCAAAGTTTTGAAAAGGCTTGTTTTTTCTAAACAACAATTGAAACTTCATTCTTTCACAACATAGCTCTTAAACCCTTGTTTCGAATATGTGTCATAGTGGAAATGAGCGGCTTTTTATAAATGTGACTTTCTTTTGAAATGAAAAACAACTCCTTTGAAATCTTGAAACTTTGAATGTTTCTTCTTTAAGGAATAAAAGGGTCTTCTTTTTCTGATAACTGCGCCAGGGGGAAAACTGTTCTGAGCTATTTTGGAGGATCTTTGCAGATGTGTCTTTGAGGGCAACCACCTTTTCTGGAGAAACTTAACTGTGGCTTCATCATTTGCTGTCACTTGGATAAGCTCCTAGTCACCATTTCCTACCTCTGATACTTATGGGCATGGACCTGTTCACTGTGGAAACCGAACGAGGTGGCAAGTGAGCTTGAGCTGTTCTCATCATTGTGAGTGCACAACCTTAGTGGAATTCATGTTAGATTTTTCCAATCTTCTATTTATTAAGAAAAGTGCTTTTTTCCCAATCCATTTTCTCTGCTCAAAATATTTTATATGATATCTCTGTTCATTGAATAATGAAAACCCATTTTTGCCTTGAACTTTCTAAAATACTGACAATCTATCAAAACAACTCTTTGTCTATTATGAACAATAGTTTCCATGGTTATGTATCTTGATGACAGAAACTAGATTATTTGTGCCAGTTGTTATAGCAATTTTGACAAGGCAACTGTTCATTGATGAAGTTGCTTTCCAGAAAGACATGCTTTATTGTAAATGCAACTGTTAGGTGTTTTTGAGCTTTCTCATTTGACTATGAGTAGAAGACAAAACAGGGGATGATGCATGAGAGTTAGAAAGTGAAACAAGGAGAGCTGCTCTTTATGTTTCCTGTGGAGGAGCTCTTCACTATCTTATTGCACTGCTTTTTGCTGAGGGGAACTGAAATGTCACCATTTGCCTTGGTCAACTTATGCTAAGTCATTTGAAGAGGATCTCTGTAAGTATGGAGGTTAGCACCCTTTGAAAAACAACCACCCTTTCTTCTGCCTGTGTAATGACATGATTTGTCAACCTTTCTTCAATTTGGTCTTGTTGAAACAGCAGGCTGCTTATGATTAGAATTGTTTTCACTAATGATATGTCCCTCCAAGGTTTTAACAATTCATATGATTTGAAAACTTCAAATGACTTCCTTTACAAGACCAAAACTCTGTTTTCCCTTTAACTTGCACACTTCAGATCCTAGCCCTGTTATGATCATCACTCACACTCAGAAAACCTAGAGTCACTGTTTCACTGTTCAGTAAAAAAGCAAACCTGGGCTTTTGCAATCCTTAAAGTCAATACTGGCCAGCGCCCTCTGCTTGTAGATGAAGGAGGCACCCTAACCCTCTACTTGTAAATGAAGGAGGTTCTTGGCCATGACAAATTACCAGTTTGCTGTGATAGTGGTGTCTTTCACTTACTGTGATTTTTATGCTAAAAAGAAGCTGCAAGGTCTTGATGAGTAACTCTTTGTCTTGCAAATATATCTCAGGCTCATTTTCACATTTGAGAAGCAGCTGTTCTTCTAAATGTGCATTCAAGAATTTTCTCCTGAGATGAAGTTATATTTCCTGTCTTTGCAAAATCCATAAAACACTGTAAAACACCTAATAATCAGCTTGGGACTGTGGTCTATGCAGTGCTGAGACCTAGGGGTGTATAAGTGGCGCGACTTAGAGCTGTGATCAACTTGATTTGTAGAGTGAGAGGTCAGTCATGATTGGTCTGTAGCAGATGGATGTTTTTTGGCCTTTTGATGGTTGCCAAGGGTAAAATGTCTTAAAGCGCCACTTCCTAACTTAGGGGAGGCTTTTGAAACAGACTTGGATTTTTCCTTTTAGAGCTGATGGGCAGACCAGTAGGGTTAAAGTTAGAAAAGATACTAATAATGGGTTTTAACTTTGACATGGGCGGACTGAAAAGTAAGAGGGTGAAAAAAGTTTTATGAGGGTTTTCTAGATGACAAATTGACATATGGAAATCAGCTTCTAGAAAACTCAGCTATGGATCTAGTCATCACTAACATGTGAAAAATACTGATGACTAACACTTCCAAAGTCTTTATTCTGTTATCCTTAGCCTGGGAAGAGACTTTTTCAAGATGCAATTGAGCAGTAGTATTCTCCAAGGAATTCTACAATCTATGGGCTACCATTGATTTATCAGTCAAAGTTGAGTAAATCATTTCACCAGTTTGTTTGTGCAGCTCAATCTGATCCAAAGGATGAATATCCTTTGCTATGATTTCAAAATTGGTTCTGACATAATCTGCAGCTGCTTGAGGCTGCTGCACTTTGGGTTTAAAATGACTCATCAACATTTTACCCTGCTGGATGTCATAGGCTGACTTCAATCTCTATTTATTTTTAGGATCCATCTTCAGATATTGATTATAAACTTGAAGTCTTAATGGATCATTTCTAGCCTTTATATTTATAAATGTCTTCTTAATATCCCAAGCATCTTTCACTGGTGGTTTGAAGGAAGATACTTCTGCACTTTGCTGCCTTTGTAACTCTTTTCTCTGTGAATTAGTGGATGTCCCACTGATTGTGCATGTTTTCTGGCTATCTAATTCTTCTCTCCTATGACTATCAGGGATTTCTTGAACAAATTCTACTTCTGAAAGAGGATTTAATCTTTGTTTTTTGATATCAAGTTGTTTTGAAGATTCACTGCTAGGGGTAGTTGTTTCTACATTTCGTTTCTTACCCTTTTCTTCATTGAGAGGAGTTTGCAAAATTGAAATTTCTGCCACATTGATCTGAGTAGGAGAAGTCTATATTTGGGCTTGTTCCTTGGAAGTTTTAGGCTGCTCTGTCATTGTGAATTTCTATGAAACTTGTGTATTAGTCTCATTTTCCTTCCTTTTGGATGATACTGTGGCTAATGCACTAATTTCCTACAAATTTTGTTGAGAGGCTCCAGCAGAGGAAGGACCATTTCCTGGTCTTTGCACCTGTCCAAAAGAATCCAGGTCAAGTATTTTCTCAAGATATTTCATAACATTTTCAACACTGACCTGTTCACTATCTTGTTCTATTAAGGTCCCTTCCATCCATTCATCCATATTGGAAAATTTTTCAATCTATGGAATTCTATGGTGAAGGTATGGTGACAATTTGTTTTTCATTCTTCTATCACAAATAAAGTTGTTTGGGTCATAAGGTACCCAGTAGAAAATTTTTTGCAATTTGAGATAATCTTCTAGGATTCTTTCAGCTTCTTTTCCTGCATCCCTAGAATTGCAGACAAAAGGACCTAATTGACTCTTAATTCTGAGCTGAGCTTTCTTCTTTGCATTGCAAAAATGGACTATGTCTGAATTTATCATCTATCTGAAATATTATATGGCAAAGAGCCTCATTGGAACATACTTTGGTAGCTTGAAAGGACATAGCTCACTGCCATATATTCTAATTTATGTATGATTCCTGTATAGGTACCAATCACCTATCTTGTATTGCTTGGAGAGTTGGAGAATTTTCTTAATGTCATTATTGACCCTAGGAGGAGAGACTCCTGTTAATAAAGTGGTTGCAGGGTGCACAAATAGGTCAATGAACTCATTGTAAGAATAAGGAGAATCAGAGGAATTATGGAAGACTGCAGACCAAAAAATGACAGACCTAGGATTTCCTTTGGCATCAAGTTTCATGACATGGAAAGGGAAACTCTCTGATTGATAGTAAAGCATGCGATGGTATATAACAGTGGAAAATTTGAAAACTCTTTCATCTTCTAATCTCATGAACTGGTCATGAATTTTATCAGCAATATAGGAAGTAAAATCATATTTGACAGCAGGAGGCTGTCCAGGGGTAAAAATTGACAACAACACTAGGGTTAATTGGTCAACATATTCACTAGTGTTGAAACCCATTACAAATGATATCATATTCAAAATGAGTCTGCCCATATTTGTGAAAAAATTATATCCATAAGGAGGTGAGCCTTTGGGTTGATGTTCTGGCAACATGAAAGTTTGGCAGAGACGATTCAGCTCTTCTTGAGATAAATTACTCGATTTTTCAAGTAAATCTCCCATGGAAAGGGGAGTCAAGGCTTGACCAGGCTGAAACTGTAACATTTCGTTGATAGACTGAGCAGTTATTCAGAAAAGGACAGTTTGAATCAGGGACATGACTGCTCGTTGATTGGGATCATAATTAGCATGGCAGTGATAGATTATTTCAGGAAAAATGTGGACTGAGGGTAGAAGATACATCAGAAGATTGGATTCCCATAGTCCAAAAATGTCAGAGCCATTCAGGTAGCTATCTCTGCATTGGCAAAAAATTCTGAGAGGATTTTTACTAAGGACGAGGTCTTTACTTTGGAAATCCCTATCTGCTAGAGGCAGATAGTCCAAATCTCTGTGAGGGGCATTCAGAGGTGCGACATTCAAAGCTACCAGAATTTCCATTTCTGGTTCTTGTGGATTCAGAAAGGAATTCAGGTTTTGATGAAAAAAGAGGGATAATTACAGGTTTGGGAATATAATTGCAAATCTGGGAATTCTAAGAATGAAAATAGAGACCAACTTGAACTCTGTTTCAGTCTTTTTCTGTGGAATTAAAACAAAAACCAAGATTTTGTAGAGTTCAGCGGGAATTTGGGTAAATACCTATTTTCTCGGAAATGAAAAGTGACGAAAAAAGGTGTAGGCAATGGCGTATGAATTTTGGATTGTTCAGCTGCAAATTTCTCAGCAAGGTGGTGGTTGACGGTCTTCACAGTTGGTTTTTGAATTTTTTTGCATGGGACACTGGTCACTGTGCAAAATAGTGAAAATGATATGTGTTGGTGCGTTTTATTTGCAAAGTCAAAGGCTAGTGGGATTTTAATTTTTTAAGCGGATGACACAAGCAGGTACGGTGGTTTTGTCATAGGAGGTAAGCGGTAAGCGGTATACATCGCACCGCTTTTGGGGACAGGCGGTTTTCAGCGGAGGGCGAGCAATTCCATACAATACATGACACGTGGTGAGGTACTGTTCAGAAAACCGCTCAGGCATCGCGCGTTATTGTTTGGACGTGGCGGTGCAGTGATATGAATAACAACCGTTGATCGTGGATTGGTTGATCGAACGGCTATCGGGAAGGGGAGATGACGGAGAGATAAAAGAGCGGGTCCATAATTTAATTACATCAGGGGCGATTTGATTGGTGGAGTAGGTTATTAACTAACCATGAGGGTTAGTTAACATCTTTTAAACACAGCGGGGAAGCAAGCTCATGATTGATTAAAGATTTGACTAATTAATTGCAATTAACACCATATTAAGGTTATATTTCAACCAAAGGGGGGGATATATAATATTTGGGAATTTTATTAAAATAATATGGGAATAGGTGGATTTTCATAGAGATTTAAATAATAAAGTTAGAAATTAATATGAAAGCGCTAAGTATAAAAACATTAGGTTTATGTAATTAAATTATGCTTGAATAAAAAGGGTTTATGTAATTAACTTATGCTATCAGGTATTAAAAAAATTTGGTTCTTTTGTCAAAATTTATGAGCTTGTTAGGAAATACAAAACTGACAATGGTTGTATCTTAAATTTGTGGAAAATAATTTGAAATGAAACCTTTTTGTTTAGGTTGTTGCAGCAGGTGCAAACCCCATTCAAATTACTAGGGGCATTTACAAGACAATAAAGGCCCTTGTTTCGGAACTCAAAATTTTGTCAAAGGAGGTAAACGCTTGCCTTTTGAGTAGGCTGGTTTTCCTTTTTGCTGATGGTTTGGTGTATCTAATTGAATTAGTTGCCTAAGGTATTTTTGGTTGCAAACTCCTTTTCATTTTTCATACGGTATTGGCCTTGTGGAATACATTTGATTGTGTGGTCTTGTTAGATCTACAACATTTGTAGTTGTTTAGTCTTATGGCCGAGGTGCACTTTTATTATGGAAATAGTTGGTGCAATATTGTCATTTAATCCTTACTGCAGGGTAGCATGTTGAGAAGTTTCTTGTGAAACATTTGGTATTCAAAATGACACTTGATCATATACAGCATCATGCACTTGACTTCAAAATTCATATTCAAAGTGTGCCAGACAATTCTTGCAAAATTTCAAATATTTATGTTGTTTTAAACCATTATCATTTTCATGTATTGGATGCTGAAAATGAGAAAAAGACTTTGGTATGAAACCAACTGGTGAATAATTTCCAGCAAAACAACCACTTCCAAGACATGATTTAGAAGTAGAACATATGTACTTATGAAGCATAGAAAGATATCGTTGATGCATTTTCAATGTTTGGCTGGGGTTATTTTTGGAGAAAATAACTCCTTATTCCTAGAATAGCGATCTTCAATACAAGCAAATGCTAGAGAAGAGAGATCATCGTGTGACATAAACCTATTAACAAAACTGAACAAGGAATGATTATTAATTATGGCATACTAAGTTGTCAGTGATTTTTATTATTTGTCTTTAACATGTAAAAATATTAAATTCCAAACTTACATCATCATGGTTTGGCATCGTGAGCTTGACTAATTGTCCACCATGCTCATAATTGCATTGTTGTATTCATATCTATAAACAACGTTTCAAATAATAATAATAAAGTTCTATAAGAAAAATCCAGAACTCCATGCTGCTGCTCCTTGTGAGACAAAGTCAAAATTGCATTACACAATCTGACACATAAGAATCTCCTATATCCCGGTGGTATGTATCCAAACTCTTATAATAGTGTTTTCAAGACTTATGTTGACATTGCCAATGAGATATTTAAGCAATGAAAGATGGAGCCTTCTTCATTGTTGTATATGTAACAATATTTTATTAATATAAAGATTGATGGTTTTGTCTTTCTGAAAATGAAATGTAAAAATAATTTATTGTGGTCAACTGAAAAGTTTTTTTTTTTAAGCTTTTCATTATGGAAGGGTGACATAGATATATGCCCTTCTAATTGAAATTCGGACCTGCCCTTCAAATTTTATCACTGTGTGGGACCTTAACAAACAATAAAACTATTCTGTCATGCGTTATATAAAACATATAACAAAACCTTTGTCAAAACTTCAAAAGAACCCTTTAGCCGTGGGTATTTCATCACAAATTGATCATTTTACCATGTACCTTCTTCTAGAGGAATATTCTTCCACTTGATTAGGTACTTCATAATGGTTATATGTCAAAGA
Source organism: Pinus albicaulis (assembly GCA_034641835.2). NCBI lineage: Eukaryota > Viridiplantae > Streptophyta > Pinopsida > Pinales > Pinaceae > Pinus > Pinus albicaulis. Next base: position 1,216,017,629 of record CM076572.1, on the reverse strand, counting down.
GATACAGAATGTTTATCTATAACTTTTTGTGGTTCAAGAATCAACTTTCATTCTTCATCTAATTTTGGAAGTTCTATTTACATTGGAATATTTTTTCCCAAAACCTTTTTTAGGAAAGATACATGAAAAACCTTATGAATGCAAGAAGAAGGAAAATATAACTTCTATACCACTTGTGCAATCCTATGAATAATTATTTAGGGCCATAACATTTTTGAGCTAATTCTTTATTCTTCTTTTTCTTGAATGAAGATTGCTTATAATTCTATAATCTAAAAAATACCCAATTACCCTCAAATTATCTTTCACTTCAATGTTGTTCCCCTTGTTGTTTTATCATGTTTCATGTCATTTGAAGGTTTTCCATAATAATTTTCAAATTTTCTTTAGTATTTTCCATATGTGACTATGTTTCCTATACTTTGGACTTATCTTGCAAAAATTATGAGATACTAGGAGTTGGATATCCATAAAGGGCCTTAAATGGGGAAATTTTAGTAGATGTGTGATAGGTAGTATGATAGTATCATATTACCATTCTTCCTTGAGGAACCCACTTCATCCATTAAGATTGCTTTTTTAAAGAGTAACATTGTAGATAACCTTAAAAACATTTGTTAACTATTTTTTTTTGACCATTTGATTGTGTTTGATATGTAGAACTCATGGCAGCTAGTGTTTCTCCACTCATATTAAATAATTATTTCCAAAAGTTTCTTGTTAATATTACTTTAGGAAAACCATGAAGACTATGAATTTCTTTCACGGACACTTCTGCCACTTGGCTTGTTGTTTATGTACTTTGAGCTCTACAAAAAAAATCTACAAAATTTGTCTATATAAATGACTACAAAAATGTAATACTTACCTTTATATTTCAGTAACCCTATAATAAAGTCTATTGATATATCTTCTAGTCTTTGAATATGTATGTGGAATGGTTGAAGTAACCCTAGATATTTTACTATCTCTCTTTTATTTATTATGCAAACTTGACCTTCTCTTACAAAATTTTGAATATATTTCTTCATTCCTTCCAAAAATATATTTTTTGATCCTTTGAGATGTTTTAAGGAACCCTGCGTCCTACCATCAGAGAGACATGGGACTCCCTTAATATTTGTTTATTCAAATATGCTTGCGTGCATAAAAATATTCCACATTTGCACCAAAGTATATCTCTCTTTCACTCCCAATGCTCCATAGAGTTCATCCCATCCTTTATAAATTTTAGTTTTTGTTTAGTACTATTGTCATTTTTCCATTATAGCAAGCTTCTTCTAGCCACCTAGGAATAGAAAATGTAATTGGATATAAATTTGAGGCCTCTTCTATTTTAGAAAGAGCATCATGTACTAAATTTTCCTTACCCTTTTTGCAGATTATCTCAAAATTAAAACTTTGCATTTTTTCTCCTCATTTTGTTAATCTTCTAATGAAAATCATAGCTTCAAAAAATACTTTATGCTATCATGGTATATCTTGACTTTAAAGTACCTCCCAATGATATACTATCCCCATTTTTTATTGCATGTAATATTGCTTCCATTTATTTTTCATACGTAGATTTCACCAAATATTTTCTTTGAATTCCTTGTTTTTAAAAGCCAATGATATCCCTTATTGTGTTAATGTTATGTAAATTCCTTGTCCTAGTGCCTCACACTCTACTATGAATGTTTTACCAAAAGTAGGTGCAACCGATGTTGGTGTAGAAGACATGGCATCCATTAAAAGAGAGAATGCCAAAGTAGCCTCATCATTCCATATAAATGATATTTTCTTCAAGAGATATGTGGGTGGACTTGAAATGCATGCATAATTCTTAACAAATGATCAATAATATCATGTAAGTCTAAAAAATCTTCTAAGAACCTTGATTTTCTTAGGAATAGGTCATTTTGTAATAGCTTGCATCTTTGAGGCTCCAACTTCACTCCTTCCTTTAAAACAATATGAACCAAATACTCGAATTCTTATTTCCCAAAAGCACATTTGGATATTTTTACATAAAAATAATTGTTCTCAATAATTTATATAACTTTTCCACATGTTTACTAGTGTGGTATTCCCATGATTTATTATAAATATGTGTATTATCAAAGAAAACCAACACAAATTTTATAAGATGGGATCAAACAAAATTGTTCTTAAGTCAAGCTCGCCGGGGACTAAACTACAAAAAAGCATGAAACCACCAAACCACCATGCCCAAATAATTCAGTTTATCGGCCAATTTTTTGTGACATTTAAAACCAAATGAATGAGGGCTCTGGTCTTTTTAACCGCTGGAGCTAAATAAGAGGGAGATTGCGAATAACGAATGGCCTAATATTTTTCTTTTGCCCGGATTTTGACCATTATTTTCCCGCAAACGTTGATCCATTAACGATCCCCGCCATGTCCTTAATCATGCCGTTTTTGCTTCGAGGCAAGGCCCCAGATATGTTTGTTTTATAAGGCGAGTGTGATTACCACCGATGCAGTTAACGTTGTTCACCAGTCATATTGTTCAAGCGGGATTGGCCTGGATGAGCGGAGAATACGGCGATCAGAGATCATCCGCGACATTCATGGTTTGCTCAATATCCGCCCAGCCCATTAATAGAGATGACGAGATGGCGTTTTCATTGTAATTTGCAGTTTGGTCATGGTGCCATGTCGGCAGTGGTTTTTTGGGAGTGTTCCAGTCCTGAATACAACGCCCGTTTACCGCCCGCCGTTTGATGAGAGCAGGCGGCTGGGCTGAATGCCATGTGACTCATGCTATTTGCGCTTTCAAGCCCACGAGAAGTCCATTTCGCCTTAAAACTGTTTGTCTATTTGTGCCTGTCCCCACCACCACGCCTGCCTGCCATGACAAGTGCTGCTGAAAAGGCATAATTGAGTCACCCCCTCAGTGCCCCTCCTCCATCCCCTCAACCAAGTTGTCTTCCTAGTCCATTGATTATTATGCAGGTCACTATCCAAACACTAGGAGTGGGCGGGGTCGGGTTCTAGGATCTGGCCACCGTATGGGTTCCCCTGCTCCTCATTTCCCCACCGCTTCACCTTCTCCCATGACACACACTATGCTTTTTTCCTTTAATTTCTCTCTGAACCACCCACGAATCACAGCTTCAATAACTATGGTTTTCCGTGAGGAGGCCCAAACGAAGGAACAATGCACCCGTCCGGCGGGTCTGAGCTCAGAAAAAGCCGGCCAGCATTCGGGCCTTCAGGAGGGGAGCAGTGGCATGAATGTGGAGATAGCACCTGGCGATCCTGGACCTTCCGAAGGATGGTGCCGAATCCTCGAGGAACCACCGGAGGAGTAGTTTGGTTAATTTGGTTTTCTTGCTTCGCAGGCCCACTTAATTGGGCATGTTTTAGATTATATTACTGTGCTGGACCTCTCTAATATTTTTGAATTCTATAAACGTTCAAGACTGGTTTCCCCGTATGAGGGCAGTCTTCTTTTTTGATTTTTTGATGACAAATTTTCCATAAGTCTGGGCAATGTTTTTGACTAAAGTCATGCTGTAATTTTATTCCCACTGTTAATAGATCAACTTTACTTAGAAAAAAAAAATGTTTCCCTGTTTCTATTTTAAACCTATTTTTTGAAATATAGAGCCATGTTTATATGATTGTTTATAGTCGAAGTTGCTGCAGTATGGTTTGCTTATACAGAGCTCAATGTCAATTATGTTCATAACAATTGGAAAAAAAAATGTTGCCCTGTTTCTATTTTAAACCTGTTTTTTGAAATACAGAGCCATGTTTATATGGTCTACGTATTATACTCTTTCTCTGTATATCTACAGGAACCTTTTTTCTATGAACAGGGTGGATACGTATTATACTCTTTCTCTGTATATCTACATGAACCTTTTTTCTATGAATAGGGTGGATGCTGTAGCGGGCAACTAATGGAAACAAGCGAGCCTAAACCTTACATCTCGAATGCAACAGATGGTTATCAATTTTGGAATCAAGCGAGCCTGATCTTACAAGCGAGGCTGGATTTCTACAGATGGTTTTTATTTCCGGGAACAAGCGAGCCAGAACATACAGTCGACCCTGGGTTTATACATATTTTTTCTCTATCATGGATGCCTTTTGTGTAAGGCGTATATCAATAGTACATGTCTCTGCACATTTCCTGTATCCGCTTTATGATACTATTTTATGTGTTGACAGGTTATCACTCTACCTTCAAAACTAGTAGTGTTGGTCTATGTTGCTGGTTTATTGATATGGTCTGATGGTATTTTTATATTTTGGACATATCACACTCCTCACATGATTAGCGTTTTTCTCTGTTCAAGGATTTTGGGTACTTTAATTTGTATTTGGAACAATGGACGTCGGTACTCTATCTGTTGCTTTACTATTCTACACACTGCTATTTCACTTTCTTATAGATGCCTCGGGCATATTTGGATGCTTTCTCAGATTGTCGATAATCTCCATGTGGACCGTTACTGGGTTTTATATCAAGTCCCCGTATGTGACATGGGGTATTTTTCTATCACTGTCTGGGGTGGGACTTCCACTTTTCTGGATGGATATTTGGGTTCCAATCTTCAGATGTGAAAATGTAATGACTTCATGGACTGTTTTACTTCATATAATATATTCAAACCAGCGTTTTTTCTCGTGAAAAAAAAATGATTTGACATTTACTCCCCAGCTTCAAAACTGGCAATGTCATTCATGTTGCTGGTCATTGATATATCCATGTCTTTTTAAGATTTTGGTATATCACACTCCTCACATGATTAGCGTTTTCCTGTGTTCAAGTATTTTTGGTGTTTTAATTTATTTCTGGAACACTTGACGTCTGGAGACTCTATCCGGTTGCTTTACTATTCTACAAACTACTATTTCACTTTCTTATAGATGCCTCGGGCATATTTGGATGCTTTCTCAGATTGTCGATAATCTCCATGTGGACCGTTACTGGTTTTTATATAAGGTCCCTGTATGTGACATGGGGTATTTTTCTATCATTGTCTAGGGTGGGACTTCCACTTTTCTGGATGGATATTTGGGTTCCAATCTTCAGATGTGAAAATGTAATGACTTCATGGACTGTTTTACTTCATATAATATATTCAAAACAACGTTTTTTCTCTTGTGAAAAAAAATGATTGTTTATAGTCAAAGCGCTGCGGGGTGGTTTATTATATTAATATTTCACGATTGAATTATGTTCATAACAATTGGAAAAAAAAAATGTTGCCCTGTTTCTATTTTAAACCTGTTTTTTGAAATACAGAGCCATGTTTATATGATTGTTTATAGTCGAAGCGCTGTGGGGTGGTTTATTATATTAATATTTCACGGTCATTGGAACGCCCACAATTCATAACAAATATTGGAGATTTACTGTCCTGTTTTAAAGTTTCATTTATTTTTTTAAATTGAACCCGTCGTCGGTATACCGATGCTTTGTAAGCGTCGGAATTGTGACAGCTTAAAAACGTTGGAAGAGCGATAGTATAAAAACGTTAGACGAGTGACGTTCAAAATGTCAGACAACATTTCGTCGAAATTGTGACCATTTACAAACGTCAAAAGAGCAACGTTCAAAACGTTTGACCACATTTCGTCGGAATTGCGACAGTTTACAAACGTCAGAAGAGTGACATTCAAAATGTTGGACCACATTTCGTCGGAATTGCGACCGTTTACAAACGTCGGTAGAGCGACGTTCAAAACGTCGAACCACATTTCGTCGGATTCGGAAGAGCGATGTCCAAAACGTCGGACCACATTTTGTCAGAATTTCGACAGTTTACAAACGTCGGAAGAGCGACGTTCAAAACGTCAGACCACATTTCGTCCGAATTGTGACCGTTTACAAACGTTGGAAGAGAGACGTTCAAAACATCGGACTACATTTCGTCGGAATTGCGACAGTTTACAAACGTCGAAATCGCGACGGTTTGGGAAACGTCGGAAGAGCGACGCTTGTTTGGAAGCGATGGAAAAAGTGTCGATAGTGCGACACTTTGTGAGTGCGTCGGAATTGTGACGTACTGGCAAACCACATTTTGCCCGTCCTCGAACTGTCACTCTTGCGAAGACTATGTGTCGGAAGAGCGACGAATTGGCCGTCGGAAATTGGGCCAAATTTTCTAGTGCCTTCTGCTTCTGAATAATCCTGAATCTATTCTTCAACACATGTAGGTTATGTCTGGAGTGTAAAACTTAGATTTAACTGGAATTGCATATATTATTATTGATAAAAGTATGAGATGATTACAATGGGGAATCACCAAGGCTTTAAATATAGCCTCACGATGTCCCTTAGTGAAGAGGCATGATCTTTGATCATGCCCTTTCACTTAATAAAACCTATGACAACTACATTTAAATAATAATTAATAGATTATACATAACATTGCCCCTCTCTTAAAGATTCTTTGTCCTCAAAGCATACGTAACGACGGGTTGTTGACGAAATGCTTCAGTTTCCCAAGAGGCTTCTTCTTCAGGCAAATCCTTCCACTTGATTAAATATTCTGTAATAACATGAGAGTGTAGCTTCTTTTCTCAGGTAGATAGGATAATTTTGGGTTCCAAAATGATCCTTCCTTAATCATCCAAAAATGGAAGTGTTGTTTGGGGTGATTGATTGTCACCAAGTGCTTTTTTTAAACAGGACACATGGAAGACGTTGTGAACACGACTTGTATTGGGAAGGCTCAAACCATAAGCGACTTGACTAATATTTTTAATGATTTGATATGGACCATAGAATTTTAGAGCTAATTTAAGTTTCCATTTTTGTTTCAGGGAAAAATGCTTGTATGGTTGGAGCTTGAAAAACACCTAATCTCCAACTTCAAATGATCTCTCAGTTTGATTGCGGTCAGCATGTTGCTTCATACGGTTCTGTGCAATATTCAGATTTTCTTTTAGGACTTGGATGACCTTTTGGTGTTCTTCTAGCTGGTTTTTAACCGTTGGTAGGTTTGACTGGACTAAAGCGAGATATTTCCATTTCGGGGGCTCGTATCCATATAAAGCTTGGAATGGGGTCATTTTTTCTGATGTATGGTAAGTATAATTATACCACCACTCAGCAAGATGCAACCATTGAACCCACTTATTTTGTTTTTCTGTAGCATAACAACGTAGGTAAGCTTCCAAACATCTATTGACAACCTATGTTTGTCCATCCGTTTGGGGGTGGTAAGCTGAGCTCATGTTTAGGTAGGTTCCTATATGGTTGAACAATTCCTTCCAAAAATTTCCTTTAAATTTGGCTTCTCTGTCGCTCACAATGACTTTCGGGAATCCGTGTAGTTTATAAATATGTTTGCAGAATATCTCAGTAATTTGCTTTGCAGAGTCTGTTTTCTTCATAGCAATAAAGTGAGCATATTTATTGAATCTATCTACTACTACTAATATCTTATCCTTTCCATCAGATACAGGTAACCCTTCAATAAAATCCATCGATATTTCTTCCCATTTCTGATTTGGAATATTTAAGGGATGAAGCAACCCAGGAGTCATAATATTTTCACTTTTATTCCTTTGAAACTTGTCACATTCTGCTACATATTTTTGAATATTGTGACTCATACCCTTCCAAAAGAAGGACTGACGTGCATTGCAGTACGTTTTAAAATATCCTGCATGCCCGGATGACATGGAATCATGTGATTCCTTGAGTATTTTTTATATAAATTTGGATTTGGAATTTAGATAAATTCTTCCTTTGTACCGTAAGATATCGTTCTTCCACTCAAATTTTGAATTCCTAGGAGATTATTGATTATAGCCGACATTTTTGGATCTTTAGCGTCCTAACTTCGAATCTCATTAAGCCATTCAGGAACAAAAACCGAGACTGCAAGTAGTGTTGGTTCTTCATCTTTCCTGGACAAGGCATTTGCTACTACATTGTATTTTCCCTTCTTATGTAACGTCTCCATGTCTTAGGCGGAAATTTTCTCAATCCATTTTTGTTGTTCTTCAGAGAGTGTTTTTTGTTGAAGGAGATACTGAAGACTGTTATGATCTGTTTCGATGGAAAATTTACTCCCTAACAGATATTGTCTCCATTTGGCCAATGCGTGCATAATTGCGAGCATTTCCGTGTTGTATGTGGATTTAAGACGCTCTTGCTTATTGAGATTCCTGCTTTCAAAAGCGATAGGGTTCCCTTCTTGCATTAATACTGCACCTATATTGAATCCAGAGGCATCACATTTGATGATAGATGGTTTAGAGAAATTGGGAGTTGCCAATACTAGTGCATTAGACATTAATTCCTTCAATTCTTCAAAACACTTTCCTGCTTCTTCATTCCTTTGAAATGAATTTTTACTTAGAAGATTTGTAAGAGGCGAAGTTCTGTGTGCATAGTATTTAATAAATCTTCGATAGTATCCCGTTAATCCTAAGAATCCTCTTATCTTGGATATATTCACTGGTTTATTCCATTCCCTTATAGCCTTGATTTTAGAAGGGTCCACGTTTACCCCTTCATGGGATATTATGTGTCCCAGATATTCGACTTCTTATTTTCCAAAGGTGCATTTGGATTTCTTAGCATAAAATTGATGATCTTCTAATAACGTAAGAACTTTATCCAAGTGCTGCAAGTGATCTTTCCAAGTTTTACTATAAATCAAAATATCATCAAAAAATACTAGTACAAATTTCCTAAGATATGGACGAAATAATTCGTTCATAGTAGCTTGGAACGTAGTTGGTGCATTTGTTAACCCAAAGGGCATTACTTTAAACTCGTAGTGACCTTCATATGTTTGGAACAAATTTTTTGGTATATCTTCCAATCTAATTCTAATCTGGTAATAGCCTGACCTTAAGTCTAATTTAGAGAAGTATTTTGCGCCATGTACCTCATCTAGCATTTCATCAATAAAGGGAATTGGAAAATTATTTTTAATTGTTATCTAATTTAATCCTCTATAGTTAATGGATAGCCGACATGATCCATCCTTCTTTCTTACCAATATAAATGGGGCGGCATACGGACTCTTGATTTTTGAGATGACCCCACATTTTAAAAGGTCTTGGATTATCTTTTCAATTTCAGTCTTTTGGTGATGCGGGTAGCGATAAGGCTTGATGTTAACTGGGTCTGATCCTGCCTTGACTTCTATTGTATGCCTAATTTCCCTATTAGGAGGCATTTTCATTGGTAGGTCTTGGAATACTTTTTCGTGTTTCTGAACTATTCCTTGTACTTCTGGTGACCCTTCGCGGATCCTTTTTGTAGATAACATTTCTAACTGATGACATTTTACTATATAGGCTGGCGCTCCTTTTCAAATCATCTTCATCATCTGGGATGACAATACGATTTGATTTACTGGTGCTTGGAATCCATATAACTTGTGCTTCTGCCCTTCCCACTTAAAGCTTATTAACTGCTTCTGATGGTTGGCAGAATAAGTACCTAAGGTTTCTAGCCATTGAATTCCGAGGACCGCATCTACTCCTCCTAGTGGTATGATATAGAATGGAGATTCTAAAACTAAAGTCTTTAATCTGTAATTTGACCTTATGGCATTTCCCTACTTGCTCAATCTTCTTACCATCGGCCACCATTACCTTCATATTAGGCATGGGAAAAGTAAATATGTTGATTCTTTTGGCCATGGTTGAATCTATAAAATTGTGGGTGCTGCCAGTGTCAATGAGAACCATTACGTTGTTTTTCTTAATATGTCCTCTTAATTTTAGTGTTTGAGGTTGTGATATAGCTGTCATAGCTGATAATGACACTTGCAGAATGCTTTCATCATCTACTTCTGGAGAGAACTCTGGGGTGTCTTCCATTCCTTCTACATATGAATCATCATTGTTAGAGTCATTAGTTACTTCACAATTATACAGATTTTTTCTTTTCCATTAGCACACCTGTGCTTAGGGTCCCACTTTTTGCCACAATGTTTGCACTTGCCCTCTCTCATCCTTTGTATTTCCATGTTAGATTTGTCTCCTTCATGAAGATGTGGTGGAACATATTTTATGTTATCTACATTTGTAGATTGAGGAAACCTTCGTCTCGAATATACTCTTTCTGGTTTTGACCAAGATAACCTTTCAAATTTCTTTTCAGCAGCTTTTTCTTTTTTCATTGCTAGTTCTACTGATGTAATGTCATGAAGCTCGAGTTATACTTGTATATGGGTTTTAAGTCCGAGATGAAAGATTGGATTAAACGAGATTCTGACAATCCAGGTACTTGTGTTGCTAAGGTCTCCCATTCTCGAATGTACTCATCCACATCTCCTTTTTGGCGTAATTCGATGAATGTTGAAAAAAAAAAAATCTTCCTTTATAATTTGAAATCTTTTCAAGAATGCATCCTTAAATTTCATCCAACTAATAGCAAGTGTCGTCTTTTTCCACCACATATAAAAATTATATGCTTATCCTTCCATTTTCATGAAAGCGTGCTTAATTTTTTCATCATCATTGTTAATGTCGTAAATCTCAAAATATTCTTCGGCTTTATTAAGCCATGCAACGCTATTTTTTTCATTACCGTTGAACTTGGGTAGCTTGATTTTTTCTCTTCATTGGTATGCTAACGGTGGAACGAGAAGGGGGTATTGATTAGCAAATGCATTCCAAAGCTGCTTATTTTGAAAATTTGCATTACTATATTCTTGATGGTGTGGGGATGATGTTTTGTGAGATTCAGTTTTTTCATGATGATCTTCTGAATTCCCTGAATCTGCTGAATTGTTCGGTTGATTATGTTCCATGTTCGGGAAAATTGGTCCTTGTGTCTAATTTATCTTGTCGCAGATGTCTATTATCTTTTGCATTGCTTGGCTATGATTTTTTGTGGCCTCGCTATAGTCAAATTTTTCTTTCTATCTGATTTGTCGTATCTTGAAGCTTTTTGATGTCGTTGGAATGTCCTGCAACTGTACCCTCGAGATAGACTAATATTTTGTTGAATTCATCAGAATTATTATTGATCTTACTCTCAAGATCCAACAATTTTTTTAGAATTTGGCCATCGACATTGATGAAGACATTGAGCGTGTATGAGGTGGTGAATATTTATCTGCCATTTTTTTTTTAATAATAATAATAATTATTATTTTATTATATATATATATATATATATATATATATATATATATATATGGATTGTAAATTATATAATACAAATATTATATTTATTAATAAAAAAAATTTGTTCACTTTTAAAAATATATACCCGTCCAATTAAAAGTCACACTGTTTTTTAAAAACTCGTTTATTTACGCATGGTGTCAAAGGAAAGTCAACGGCAGAGAGCGCAGGGAACAACAGGACATAGTCATAAATTAGTACTATAGGTTAGAATACGGTGGGGATTTGTTATTGCCTAAATCTACCTCAGGCTAAAGGAAGGCAGAGTTCAGGGTAACATCAAACCATGCTCAGTCTGGTAGCTAGCCCTACCAGAGCAGGAGAGGGCTCTCTCCGAGTCAATCTCAGCAAAGATAATCAATAAGGCTCGAGATGACTTGAAATAAATCTGATTTTAGGCTAGGTATATAGGTGAAAGGATTTGATTTGATTTTGGGGGTTTTTGTTGGAATCAAAGGGAAAGGCAGTTTTGGGTTCGGGGATGAGGCCTAGTTTTCGCAGAGTTCTGATTGGGGCAAGGAAAGAAATTGCTTTGATGCTTTGGATTGAATGAATGGATAGATCAGACCGGTGAGGAGCTGAAGAGGGCAAGAGGTTCTCAATAATCCCCTTCAAACAGATGAAAACATGTAAAATTAAACAAAATTTCAAGGCAGAGCACAACAATCTAATGAATTCTACCTTTATCACTCATTTGTTTAATTTAAGAAGCAATGAGAAGGAAAATGACACACATAAAACATCAATGAACTTACAATCACATAGAGAAACACACCATCAAAACACAGAGCCACATGGATCCCAAAGAGTGCTGCAAACCCTAGTCTATTCCTTTGCCAAAATTGCAGAGATGAAATGTACAATGAAGTGCTAAGCAATCCCAAGTGTCCAACCCTGAAAATTACTGATGAATTACATGATATAGACAAGACTAACCCATTCCCATGCCTCTAGGGGTCTAGCTCATCATTCTAGGAGCTGTTCAAACCATATCTAAACTAAGAACTAGAAAATAGGCAATGAAACAACTTGCCTCTATATGATAGGAAACTGATTCATTCACTTACATTTCACTTTTTGGTGAATGAATCTACTAGGATAAGTAAAAATGTGTCAAAATTACATCAAAGTCATGAAATTACAACAAGTTACATCAAGAGTTACATGAAAAAGTCAAACTAGCCAAAACTAGGCGAAATTTTGAGCTGCTGAGTGAAAAATAGGCCAAATTTCCCTATGCGTTGTGCCTGAAATCTCTATGCGTAGCACAATTTTGAGTCTTATTTTGAGGGCCTTCCTGAAGTCCAAATTGAGTGTAGGATAGCTCGTTGGAAATCTCTACCCGTCTATTTTCCAACCCAAGTAGAATTTCAGAATTTGGTTTCCATTTTCACCTCCAAACATCCAATCTCCCAACACTGCTTCCTGTGTGTGAAAAAAGTGGCTGAAAGGCTATTTTTAGGGTGTTTTTGACCCTTTAAGCAACCAAAAACTTGTCAAAATCCTTAGGTAATCCATAGGAATGCATAAATTTTGATAAAAAATCCATAAATGCAAATTTTCCCCCCTGAAGAGCTGCCAATTATAAGCGCGCGCCAAGTGGTGCTACGCGTCGGGAAGGAAAATCTGTTTTTAGGCCAAAAAAATTCAAAATTGACAAACACTTTCCCAAATTTCTTGAATTTGGGCTGAATTTCCACCATCAAGTGCTATGCTGATCCAAAGAAGCTTCAGCCAAAATTTAGAGCCTATCATGCATTTTTCGACGCTTTAGTGCCCTCCTTAGCCTTGCCTTTAGGATTTTGATCCTCACTTTGCAAACATGAGTTCGTGCCCAATAATGGTTTTTCATGTGTCTGAGCATGTTATTTTCCTTGTTTTCCTTCTCCAATAGCTTCTCGAGATGAATATTGACCCTCTCTAGCCAAATCTCCCGCTCAATGGGTGTCATCTCGACTTGGCTTCTTTGGGCAGCTTGCCGGTTCTCATGGATGTTTTGCAACTCCATGATTGTTTGTTGATCCTCCAACTGTTTGTTCTGCTGCTCCAAGTAGTTTATGACCCATTGAGCTCTCTGCAACTTTTTGGTCAATGTGTCTATCTCAGCCTTCTGCTCCTGAATGGTCTCTCTCAACTTTGAGCTTGGAGAGCTCAAATCCTCATCAACAAGTATGAAATCAGTATCCTGGCCTCCTGAAGGGCCCTCATCCTGCATAGGCCTCTTTACTTTGTCCTATACCTGTACCTGTGCTATTGATGATGGAAACAAGACCCCTTCCACCCCAGGTGGAGATAGTACTCGCCGGGCTGCTGCAAATAATCCTCTCGTGCCTCTCTGATAAGTGACATATGTCGGCACACTAATAGTCTCTGCCTCCTGATCTCCATACTGATGTGAAGGTTCATCTGCATCATGGAAAACCTCTGAAGGAACCTGAGGAGCTATGAATAACTCATGGGAAATGAAATCCTCCCATGAAACACCCTGCAAGCCAAGCTGATGAACAACCAGGATCTTGATGAGTGCATAGTGGTAAATACTGTTGTACTACTACTCAGGAGTCTTCTTCTACACAAGAGTGGTCATTCTCTCGATGTTCCAACACATGAAATAAGGAATGTTCATCATCCTCACTCTTGTGAAATGCATCAATAACCTAATGTGGTAGGCATAGAGGCGTGAGAACCTGCCCTCACAACTGAAGTATCTAATAATGAGTTTCATCAAAGGCGCATAGGATTCTTTTAGGAACCAGAATGGGAATACTCTACTGAGCTGTCTCACATAGCTAGGCCTGATGTATGGTTCATAATGCACTCTGTCCACCTATTGTATTTTGTTCCACTGTTCACCCACATTCGGTATTCCTGTTGCTTGAGAAATGGTTTCTGGTGTCAAAGTGAAATTTACACTAGCAAGAGTTACCTGACCATCATGTAAATGTAGAACAAATAAACGAGCCAACTCCTGATGATGACGAATCCTAGCAATCATCTCACAATACCGATAGCATGACTACTGTCAAAAATATGCCATTGCAAGTGGGCAAGCCTGCAATTGAGTCAATGAGGTGGGCTCTTCTCTCACATGTCTGCCACCTTCTCGAGGCCTCCGAGGTGCATGTAGCTCAGTGGTAGAATCACTATCTCTGTCATATGATGTATCAGTATCTATCTCCATGGTACTCAAGGTTAATGCAAGGTGTATGAGAATTTTGATGTTTTGGTTTTAGTTCCAAATGTGTGTCAAAGGGGAGGGACTGTAGGAGAAATAGGGCAAAGGAAAAATAGACTTCAATCAAGAGATAATTGAAGTGTAGGGGCAGCCAATTGGGAAACTTGGGGTTTGGGAATTTTTTACAAGTGAGATGGAAAGGGAGAGTGATAGGAAATACAATGATTTATGGATAGGGATAATGGGAATGAGTGACTCTGAGGATATAAGGGGATAAGCGATGAACAGTAATGATAGGATTACAGTGAGGGAAGGAATAAACAAGGCGGGGAAATGGAGTATTTGGCACCACAATCACTTTTAAAACACCAATTTTAAAACCCTAAGGGAACAATTTTTAACAAGAGAATAGGGTTTATAATTTTGGCATTCAAACTCTCTTATTTAACCTTAATCAACACCAAACATTGTTAATGGCCATTTCAAAGTCTCATGAACTTACTTGGAACAAAGGAGGCCAAATCATTTTGAAATTTGAGAGAGATGGCATGAATTTTTATGTTTCGGCCCTGTGTGCCGTGACAGTGGCCCAGTGCGCCGCGCTCCTTGTATGCGCCGTGCAGGTTCAAAAATACACGGTGAAAAATGGCCCTATGCGCCGCGCTTGGCTTATGCGCCGCAACTGTAAACTCACCCACAGTTTGCCTTCCAACAATGTTTCGCCCTCCTCCACAATTTTCTCTTGGCTCTTTGATGACTTTGGTGTGCAAATGAATTGTTGAAACAATGAAAATATATTTTATGGCGAAGAGTTTAATTTTTGATTTGAAAAAACCCGCTTTCTAAAGTCTAAAAACTTTGGCACTTTTCACATAAAATCTGTTTTTGTTTCCTTTTTGCTTTTTAAGCTAAATGATGAATCTCTTGTCTGTCTTTGCAGGGATAGCTGGCATGGGATTTGGCAAAGGTGACCAAGGCTACACATGGAGTACTTCACAGCTGAAAAAACTTTGATAATTACATTACATTTATTACAAAGGATGAAATTGACGATTTTTCTTCAAAACATAGTTTTGAAGAAGAATCATTATCGAGCATTATGACGATGAAATTTTTGCAATGAAAACTTATTTCGAACCTCCCTCATGTGCCTGCTGGAATTATTAGGCATTTTAAATACCAAACACTAGACCTAATGAGGCTAAAAACCCTAAAAAGACTCTTTGCCCACCAAAAGACCAAACATGACTGTAAATGACTGAAATCGAATTTGATGAGCAAAACCAAGCCAGCAGGTACAAGACATGAGGGATATGAATGAAAAGACCCTTCCGTCAGATGATCCATGCTCCTAATGGAATGCAGCTGACTGAACTGAATGAGACACCTAAAATGAAATGCAACAAAATAGATTTTGATCTCTGACGGAGGGATTAATATACCGACTCTAACAGGAGGGACGAGGCTGAGGGCGGCGGGGAAGATGATGAGGATGACAATGGTGGGAGTGACAGCGTGGAGGGAGGGTGGCGGGGAAGATGGAAGCGGGAGTGACGACGTGGAGGGATTGCGTCGGGAGTGACAATGTGGATGGAGGGAGGCAGGAAGGATGGTGGCAGGGATGATAGCGATGGGACGGGGGAACAGTGTGGAGTGGGATAGCGGGGGCGACGATAGAGGGACGGCAGTGGTGTGGGGAGGGGAAGGGAGGAGTAGCCGCGGACGAAGGATGGGGGATAAGGGAGGATTAGTTGCAGACGGAGGACGAGGGAGAAGGGAAATGGCGGATGGTGACAGGCAGAGGCGAGATGACGGCGGAAGGGGACATCTGTCGATGTGGTGGTGGCGGAAGACAGAGGTAAGTGGAAGACAAGAATTTAATATTGATGTAGAATTAGCCAGCAACGGTGGTGTACGGTGTTTTTTCAGGCTAGAAGATCGCTGCTCCAATACCAATGGAGTGTAAAACTTAGATTTAACTGGAATTGTATATATTATTATTGATAAAAATATGAGATGATTACAATGGGGAATCACCAAGGCTTTAAATACAGCCTCACGGTGTCCCTTGGTGAAGAGGCATGATCTTTGATCATGCCCTTTCACTTAATAAAACCTAAGACAACTACATTTAAATAATAATTAATAAATTATACATAATGTTCCTTTTATCCTAATTTCCTTTATTTTCATAAAGAAATGTTCCAATTTTTATTTTACCTCTTTAATGCCTTAGCCATTGCCTTTTAAAATTTCACTTTTTCATAAACACATATCCAATGTTGCCCACTAGGATATATTTTCCCAACATTTAGCTTGGAATAAGTGTCCCTTAACCGTGGTATTATTTTTGCCTTTATTAAATTTTATTACAAGAAATTTTAGCCTAGGTTTGTTACACTGAAAGGTAGCCCGAGGTATGCTGGGCATCATGTCCAAATCTTCATCTCACGGCTCCGGTCCCACTTCCATGTCTGTGAGTTCAATCAACTATTCTATCTCTTGAGGAAACTCTTGTTCCTACATCTATTCACTCACTCCTTCTACTTCTGAATAATCCTGAATCTATTCTTCAACACATGTAGGTTATGTCTCTTCTGTCGTGGCACCTTACCTTTCTTCCTCTTCTTCGTTCTGTCTCTCCTCTTGTTCTTTTATTCTAAGCTCCCATTCTTCCTTCAACTCTTATTTTTCTCTTCATTCTCTCTGCACTACTTCTTCTAGGGATTTCTTCTCTCTCTTTCTCTGCTCTACTCTCTGTTGCCTCTATCCCCTCTTTACTTAGATTTAAAAATATAATTTCTCAAGGAGAGGATCTTCTTTTATTTTCCAGATTTATTCCTCTTCTATATTTTCAGCTACCTTCCTTTTTCCTTTTTCTATTGCTACTTCTGGAACTACTACTGCCTGTGGAACAACTTGAGAAGTACTATCCATACTGATCGGATCATGAGGTCGGGAGGATTTATAATAGTTTTTCCATGGTTCCTCCTCCAAAAACTAATATATCCCACTCACCCAGTTGAAGTATACTCTTGCACAGTGGAATTTTCAAATTCCCCTCGTATAATACAAATTTTAACTCTTTATGTCGAACTCGAATCTAACTATGGCTCTCCCTTTGACATCTACAGCCTTGAGATTATTAACCTTGTATAATCTGACCTACAAAAGAAAAGTTATCCATGGTGCCTTCTTCGTCCTATGCAATTCAGTTGACAACCATGTGGAGATATGATAAGATACCTATTACATGACAATTCGATGGAATATCTTGGTAAAATATGTGGCATATTCTACCTGCTAAATACTATGATCAATGTGCCATCCAATATGATGAACCAATCTGAAATCTGTGATATCACCTCCATAGCTTCTCGTGACATGAAAGGTGGGTCCTCCTAAAATATGAGTTTGTGAAGTGGAATGATGAAGTGATTAGTAAGATGATTTATGACTTCGTGATGACTACAATTCAAGAGTAGCTTGCAATAGATATATATGACAATGTCTCTCGGTATCCATGTCTAGTTCATGCCAGGGAATTTATTTTTCACACAAATTGCATCCAATAAGTCTGAAGACATGTAGAAGCGTGCTTGCTCACCCTTGGGTGCATTGCGAGCTTTTTTCACATGGAATCTGAGGCGATGAGTCAATAGATCTAAATAGTTGAACGACTTCCCCTTGTTCACTACCTGGTTAAACAAGATATCACCTTGGTAGGAGTGATAAGACCAAGGTGTAAGAGAACAAGAAAAAATCTTACACCTTGGTCTTATCACTCCTAGAAATGCTTCTAAGAAAGCCTCAGGGGCCCAACAACAACCATATCAAAATAATCCAAAGAAGCAGTATCCTAAAAAGTATGGTCCTAAAACAAACAAGGGTCCCAAGCAATTTTAGCCACAAACTGAAAAATCAAATCACCAAAATGATAAGGAAAATAAAAACAAAGGGAAGAAGACAGATAGACATTGCAACTTTTGCAATCGTGATGGCCCTATAGAGTCCAAATGTTTTAAGAAGATGGAAGCCTTAGAAGCATCAATGAAGAAGCACAACATCAATTTGGAGTGCTCTTCACCTTCATCTTTAGGCATGGCACTTTCTGGTTGTCGTTGTCAAGCATCAAGATCCGGTTATGCATTAAATGTATCTTCTTCTTCTCTTTCTCATGAATGGCTCATTGATTCTGGAGCTTCTTACCACATGGCTAAAAATAAATCCATGTTTTCTTCTTTAAATGATTTTAACACCAAACATATTTATGTTGGTGATGATAGATCTCTTAGTGTTGTAGGATCTGGAAACATTCATCTAGATAATGGTCAGTTTAATGATGTACTATGAGTTCCTACCTTGTCATGCAACCTTCTATCTATTTATCAGATAACTCATTCAAGTGAAGGGAAAATAGTATAATTCTGACCTCATGATGTTGTAATAAAGGACCTCAAAGATCCTAAACATATTTTAGCTACTGGAATTGCTGATGTTTCCACAAGGTTGTATAAGTTTGACAACTCTGGGTCATCATGTCTTCCCTCAATTTTTGTTGCTCATAATGATGAAGTGAGCAAACTTTGGTATGAGCGATTTGGTCATTTAAACTATCGCTCTCTTCAAACTCTATGTAAGGAAAATATGGTGACGGACCTTCCTATGGTATCTTGCCGAGACGGTGTTTGCTCTGGATGTGTACTCGGAAAACATCATCGGGATAGTTTTGACAAACGTGCCTCTTGGCACGCTTCAACCCCTTTGTAGCTTGTGCACAGTGATTTATGTGGTCCACTTCCTATTGTTTCTTTCTCTGGTTACAAGTATTTCTTAACTTTCATTGATGATTTCTCCAGACGCACTTGGGTATACTTCCTAAAACTCAAGAGTGAAGTTTTTAACATGTTCTTGGCCTTTAAGGCCTTTGTTGAGAAACAATCTAGACATCAAATTCTTAAGTTAAGATCAGAAAATGGAGGAGAATATGTTAACAACATATTTATCAACTTCTGCAATAAGCATGGCATTTAGTTACAACATACTGTTCCATATACTCCACAAAAAAATGGTGTAGCTAAAAGGAAGAATCGCACCTTAAAAGAAATGGCTAATTGTATGCTTCAATCTAAAGGACTTGGTCTCAATTTTTGGGCAGAAGCCATTAACTGTGCAAATTACATATTAAATCACACTCCTACTAAGGTTTTAAATAATATCACTCCAGAAGAATCTTGGAGCTCAATCAAACCAGATGTAAGTCACTTTCGTGTTTTTGGAAGTGATGCTTGGGCCCATATTCCAGATGCGAAACATAAAGCCTTAGAACCTAAGAGTGAAAAATGTATTTTTGTTGGATATTCTAAAGATGTCAAAGGATATAGACTTCGCCAACCAAAATCCAAAAATATTATCATTAGAAGAGATGTAAAATTTGATGAAAATATATCGGCCTGTGAGCCTAGTTCGGCAAGTGTGCTACCTTTGGCCTGCGAGCCTGATTTGGCATATGTGCCACCTCTCTCTCTCTCTTCTATTTTTAATAGCATTCCTTCTAGTTCAGATGATGACAGCAATGATGAAAATCCTCCTCCACCTCTTGAAATTGTTCCTTATACTCCACCTCTTCCAAGATGGGTCCGCTCTACTCGGGATGCAGCAGGTTCTCTTGCAGGTGACCTTGCAGATCGATGACGTACTCGTTCTCAGTTCGAAAGAGCCTCTGCCTTATTGGCTCAAGTTCCAGAAAAAATTGATCCAAAAACCTTTGAAGAAGCCTCCAGTCATCCAGATTGGGATGAATCTATGAATGAAGAGTATCATTCCTTATTGGCAAACGATACTTGGGATCTTGTTCCTCTTCCAAAAGGAAGAAAACTTGTCAGATGCAGATGGGTTTACAAAAAAAAGTTTGGACCAGATGGAAAAGTAGATAGACATAAAGCTCGTCTTATCGCCAAAGGATTTTCACAAGTTGAAGGCATTGAATATACTAAAACCTTCTCCCCTCTTGCCAAAATGAATTCTATCTGCCTTGTTCTTTCCCTTGCCGCCTCTTTTAAATGGGAAGTCATCAGATGGATGTTAAATCTGCCTTCTTACATGGAGATTTGCATGAAGAAATCTAGATGGAACAACCCCCTGGCTTTATCCAAAATAACTCTAGCCTTTTTTGTCACCTTAGGAAGTCTCTATATGGTCTCAAACAAGCTCCTCAGGCTTGGTATGCCAAAATGGATAGATTTTTGTTAGATAATGGCTTTTCTAGGTGTCATTCTGACAACACTATCTACACCAAGAAAGTGGGTAAGTCCTTCACCATCCTTGTTCTTTATGTTGATGATCTTATCCTTACTAGTAGTGATCCAAATCATATAAACCATGTGAATTCTAGCCTCAAAAATAAGTTTGAAATGACAGACTTATGGCACTTGCATTATTTCCTTGGTTTGCAAGTCTTACAATCCAAAGAAGGCATTACCCTCCCTCAGTCCAAGTATGCCTATGATCTTCTTCACCACTTTCACATGGAAGACTGTAAGCCAACCCCTTCTCCCTTTCAGCCTGGAGTCAAGCTTTCAGTCACTTGTACTACCCCTGAAGTTGATGCTACCTTATACCGTCAACTTGTTGGTAAACTTCTATATCTCACCCATACCCGTCCCGACCTTTCCTTTGCCATTGGTCTTGTTTCTCAGTTTATGCACCAACCTCATGAAAGTCACTGGAAAGTAGCTAAAAGAATACTTCGATATATTTGAGGTACAGTTCAGTTCGGGATTCATTATAGTGCAGGGAAATCTCCATTGTTGATTGGTTTCACTGATTCTGATTGGGCTGGTGACCCTGATGATCAAAAGTCTACTACATAATATGTATTCAATCTCGGTTCAGGACCTGTTACTTGGTCTTGTAAGAAACAAAGTGCCATCTCTCTTTCTTCAGCAGAAGTAGAGTATCGTGGTGCAGTTGAAGCCAACAAGGAAGCCATGTGGCTTCGTCAGATCCTGTCTGAATTTGGTCTTCATCAGTAGCATCCAACTAGACTTTGGTGTGATAATTAGAGTGCCATTAAACTATGTAAATATCCAGTTCAGCATCAGTGTATGAAACACATTGAACTCCACATACACTTCATCAGAAAGCTCATTCATGATCATGTTCTTGAAGTGCAGTACTATCCAACCAATGATCAAGTAGCCGATATATTTACAAAGGCTCTCACAGAAGAAAATTTTGCCAAACTTCGATCCATGCTTGGAGTTCAAGAAAGTTGTCATTGAGGGGGGGATAGGCTCTAATGCCTCCTCCTTCTCCTATTGTGTCACTTTTGTAAATCCTTCAATCCTATCCCAATTTGTTCTTAAGGGGGGATGTTAGGATATTTCGACACATAGGAAATAGGCTCCTTTTGTGTCATGTAATCTTAATCCTATCCCAAGTTGTTCTTAAGGGGGGATGTTAGGATATTTCGACACATAGGAAATAGTTAAGAATAACTTAATCTAGTGTAGAGCTAGGTAAAGTGTGTTTCTTTACCATGTACATTTGTAACTTATAATCTGACGGTCACGATTTGTAGTGATCTGATGGTTCACTCTCTCCTCGATATTAATGACACTTGATCCGTGGCTTAGCACCCGATTGGTCCATGAACTCTATTTAAAGAGCATGGAGGGTCATTTGTAGGTTAACCATTTATGAGAGAAACATATGTAACTTTTCTTTTTATATTAATAAATTCCCTGAAATGGCCGTGTTGGCTCAGGGCATGGACTGTTTCCCTCTTTGAGGGTTTTAACCACGTGATTATACTAGTGTACTGATTTGTGATATGTTTGTGAGCGGTGACCTTTGGTTCTTGACCTACATAAATTACCCTGTAAATTCCTACATCTTGGTAAAATATGTGGCATATTCTTCCTGCTAAATACTATGATCAATGTGCTATCTTGTACGATGAACCAATCTGCAATCTGTGATATCACCTCCATAGCTTCTTGTGACATGAAAGGTGGGTCCTCCTAAAAGATGAGTTTGTGAAGCGGGATGATGAAGTGATCAGTAAGATGATTTATGACTTTGTGATGACTACAATTCAAGAGTAGCTTGCAATAGATATATATGACAATGTCTCTCGGTATCCATGTCTAGTTCATGCCAGGGAATTGATTTTTCACACAAATTGCATCCAATAAGTCTGAAGACATGTAGAAGAGTGATTGCTCGCCCTTGGGTGCATTGCGAACTTTTGTCACATGGAATTTGAGGTGATGAGCCAATATATCTAAACAATTGAATGACTTCCCCTCATTCACGACCTGGTTAAACAAGATATCCCACCCCTCGGGAAAGGTCTCTGTCTCTGGTCAGCCATAGATTCTGAAAGCTAGTATGACCAAAATCTGATAGGCCTTCTTGAGTGATTTTATCTTGTACATATGGGTGGATGTCTGTCTAAAATTTGTTGGATCCTTCACCTAAACCTTGGTGATATCTCTTGTGTTTCTGTAGTTGTGAGTGGCATAGAACAGTGAATCCATGTTCTTCCATGGCCCACGAGGATGATACATCTCTATTATGTCTACTACTAGGAATGTAGCAAGATTCTTCCTGCTAGTGTTGCTCAATGTCATGGTTTCCACATCAATGTTTAAGACAACCTAGTTGATCAGATCCGCGCATGGGAAGGCTGGATACCTACATGAAACCTTGTAAAGCCCTGAATTCATGGTGCTAAGATACACCTGACGATCCTGTAAGTTTGTCTGAAAGACCTTTGTGAGATCATCTTTGATCTGCTTCCATGTCAGTGTCAATCCCTTCGATATGAACAACTAAGTGTCTACATAAATTGGCAAGTTAACCTAAACTTTCTCAACTGCTTCCCCAATACTGATTTCATTGGTTTGCTTTGAGGAAACCCTCTTTGATGCCATTGTGAAAGTGACTGTTGCAGAGATGCTGAGCAACAAAGGTACCTGTGGGACAAAAAA
Source organism: Pinus albicaulis (assembly GCA_034641835.2). Classification (NCBI taxonomy): domain Eukaryota; kingdom Viridiplantae; phylum Streptophyta; class Pinopsida; order Pinales; family Pinaceae; genus Pinus; species Pinus albicaulis. Next base: position 1,215,994,334 of record CM076572.1, on the reverse strand, counting down.
GACACTCACGACAATAAAATGTCAACTATAAGCCAAACTACTTTAAGGACATGTTCATGCAGCACATCGGGAAACTGACAAGAAGGATTGAAAATTTTTTTATGTGAAGAGGGTCTGAATGGATGGTGCAACTGTGCACTATGCAGTCCTAGTAGTCAAGGTCAAAGCTTGTGTCTTGAGATTGCATAATGCGTAGTTCAACCTAGGAAGTGAGCCAGGAGAGACTATGCATTGCGTAGTCTCGGTGGACAAGGATGTTGGCCGAGGCTTGGCACTGTGCAATGTGTAGTGGGGCTAGCCTATACTACACATTGCATAGTTCCATAGGAAAATCTTGGATCTTGAGCCTCCAGATTGTGCAATTCCCAACTGGGAAAAGTCAATTCCGACAAAGGGAAAGGCTGCTCTGCCTAAGGGAAGTATGAAAATGAGCAGATATGAGAGATGGTGAAGGAATGAGTGCATATATGACTAAGTGTTGAGGAAACAAGAAAATCCAAGTGCAGAAACTTAACAAACAAGAAGGGAACAAGATTGGTGAGGAGAGTCGCCACAACAACGACCATCGGTGCAAAAAAGCAAAAACTGTAGCGAAAGGAAAATGAGAACTTGAAACAAAACTTCTACATGCTAAATCAAGTTAAAAATCCAGCATGCATGCAAGGAAACAAGAAAAACAACACTCATGCAAGCCAAACGACAAAAAACAACAGAAAAAGAGACTAAAAGCTATAAATGAAAAACTCACCCAAAAAAGCAACGAAGATCGTGCCGAAGGTTCCTTGATCTTATCAGGAATGCTAGATCTCCAAGATCGAATGTGAGAATGAGCTCTAGGGGCTTCGATTAAATAAATTTGAAAAATTAGGGTTTATGATGCGCATGCCACAAATCAAGGAAAAAGTGACAGTTGGCGACAGTTTCCAAAAATAGCAAGTGTGCCTCTTTGGGTTACTAAAAATAGATCCCTAAATTTTATGGATGAAATTTTCACTTTTTTTCTTTTCTAATTTTTCTGGGAAAACTTGCCATGCACCTCACATGGGAGGATTGCATAGTTCCAGGGAGCTGGTAGCTCTCGCTCAGTGAACCACACAGTTTCTAAGCTCATTGAAGGATTGCACAGTTTCTGAGCTAAGTTTTGGGCATCCTATCATGAATGTGAAGTTACAAATCTCAAGGCTAGGCTGCCAATAATGATTGTGCAATTCTGAACATGAAGGTAAAGACTGGCTCCATGAATTGCGTAGTTTCTGGAGGCAAGCCCAGAACTATTGTGTAAGACTTAGACATGATGTTAGCTTGTGACTTATAAAAAATTTCTAAGAGGAAAAAAATTAAACGTAAGCATAACATAAAGGTAAACGTTAGTTAAAGCAAAGATACCTAATAACAGTGCAAGGTAAGCTCCTGTGAAGGGAAGTTAGGCTCCAAAATCTAAGCAATGGAAAATTTTTGGAGGGTGGTTGTAGCTGCTGCAACAGTTGCCTATATGAATATGATATCATCTTATACCATTCCACTTGATCCTTGGATTGTATCGGATGAAACTTACATCCATCATTTTGGCAACCGAATGTCACTTAGACTTATCAAGCTTGATTACAAAGCCATCTATTCGACTCGTGCGGTTTGTTTCGATATCTCCTCTTTGATTGATTGGGTTGATCATTCATTGGATTATGGGACATCCTCTGATCTTTTCTCTCGCACATTCCCTACCGATGAGAGTATCATGGAGATCATGATGTCAAACGATGCATTGTGGGACGATCATCACCATCGTTCCTCCTTACCATATTTTGTTGAGGATAATCTCAGTGATCACGAAGTCTATTATGAAAATAACCTATTGAATATCGAAGAGATGATACCTCTCAATATCTCAATTAAATGGGGTATTGTCGAGAATCTACACATTGGTGCATCTTAATCTTTGGATTAGATTAAGACCTACAAATACCTATTCCAAGAGTTTCGAGATGTCTTCGTCTAGTCTTATGAGGAAATGACTGGAATTGATCCAAATATAGTGGCACATGAAATTAAAACTTATCCTGATGCTAAGCCAGTCTTGGAAACTCTTTTGTCCGGTCCATCCTAAGAAGGCTACAGTGATTAAAGATGATGTTGAAAAACTTCTATGTGTTGGTTTCATATACCCAGTTCCTTTGACCGATTGGGTGTCAAATATTGTTCCTGTCATGAAGAAACAAGGAAAAATCCATGTATGCATGAACTATCAGGATATAAATCATGCTTGTCCAAAGGACAATTACTTGACCTCATTCATCGACTATATTATTGATGATTTTTTCGACTGTGAGATATATTCGTTTATGGATGGTTTCTCCAGCTATAATAAAATCAACATTCTCTTGATGAATCAAAGTAAAACTGCATTCATTTGTCCTTGGGGTATTTTTACTTACCGAAAAATCCTTTTTGGATTAAAGAATTTTGGGGCTACGTTTCAGGACGATGCATTATGCCTTCGACAACATCTAACATATTGTGCAACCTTATTTGGATGATCTCCTTGCTCACTCTAAACATCAAGTTGATCACCCGATGCATCCTAGGGCCATATTCTTATGGTGTAGACATTATAATTTTCAACTTAATCCTCACAAATGTGTGTTTTGCATTATTTATGGTCGACTTCTTGGTTTTCTCATTTCAAAACATGGAATTCGTATTGTTCCCTTGAAATTTTAGGAGGTCATTGATTTTCCTACACCTTCTTCCCTCATTGAAATTCAACGACTCCAAGGGAAGGCTAACTTTCTGTGGAGGTTTTTCCCTAAATATGTTGAGTAAATTACCAAAGGATTCACTCATCTGCGTAATAAAGGGGTTCTCTTCCATTGGGACAACGTTACTGAACATGCGTTCAATTCTTTGAAAGATGTACTGGTTTAGGCATCTCTATTATATCCTCCTGATTACCAGTGTGATTGTTTCTTGTATCTTGTTGTTGCAGTTACTACCATAGCAATGGTATTGGTCAAGGAAGCTGATGTAGGGACTGAACATATGATATATTATTTGATTCATAACCTTAATGATACTAAAATCAAGCACACCCATGTAGCAAAGTTAGATTTGGTGACCGTTCAAACCATCCAAAGATTCTATCATTATATATTGCCCCAGAAAACTAAGTTTGTTTCATATTGCAACCCTTTGACATATATTTTGTCACATTAATTGCCAGGGGGAAAATACTGCAAATGGATAGTCATCCTGGAGGAGTTTGATTTGGAATTCATCAAATCTAAGTTTAGGAAATACTTAGTTTTTGCTGAGATAATATGTGATCTTGCCACTGCCGATTATGAATCGAAATCTGAAAATTCAATTCTAAATGAGTCGTTGTTTCTGATATCCTTATCTGACCCCTGGTATGGAGACATCCTTATATATATCTAGACCCAGAATTTTTGGCCTGATACCTCTCGCATTGAAAAATGATGTATTCAATACCAAGAAAATAATTACATCATCATTAATGACACCCTTTATCGCTATTGTATCGATACAATTTCCAAAATATGCCTCATGCATGAGGAGGCCGAGAAAGTCCTCAATGAATGCCACTCTGGGGAATGTGGTAATTATTTTTCTGATTATGCCACCGCACACAAGATCCTATGTGCTGGTTACTTTTGTCCCACCATATTTCATGATTTCATTCTTGCTTTCCAAAAGTGTCATGCATGCTAGATTTATGATCGTAAGACTCATGCTCCGCCCGCTCCTTTGCATTATGTTATGTCATAGGTCCTTTTACTAAATGGGGTATTGATTTCATGATATCTAACCCTAACTCGGCTAGGGAGCATGGCTATATCATCGTAGCATTATATTATTTTACGAAATTGGCTGAGGTGATGCCTACATTTAACAATATTGGGAAAATGCCTGCATATTTTTTCTTTAATCATGTCATCGCATGATTCGGTGTTTCGCAATCCATAGTCACATACCATGGGAAAAATTTTCACAATCACATGATGCCCGAAATAACTACCAAGCTAGGGCTCTCTCATGAAATTTCCACTCACCAATACCCTCAGGATAATGGGCAAGTTGAGGTTATTAAAAATTTTCTCAGGACAATGCTTCAATGTATGTAGGGATCCAACGGTTGGATTGGAATTTGATTCTTTATGCTTCCTTGTGGAAATAGCAAACCTTTGTTAGGAATGCTACTAGATTTACACTATTCCAATTGGTTTATGGTATAGAAGCAATCATTCCAATTCAATGTGAGATTCCGTCACTGGAACTGGCTATAGAACTTCTTCCTTCAACTTCTGTAGAAGATGAACGTCTCTTACATTTGATGTGCTTGGATGAGACTCAACGAGATACAACCATGGCTAATGAAGCCTATGAGAAATGTGTCAAGGCGCAATATGAAAAAAGTGTCAAGCCTCGTGTCTTCTCAGAAGGAGGCCTTTTCCTTCTATACGACCAAGAGTATGATAAATTAAGTCCAGGAAAGTTCCAACCCATGTGGCTAGGTCCATATATTTTCATTCTGGTTCTTGCTAAAGGGGCTTATGAGATAGTCGATTTTGATGGATTTCTACTCGCACAACCTAGAAATGGTTTGTACCTTAAGAAATATTGTGCTTGAATTTTTTCGTAGTACATAATACACACTATATTTAGGTGCATTGAGTTTGTTTGAAGTGTGTCTCTTAAGAGTTTCCTATGGTTTATGTTGATCCTATATATGTTTGGTTTGCATATGTCGGCATCCCTCGAATCATATGTTGGTTATGCTGATGGTGCTATTCGTAGTACTCAGAATCTATCCTCCGCAGCGTGGGATAAATTTTCTCCAAATGGCAAGTTAGTGAGTCTATGAGGGATTTGTATCATTTTCTCTACCAACAACATCACTAAGTATAGCACAATGGTCGAGCTATTTTCTGATGCTATTTCGCATGGTATCCATCATTTAGTCATAAGAATTGAATCACAACTTGTAGTACTACAATTGATTAATGTTTATTTGGTTAGAATTCCAACCATACTTTGCATGTTTTCAAGGGTTCACCTTCTAGAAATACACTTTTATTTCATCCAATATCAATATATTTCTAGAAATCTAAATACATTGACAGATGCACTAGCTAATCATATTTTAGATAGACATTTTCAACACATGTAAATAAATTTAAATGCACATCAAATCCATTTAAAGCGATAATAGAAACATAAGAAACACTAAAGATAATTTTATATATACAAGTTTGGTTTTACAAAATTTGATCCAGAGACATATATAGCCACACAACCCATAATATCAAAAAATACATGCAAATACAGTTACAATCCTCCCAATAGACTAATCATAGTTCTCATGATAACATGCCACTCCACGAGCTATATTTCACAATAGCTGACCAATATGGCTTGACACTCTAATAGTTTGTTTCTGAAGTCACATAGGAAGTTGGTCGACCGCGGTCTCATCTATGCCATGTATCAACCCTGTTAGTGTCGGTATCTTCATCCCTCCGTCAGAGATCAAATTTCTCTTGTTGCATTGCATTCTTAGGTGTCCCATTCAGTCAGCTGCATTCCATTAGGAGCATGGATCATCTGACGGTAGTGGCTTTTTTCTTATTTCCATCATGTATTATACCTGCTGACCTATTTCTGTTCATTAAAATCATTTACAGTCATTTTTGGTCCTATATTTTGTAAAGAATCATTTTTAGGGTTTTAGTCTCATTAGGTCTAGGGTTTCGTTAATCCAGTCTTCAGAATGCCTAATAATGGTCAGCAGGAACATGAGGGAGTATGAATAAGGTTTCAGTGCAAAACAATTCATCATCATAATGCTTAATAATGATTTTTCTTCAAAACTCTATTTTGAAGAAAAATAGTCTATTTCATCTTTATGTAATAAATCTAATGTGATTTTCAAGTTTTTCAGTTTTAATAACACTCCACTTGCAAAACCTAGTCGCCGTTTCCAAAGCTCCATGCCATCCATTCCCTGCAAGACAGACAAAAAGCTCATCATTCAGTCCAAAAGCAAAAAGGAAGCAAAACAAAGTTTTTGAAAAGTGTCAAAGTTTGCAACATTATAAAGTGGGTTTTTTTTTCAAATGAAAATTTAAATCCTTGGTATATATAAGATCTTTTCAAGTTCAAAACTTCATTTGTATGCCAAAGAGACAGTATTGAGCCAAGGAGAAATCGTGGAGGGCGAAACAAGCGATTTGGGGGCAAACTGTGTTGAAGTTTCAGAGCGCGACGCATTGGGTGACTGTCGTGATGCATCGAGCGAGCACGACGCATTGGGTAAGCTCCTTGCGTGTGAATTTACTCCAGCGCGACGCATTGGCAGAGCGCGGCGCACTGGGTTTGGCGCGCGATTCACATGGCAGAAATCAAGTGTATTTCCATTTCTTCAAAAACTCCAAATCGACTCGGTCTCTCTTGGTCCAAGTAAGTCCATGTGACCTCTTAAATGCCATGAACAAGTGATTGGTGTTGATTATGAGAATTTAAGTACAAAAACTCAAACCCTATTGTCTTGTGGAAAGAGTGCTCCTTTAGGGTTTTAAATTGCTTTGGTGTCAATCCTTCCCATTTCACCCATCTTATTGATCCCTCCTCATTGTTTATATCCTCACAACAGCCTATTTCACTGTTTATCTTATATCCCTAGTTACTTATTCCTATCCCATTCCAATTGTCCCCATCCCACTTGTAAATTTCTCCAAACCCCAAGTTTATCCCAAGAAATTAAGTGGCTGTCCCTACACTTATCAAATCATAGATTTAAAATGGAAAATTTCACTTGATAAAAGTCCATTATTCCCATTACCCTATTCCTCCATAGTCCCTCCCATATTACCACATATTTGGCAATCAAATTAAAAACACCAAAATTCTCATTTTCATCCAAGACAACATAGACCTTGCATAGACCTTGGACATCATGGAGATAGATACTGATACATCTTATGACCGATATAGTGATTCCACCACTGAACTACATGAACCTAGAAGGCCTCATAAGAGTGGCATACATGTGAGGGACGAGCCCACTTCATTGGCTGAGTTGCAGGCATGTCCGCTTGCCATGGCATGTTTTCAACAGTAGTCTTGTTATCAATTTTGTGAAATGGTTGCTAGGGTCCATCATCATCAAGAGCTGGCCCATTTGTTTGTGTTGCATTTACATGATGGTCAGGTCACCCTTACCGGTGTGACATTCACTTTAACACCGGAAACTATCTCTCAAGGAACCGGAATACCAAATGTTGGAGAACAATGGAACAAAAGACAGCAGGTTGACAGAGTGCACTATGAACCATATATCAGGCCTAGCTTTGTGAAACAACTCAGCAGAGTGTTTCCTTTCCGGTTCTTAAAGGATTCCTATGCTCCTCTGATAAAACTTATTATCAGATATTTCAGTTGTGAGGACCGGTTTTCACGTCTCTATGCCTATCATATCAGGTTATTCATGCATTTTACTAGGGTGAGGATGATGAACCTCCCTTATTTCATGTGTCGGAATATTGAGAGGATGACCACTCTCGTGCAAAGGAAAAATCTTGAGCAGCAGTACAACTGTATCTATCACTTTGCGCTTATCAAGATTGTGGTTATGCATCAGCTCAGCTTGTAGGGTATTTCATGGGAGAATTTCATTTCTAATGATTTCTTCATAGCTCCTCATGTTCCTTCAGAGGTTGTTCATGAGGCACGTGAACCTTCATATCAGCATGAAGGTCACGAGACACGGACCACTAGCATGCCGGTGTTTTTTACATATCAGAGAGGCACTAGAGGATTGTTTGCAGCAGCCTGGCGAGTATTATCTCCACCTGGGGTGGAAGGGGTCTCGCTTCCGTCATCAGCAGCACAGGTACAGGTATAGGACAGCGGTAAGAGGCCCATGCAGGATGAGGGGCCTTCAGGAGGCCAGGATACCGATTTCATACTCATTGATGAGTATTTGAGCTCACCAAGCTCAAAGTTGAGGGAGAATATTCAGGAGCAGAAGGCGGAGATAGACACTTTGTCCGTCAAGTTGCAAAGAGCCCAATGGATTATTAACTACCTTGAGCAGCGAAACAAACACTTTCAAAATCAAATCCAACCTCCTTACATATATACCTAGCCTAAAATAGGCCTTTAATTGAGTCATCTCAAGCCTCACTGATCATTTTTTCGCTGAGATTGAAAAGGAGAGAGCCCTCTCCCGATCTAGTAGGGCTAGCTACCAGATTAAGCGTGGTTTGATGTTACCCTAGACTCTGCCTTTCTCAGCCTGAGGTATATTTAGGCAATAACATAGTGGCGACCATACTGGGGAAATAAAAAATGGTTTGCTTGTTAGTGTTATTTGTTTTATAAACTACAGATGGAGCTTGAAGTTATGCCAGGTAGCCTTCGAACTGCACATTGCTTTGCAAGTGCATAAGTAGATAAATGTTGCTTCAATCAATCTTCGGTCTAGTTTTGTAAATGTAACACTTGACTTGCAAACTACCCCAGTACATGTATAAAGTTAGATATGATAGTTGATGGTGGACAACGATCAGACATAGGAAGGCTGAAATCATTCACCTGGCAACTCCAATGTCGAAGAATCCTAAGGTTCAGAATTTTTATGGCAACTCTACTCTTCAAGAATCAGTAGCCTGAGGAATTTCTTGGTGAATTCATTGTTATCAAAATGGTTTCGCTAGATCGAAGGTATGCTCCCATGAGCCGAGATCATATTCCAGGTTTTCCAAATAAAATTCCTAAGGTAGATTGGAAAATGAATTTGCCTACGTTTAAAGCTGATGATAGGAAGGATGATGCTTTACATCTGGTTAGATTTTACATACATATTCACAAGTTGAAGGTTGATTTTCCTGAAGACTACTTGATGAAGATATTCATGGCCACTCTGGAAGGTGAAGCTAGATCTTGGTATGAAAGTTTGTCGCCTGCTTGTATTTACTGTTTAAAGGATTTTCATACCATGTTCTTTGAAAGGTATAAAGAATCTTATCCACCCTTGACTTTAGTTCAGAACTGTTGTAGCCATGTTCAGAGTTTTATTGAAAATCTTGAAAAAGTTTATAAAGATGATGACTTCATGGATGATGAGATCATGGAGGCTCTGTATGAAAATCCATTTCAGCAGCATAAAGAGAACTTAGATGATACTCATCAAGATGCTCAGGAACTTTGCAGCAGGATCAAGATCTTAGTACAATGGAAAATGATGAAAGAGAAGGTTTTATTTCAGATCTGTCCATAGAAGAAGACAATATGCAGGAAAGTCAAGTTTCAATTTCAGAATGTGATAAAGTCAAGTCAGCTATTTCAGATCTAGATTCAGATTGTGATGATCAAGAATACCTTGTGTTGAATCCCATGAAGGAGAGCTCTGCTGTTGAGATCATCTGGAATGAAGAAGATAGAGTTATTGATCCAAATCTTCTCATTTCATTAGAACAAAGCCTTCATGAGGAGGTAATCCAGTCAGTTCATGAAAAACAAGATGAGATCTTTGTTCAATTAAGTGAAAAATATTATTTCAATAACTCAGTGATAAATGATAATTTGATTGCCATGTCATATGAAGATGATCAACAATGTTTTCAAATTTCAGAAGATCAGGGAATTAAGGACTGTCATTCAGGTTTTTCATGTTTTAAAATTTTATTTCATGAAGACAGTCATTGTTTGAGAAAAATAAAACAAAAATCATTATCTCCTTTGTCTAAAGATGAGATAGATCAACTCCTGAAAGGTCATGTTACAGCCCAAGCTAAAGCAGATTTGCAGTGCACACATGGTCAAGAAAGTGTTGGTGAAACTTCTTCCTCTTTTGAAAATGATGACGGTCTTGTAATTAGCTTTATAGATCAGCAAACAGATAATATTTCCTTTCATGAATATGATAAGGCTGTCATGTTTGATAATCTTGAAGATTTTTTTCTGTTTAAGAATGGCCTAGACCATGAAGTTGAGGAATATGAGTTTGAGAGAGACAATATGCTAGAATTTCTCATGGTCAGGGAATTTACAGCTAACACTCAGATGGAAGAAGCTTATACCTCTCTGTGCCTTCCTATCACTCGGCAATCAATTGTTCTTTCAGATTAGAATGAAGGGAGTACTTGTATTTTTGCTGCTGGATCTCAAGACAAGCTAGTGCTTCAGGATTTTCAAGATCCCTTCAGAATTCTTTTGCAAGCATCAGAAAAGATAAATGTTTCCTGGTTCGTTATCATAAGCCTTGGTTTCAGTGGTTATTGTGAGTTGCCTACATGTACATCGTTCTACCTGCTCGAGAAAAGTGAGAGCCAAATTTCGATATGTAGCCATCCGCTAGATTGGTTACATTGGAAGGCTCACTACACATGATTGTACATATTTCATCAGTAGGCAGTTGGTTGTCATCATGATTTGAAGCCCTCAAATCTCGATGGACTGCTGCCATTAAAAATCTTTGAAAGTACTAATTTTAGTTAAGTAGGTCTTGAGTCATTTTTGTTTTAGTCAGTTTCAACATAGTTTCAGTTTGGGGACTGAAATGAAGGCTATAAAACTGAAGGTCTGATTTCAGTTTTGGTGTGTCAGTTGTTTGAGCTTTTGCGAGTCAATTTTCAGTCTTTTTATTAAGTTAGTTTGTGTCGGTTTTCAGTCATGCATTTCGGCTTGAGTTTTTCATTCCATAGCCCAATGGACGAAGGCACTGCTTGCTTTCCCAGAGATATGTAGTTCTTGGCACCTCAAAGGAGCTACCATCCCCATTAGAGCCAATGTTAGTGTCGGTATCTTCATCCCTCTGTCAGAGATCAAATTTCTCTTGTTGCATTGCATTCTTAGGTGTCCCATTCAGTCAGTTGCATTCCATTAGGAGCATGGATCATCTGATGGTAGTGGCTTTTTTCTTATGTCCCTCATGCCGTATACCTGCTGGCCTATTTCTATTCATTAAAATCATTTACAGTCATTTTTGGTCTTATAGTTTGTAAAGAATCATTTTTAGGGTTTTAATCTCATTAGGTCTAGGGTTTCGTTAATCCGGTCTTCAGAATGCCTAATATGGTCAGCAAGCACATGAGGGAGTCTGAATAAGGTTTCAGTGCAAAAAATTTCATCATCATATGTTTAATAATCATTTTTCTTCAAAACTCTGTTTTGAAGAAAAATAGTTGATTTCATCTTTATGTAATAAATCTAATGTGATTTTCAAGTTTTTCAGTTGTAATAACACTCCACTTGCAACCCTGGTCGCCTTTGCCAAAGGTCCATGCCATCCATTCCCTGCAAGACAGATAGAAAGCTCATCATTCAGTCCAAAAGCAAAAAGGAAGCAAAACAGAGTTTTTGAAAAGTGTCAAAGTTTGCAACATTATAAAGTGGGTTTTTTTTTCAAATGAAAATTTAAATCCTTGGAATATATAAGATCTTTTCAAGTTCAAAACTTCATTTGTATGCCAAAGAGACATTATTGAGCCAAGGAGAAATCGTGGAGGGAGAAACAAGCGATTTGGGGGCAGACTGTGTTGAAGTTTCAAAGCGCAACGCGTTGGGTGACTGTCGCGATGCATCGGGCGAGCGTGATGCATTGGGTCGGCTCCCTGCATGTGAATTTACTCCAGCGCGATGCATTGGCAGAGCACGGCGCATTGGGTTTGGCGCGCAAAGCACATGGCAGAAAGCAAGTGTATTTCCATTTCTTCAAAAACTCCAAATAGATTCGGTCTCTCTTGGTCCAAGTAAGTCCATGTGACCTCTTAAATGCCATGAACAAGTGTTTGGTGCTGAGTATGAGAATTTAAGTACAAAAACTCAAACCCTATTGTCTTGTGGAAAGAGTGCTCCTTTAGGGTTTTAAATTGCTTTGGTGTCCAATCCTTCATTTCACCCCATCTTGTTGATCCCTCCTCATTATTTATATCACTCTGTGACCTATTTCACTATTTATCTTATATCCCTAGTTACTTATTCTATCCCATTCCCATTGTCCCCGCCCACTTGTAAATTTCTCCGAACCCCAAGTTTGTCCCCGAAATTAAGTGGTTGTCCCTACACCATCAAATCCAGGATTCCAAAGGAAAATTTCACTTGATAAAAGTCCATTATTCCCACCCTATTCCTCCATAGTCCCTCCCATATTACCACATATTTGGCAATCAAATTAAAAACACTAAAATTCTCATTTTCATCCAAGACAACATAGACCTTGCATAGACCTTGGACATCATGGAGACAGATACTGATACATCTTATGACCGAGACAGTGATTCCACCACTGAAATACATGCACCTAGAAGGCCTCATAAGAGTGGCATACATGTGAGGGAGGAGCCCACTTCATTGGCTGAGTTGCAGGCCTATCCGCTTGCCATGGCATGTTTTCAACAACAGTCTTGTTATCAATTTTGTGAAATGGTTGCTAGGGTCCATCATCATCAGGAGATGGCCCGTTTGTTTGTGTTGCATTTACATAATGGTCAGGTCACCCTTGCCGGTGTGACATTCACTTTAACACTGGAAACTATCTCTCAAGCAACTGGAATACCAAATGTTGGAGAACAATGGAACAAAAGACAGCAGGTTGACAGAGTGCACTATGAACCATATATCAGGCCTAGCTTTGTGAAACAACTTAGCAGAGTGTTTCCTTTCCGGTTCTTAAAGGACTCCTATGCTCCTCTGATGAAACTTATTATCATATATTTCAGTTGTGAGGGCCGATTTTCACGTCTCTATGCATATCATATCAGGTTATTGATGCATTTTACCAGGGTGAGGATGATGAACCTCCCTTATTTCATGAGCCGAAATATTGAGAGGATGACCACTCTCTTGCAAAGGAAAACTCCTGAGCAGCAGTACAACTGTATCTATCACTTTGCGCTTATCAAGATTGTGGTTATGCATCAGCTCGGCTTGCAGGGTATTTCATGGGAGGATTTCATTTCTAATGATTTCTTCATAGCTCCTCAGGTTCCTTTAGAGGTTGTTCATGAGGTAGGTGAACCTTCATATCAGCATGAAGGTCACGAGACATAGACCACTAGCATGCCGGTGTTTGTTACTTATCAGAGAGGCACTAGAGGATTGTTTGCAGCAGCCCATCGAGTATTATCTCCACCCGGGGTGGAAGGGGTCTCGCTTCCGTCATCAGCAGCACAGGTACAGGTATAGGATAGGGGTAAGAGGCCCATGCAGGATGAGGGGCCTTCAGGAGGCCAAGATACCGATTTCATACTCATTGATGAGTATTTGAGCTCACCAAGCTCAAAGTTGAGGGAGACTATTCAGGAGCAGAAGGCGGAGATAGACACTTTGTCCGTCAAGTTGCAAAGAGCCCAATGGATTATCAACTACCTTGATCAGCGAAACAAACACTTTCAAAATCAAATCCAACCTCCTTACATATATACCTAGCCTAAAATCAACCTTTAATTGAGTCATCTCAAGCCTCACTGATCATTTTTTCGCTGAGATTGACAAGGAGAGAGCCCTCTCCTGATCTAGTAGGGCTAGCTACCATATTAAGCATTGTTTGATGTTACCCTAGACTCTGCCTTTCTCATCCTGAGGTAGATTTAGGCCATAACAAACCCCTCCATGTGGCGCTCCAACTCTGCTAGGGTCTCGGCTACATTTATATATTGTAGTACATCTCGTCCTATTGCAACAACCTGTACTGGTGTTAGCATGTTGTGGGTCTCCCGCATCCTAGAGATGTGAAGCACCTATAGGTCAAATGAGAAAAATATGTCATGCAACCAACTCACAAAAATCGAATAAAATATAGATCAACGACTTAGAAATCAGCCTCTTCGAGGGGGAAACCTCCTTTAAATTACATAAATGAAAAATTCTTGGATGATTCAAATGAAAAAACCTCCTTTCTATATATAAGAATCTAAAGGGTCACAATATAATCAAAGGCAACGTAAAAATAATAATGTAAGGGCACAACAATAAAAATAGTGGGATTCTATGGGGCACAATAATAACACTATGGGGACTACATGGGTACAAAAATAACAATAAGGGGGATATGCTAATAATAAAAAAAAGGGAATACACTAGTCTTATAGGGACCTAACATGCCCCTCTCCATAAAAAAAGTGTTGACCTCAACGCTTGAGTAGTTATGGATGCTTCTGTATAACATTTTCATCCTCCCATGAGGAAATTTCAGTAGGTAAGTTCTTCCACTTGATGAGATACTCTGAAATTGATCAATTTCGTAGCTTTCAAGTTCTTGTTTCCATGAATGCTTCAGGTTCTAATATGATTTTTCCTTCCTCATCAAGTTTTGGCAATATTTTTTGAACTGGGATATTTTTCACCTATAAATTTCTTTAAGCATGAAACATGGAAAAATGGGTGCACTCGGGAAGATGCCGGAAGCTCAGAATTTGTATGCCATCGTACCAATCTTTCGCAACAACTTGTAAGGACCATAATTCTTTGGTGATCATTTATTATCCTTATTATCTTGCTTGAGGGACATTTGTTTGTATGGTTGTAGCCATAAAAATACCCAGTCACCTACATCAAAAATTATTTCGTTGCGATGTTAATCTTCATGTTGTTTCATTCGATTTTGCACCAAAGTGAGGTTATCCTTTAAGAGTTGGAGAACTTTTTGTTGATGCCCCATGTGATCTTCCACTGCTTGAAACTTATAATTTTCTCTTAAATATGATGTGATGGACAGTGGACGATATCCATAAAGTTCAATAAATGGGCTCATTTTTGTTGCAATATGGAAGGAAGTGTTATGCCACCATTCAGCCAAAGGTAACCACTTGACCCATTGTGTCTATTTATCATATACAAAGCAACGAAGATATCCTTCCAAAAATTTGTTCAATATCTCAATTTCCCTATCAGATTGAGGATGATAAGATGAGCTATGAGCTAATTGAGTACCCAGACAAGAAAATAATTTTGTCCAAATATTTCCAGTGAAAATGGGATCTCTGTCACTTACAATAATCTTTGGGTTTCCATGTAGCTTTTAAATTGTTTCCATAAATGTAGTAGAAACTTTATTGGATTTAAATGGATGTGATAATTCACAAAAGTGTGCATACTTGGTAAGTCTATAACCTACCACCATGATGACACTCTTTCCTTCGGACTTGGGTAAAACTATGATAAAATCCATTGAAACCTCCCCCCAACATTGACTTGGAATGGATAAATATTGTAATAGATCCGAGGTCTTAATTGTATCAACTTTATTTTTTTGGAAAACCAAAAATTCCGCCACAAGCTTTTGAATATCAAATTTAAGGCCATCCCAAAAAAATTCATTCCTAACCCTATGGTATGTTTTTAAAAATCCTAAGTGCCCTCCTAAGGGAGAGGTGTGCAATTCCAAAAGAATATTTTGTTTGAGTTGGGAATTATTACAAAGATATAAGAGATATTTGTACCATAATGAATCATTTTTCCAGCTAAATGTATAAGATGTACTGGGATCTTGTTGCAAATTTTGAATGAATGCCCACACTTCTTCATAATTCTTCCATTCATCCCTTGCTTTGGTTATCCAATATGGTTGGATAATAGAAATGGCACAAAGAAATTCTTCCACATCCTCATCCTTTCTTGAGAGTGGATCTGCAACAAAATTTTGCTCCCCTTTTTTGTAGATGATTTCAAAGTCATAACCCAACATCTTTGTGACCCATTTTTGTTGCTCTTTTGAAGATAAAATTTGTTCTAAAAAGTATTTAAGAATATCATGATCTAGTTTTACCTTGAAGTGTCCTCCCATTAGGTAAGGTATCCATTACTTAAGTGCATGTAGTATTGCCAACATTTCCTTCTGATAAATAGGTTTTTATAAACATTTTCCTTTGATTGGATGACTTTAAAAATCAATGGGTCTTCCCTATTGCATTAAAACAACACCAATTCCATTTCCTGAGGTATCACATTCCATAATAATTTTTTTGTGAAGATTGGCGTAGCTAATACTGGTGCTTGGCATATTGCCTCTTTAAGATGTTCGAAGGCCTTAGCTGCTTCTGGAGTCCAAGAAAATGCATCTTTCTTCATTAATGTTGTTAGAAGCATCTCTATTCTCCAATAATTCTTAACAAACTTGCGATAATACCCTGTCAACTCGAGAAATCCTCGCAAATGATTTATGGTTGTGGGGATTTCCATCCCTTAATGGATTTAATTTTGTTAGGGTCTACCTTAACACCTTCATGAGATACAATATGACCCAGATATTCCATCTCCTATACTCCAAAGAAACATTTGGAGGTTTTGCATATAATTATTTCTCCTCCAATAGTTTGAGCAGCCTGTCAAAATGTTGAACATGATCCTTCCAAGACTTGTTTTAGATTAGTATATCAGCAAAAAATACTAACACAAATTTTCAAAGGAAGGGTTTGAAAATGGAATTCATCAAACCTTGAAATGTATAAATCACATTGGTAAGGCCAAAAGTCATGACCAAAAATTCATAATGACCCTCGTGATTTCTAATTGTTGTTTTCTGAATGACTTCAGTCTTCATTCTTATTTGATGATATCCTGAATGAAGATCCAACTTGGTGATGTAAATTTCTCCATGTAATTCATCAATGATAGGAATGGGAAATTTATCTTTAATAGTGAGCAAGTTGAGATCCATATAATCCGTACACATGCACCATGATCCATCCTTCTTGTGCACAAATACTACTGGAGTAGAGAAAGAACTTTGACTAGGTTGAATTATACCGACCTCTAGCATTTCTGCAACCATATGTTCAATCTCACTCTTTTGGGCATAAGGATATTTGTAAGGACCAATGTTTTGAGGAAAAATTCCTAGAATCAAATGAATAGCATGATCATTATTATGAATAGGCCGGAAGGATTTGAGAGTCTCAAGCACCTTGGAATGATTGTCCAAGATTTTTTGGAGATATGGAGAAATAGATGGTTTCAATGTTTGAACCTGTAGTGAGCATAATTATGAAATTACGCCTCGTTGTTCTTTCTTCGGAATATTTTTCATGATATTAGAGCTGATTATGTTTCCTGGTTTCCCTGTGATACCCCATAATTCAACATTCTTTCCTTCCCAAAAAAAATTCAAGAAAAGTTCTTGAAAATTAAAATCTATAGTCCCAAAATATTGTAACCATTGGACTCCTAGTACAACATAAACACCACCCATTGGAATATAAAGCATTGGAAAATTCAATACATATTCCCCCATTTTTAGGTTGATATTATGGCACTTTCCCAAGAAATTTATAGTTCCTCCATAGGAAACAATTCAATTCCTTGGCTATCTTACAATGAATAAAATTATCGGTACTACCTGAATCAATCAGCACTATTACCTTTTTTTTTTTATATCCTTCTATCTTGAGAGTTTAAGGAATGGTAATTCCTACCACTGCATTACAAGATATGGTTGGATTCATTTATTCCTTCTTTGGGGTTGGTTCTTGGTGTATATCCTCCTCTTTTGATATTTCTTGTTCCTTTTCTTTGTCCTCTTCACAATCTATGTAAAATAATTTCTTCTCAACGCACTTATGACCTTTAGTGTATTTTCTATAGCGATTATAACAAACCCCTTTTGTTCTTTTTTCCTCCAATTTTTGTGGTGTCAACCTTGTAGGTTGTGGAAGGTTAGGATCAATAATATTTCCATCTTTATAGTTGTGATTGGTAGACTTCCTTGTTGCCATAATTTTTGTTTCAACTTTTCTTGCCACCCTTAATGCCTTCTCCAATGAATCATGGTCCCAAAGGCGAACCTCATGTTGGATGTTATCCTTTAAAGTCCCTATGAAGACATCAATCATATGCTCCTATGGAATATCTCCTACCCTTGTTAGCCCCCCTATAAATTTTCGGCAAGCAAATAGGGGGCTAATTTGTTTTGAGCTTTCAAGGAATGTATTTCCATTGTAAACACATCATCCTTGAAAGCCTCCTCCTGTCTTTCATCCTTTGGTTAAAGCCCCCCTGTTATAAAGAATAAATGCCCAAAGGTCCCCTTTTTCCTCTTATTTCGTTCCCCTAAGCCTTTGTTTTCTATCCCCTTTGTCTCCCCTTCTATTTCCCATTTACCCCCCTTAATCTCCCAAAAACCCCCTTAAATTTCTTCCCCTAACCTTTGTTGGTCATTTTCCCTCTTTATCCCTCTATCGTTCCCCTTTGCTAACCTCAAATTCCATTTAAATGGGTTAAAACCCACTTCCCGACCTTATTATAAGGCCTAGCCCCTTTCCGCCAGCCCCTTAACCACTTCCCACACATGGCCTAGCGCTGGGACCAAGCACTTAAGTCCCAAGCGCTAATCGCAATCGGAAGATCGGCGGGGGTCCATTTCCTTTGTTACATTAAAAAAGTCCGATGCTATTGGGTTTTAACACCAAGTCCCGCGACTGGTTTTCAGCCGTCGATCCATCATTTCAATCAAACGACGGAGCGCCAATCGCACCCGCCTCTCCGATCGCAATCGAAAGTTCTTTCGCCCGAGCTCCGATTGCGACCCTCCGATCCATTCTTGACCTTTGATCTACCCCGCCGATCCAATGGCCCTGCGCCAATCGCTCCATCGCAATCGCAAAACTTAATCACACCCCTTTCCCGTGCCTCCCGATTGTATTTCCTCCGATTACATCCCAGCCGTTGATCTGGCCTTCAGATCCGACGGCCAGCGCTTAATCGCACCCTCCACCCGATTGCGATCGCATCCCCTTCTCTCCGCCTTCTGATTCAATCCTGGCCGTCCATCCTCCCGCAGATCCGACAGTCCTCGCAACTCCCGATCCCCAATCGCACTGTCCCCCGATTGCATCTGAGCTGTCGATCCGGTCCCCAGATCCAACGGCTAGCGCTCAATCGCAGGTCCCCTTCCGATCGCAATCACAAGTCACATTGGCGCAGCCCCGATTGAGATCTTCCGATTTGATCCTAGCCGTCCATCCCCTTTCTGATCCAACGGCCGGCACTCAATCGCGCCCGACCTCCGATCGCAATCGCCAGCCCTCCTCGACGTCTTCCAATTTGATCTCATCCGTCCGTCTGACCAACAATCGGACGGCCTGGCGCTAATCGCATCCCCTTCCTCCATCGCAATCGGAACTTTTGAACTGTGTCACCCCCGGTCCCCTCCGATTGCGATCGCCTGATTTCATCATGACCGTCTGTTTCCTCCCAGATCTGACGGCTCAAGTTTAATCGCCCTCCGCCTCCACTGGGTCCCACTTCCTACATGCATTTCGTTGCATTTGTTTGCATTTCCATACATTTTCACCAAAGTCTAAGGTTTCGATATGTCTGATAGGTCAGCCCGTAGGTCAATCTCCGCCGTCGATCTTCATCTCCAGGCCTGAAACCAACGGTCTGCGCTGCAAATTTACACCAAACCCTATTGTCCACGCATTTCACCACTCCACTGCATTTTCATCGTTCTTTTACATAATAGCATTATTTCCGCCACCGCCGCTCTACCATTTCATTCACCCTGCATCTATTGCTCCGTCCACTGTTTTCTTCATGAGTTTGCTGTGTTGCAGAGTCTCTAGAGGAAGAGGATCGCCGCTGTTCAATGTACTACCTCAATGGCGAGCGGCGCAGTCAAGATCAAATCCAATGAGCCAGTACCATCAGGAAATTCAAGGAATGGGGCCGTCAGGACTCACATTAATGGAAAACAGAGTTCAAACGCTGAAAATCCTTCCGGTGCCATTTAAAGCTCGAGCTAACTTGACAGAGGCAGTAATGAAGCAGCAAGGAGTTTCAGTACAGAGCAGAGGGATTAGTGCACGACAACGAAGATTTTGAGCTCTGAACTAGAGGTTTAAAGAGGCAAAGCATCATTTTGAAGACCCTGAGGATCGATCTGGAGATCCTGAACATCAATAAGAGGTAAAATCAAGGTTTACTTATCAGCAAAATGTTTTTCCATAAAGGACAGGTCTCCCATACAGTCTTTATTATGCGTCGTGTCCCTGAAGGAGTTTTCCGTCCCAGCTATAGTTCATAACAATCTAACATCTATGAGGCAGACCTCTCAGCAGTTCCTTTAATTTTGTTCAAATCACCTGGAGTACTATAGCCAAAGGGTCAAATCATATCCGGAGCAGATCTTTCTTTCACAAGGAAGGCGACAAAGATTAAATATACAGCATATCAAGCGGAATGGGTCTCGGCCCTGCATTCATGGTTGTGTTTAAATGTAACATTTAAAATTCACCTACCTCCTCAGTCGGCCCTCTGTGTCTTTTCTACTATAAAGCACAGAAGAATATCATTGTAATGGTTGTTGATGCATTATCAGTGAATTGCAAGCATTTTTGTCCTGATCCAAGTTCCCTGTGTAATGATTGTATAATAGGCTGAGAAATATGATGTATTCAGGCTGAATGTAAAAGCTTTGGGCAGTGATGTACCTGATTGGTATTGTGTTTAACATGATAATAAGTTTTCATTGGATCCTGATCTACAGCAATTGGTGATGTTTTTCTCATCTTTGCGTTTATTTCCATTTCATTTCATGTTCTTCTGACTGGCATCTGAACGCATGACATAAGATTTACCCTTGTTAGGTACCTTATGTCCCAGCTCTCTTAGTCTTTAATGTTTTCTTCTCATATGTGTATCTGAATATTGTTTTTAATTGACTAAACCAGTGTAGTGGATGATTATTGCCTGCTCTCTGATGTGCAAGTTAATAGAATCAGTGTTCAGATGTTTTTGTTAAGATTTAATTGAAAGAGGTTAGGAACGTTGGGAGGTTTAGAAGCCTGTCTCTGCCTCTTCATAACCTATCCCTTCCATATAAACCTTTTCAAGATCCCTTGTGTTACCTATGGGTTTTTCCAAGCAGGCCTGGAGTTAAATGACCTCTGGCCCAATCTATAGACAGAATCAGATGGTTCTCCATCCTTCATTCTCATTCCTTAATGTTCCATCCCACCAATCAATCTTTGAGATCCAAATGCTCTAGATGACTAGCCCAATTGAAGCTTACACATTGAACATAAGCAAATCCTTTCTTGACTCCATTGCCCAATGGCCTTAATGTTCCTTGAGTTATCTATCCTTGCCTAGCTTCTTTCGTTACCCATCCTTGGCTTATGGTGAAACCTTCCTTCCTGATTCTCAACAACCAAACTCGAACAATCAAACAAACAACTTTGAGCCTATAACTAGCCTAAAATCACAATTGAGAACTTCAAAGACATATATCCTTTGATAATCATAGAAAGATCCCTCTCTGGACCTAGGAGGGCTAGATCCTAAGGTCTGAAAGTGGTTATATGTTGTCTCATCTTTTGGTATTGCCAACCTTGCCAAAACATGGGAACCCAACCATAATGGCGACTCCACTGGGGAATTTCTGAGTACTTTCATCTTGTTGCATCTCCAAGCCTCAGAAAACCTAGAACCTCTGGTTAGGTTGGTAGTAAAACACTTATCCTTCCTTTTTCACTTACCTCTTGTGTGTTTTACCCCTTACTCTTAGACAGAGCCTGGTAAGGGCCAGGTAGCCTCTGGATCTCATCCTCTTTAGGAGGTGACATATCTGGTAAATGCCCCCCCAGTCCATCTCTGGTTAGAGTTTGTTGTGTTTTGTGTTTAGTGGGATAGTCCTGAAAGGGGATATTTCCTCATCACTGTGGTGGACAGTGTACCCCCTAGAAACATCCTAAACCTTCCACCTGGCGACTCCATTGTTCCCAAACGAAAGACTCCACTGGTGATCAGTAGGCCTGCTGATTACCTTGGTTTCACATAAGACTCCACTGGGAGACCGGATTCAAAACATAATGAAAGCTCCACTGGGAGACCAGCCCTGAGACATCATCAACCACAGCAGAAATAATAAGTAGGGTTAAGCTGCTTGGCTAAAAATAACAATCCGGCTCACAGAACCATTCATACAAGAGCTTTCCCTGATCCAAACCCACCTGAAATAGTTGATAATCCCGAGAAAATCCTCAAGAGAATACCTGTAAGTAGGAGATAAACTATTTCCAGCAACGTTCATAGAGCCAATTCTACACTAGAAGATCTTGCAGCTCTATTAGACCCTTTCTTCGACCTAGACCTTAAAAACAGATTACCTAGAACTAGGTCATTCAGTGTTTCAGACCAGCTGGACCCTAGGGACAGTGAAACCCCTCCATCCACACCACCTGATATACACTTTATTCAGAACTTGGGGCTGTCCCATCCTAGATCTACCCAGCAAACTTTTGCTGGCTCTAATATCCCTGTCATCCATATACGAGCTGCCCAAGTGAACCCTTTACCTCAGCAGAATATCATCATGGCAGCTTGGTATGCGCCTCTGGTTTTACCTCAGCCTCTACTGCCCTTACCAAATGATTATAAATCAAAAATCCCACACTTCCCTGCTAAAGAGCCTACAACAGCACAACAAAATGTAGATAAAATGGAGGACTCTTTTGACTATATGGAAATTGATGATGAAACAATCAAAATGAGAATTTTTGTGCAAAGCTTGGGAGGTGAAGTAAAGAAATGGTTTAAAAACCTGCCTGCTGGTAGTATCAATGATCTCCCTGCTTTATACCAGACTTTCATTAACAAATGGGAAACTAGGGCGAACCCTCACCAGCTCCTAGTAGAATACATGTCCCTTAAGAGAAACTTAGGAGAGAGTGTTCATGACTACACCACTAGATTCAACAGCATTTATAATGCTCTCCCTCCACAAATGAAACCTCCACAAGGTATGGCCTTAGCAAAGTACCCCGAGGGGTTTGATGCTGACATGGCCTATGAACTGAGAGATAAAGAGTACACCACATTGGAGGACATGCAGAAAGGAGCCATAACCATAGAAGCAAACTTGATGGAAAAAAGGGCAAGATTAAAAGCCGAGAAAAGGGTAACCTATAGGGATGACAACATAGCTTCCACATCTGATCCAAAATATGACAGACTGTCCAAAAATGTGGAAGAACTACAACAAATGGTAAAGAGAATGGTTGTCCAAAACAATAACCAAAACAGAAACTAGAACCAAAATATGAGAAGAAACAATGCTGCTCCCAACAGACAAAGAGAGTCAGATCAACAAATTATTCCCCCATTTCAAGAAAAAAATTTAGATGAGGACAAGGGAATCATTGAAGAGTCTGAGGGTAACACCATAAACATGTTCAAAGTAGAAGACTCAGTCCTTAACTGTGATTCAGAAGAAGACCAACTCTCGCCTTCATATTGGAAAGAGGAATGGTTAGAAACTGAGGGTTACAAATTAGTATTTGGAGATGCCATGCTACAGGTCAGGGAACAATATGAACTTAGGAGCAAGAAGAACCAAGACACTTCTAAAATGAAAACTCCTGAGGTAACCATCAAGAAAAGACCTGACAAAACTTCTAAAGCAACCTCTGTAAATAATAAAACAGCAGCTGAAAGTTCTGGTAAGCATAAGGAGAAGGACAACCGAAACAATGAGAAACAAAGCCAACCAACCAGCGGTGCTAGCACTTTGGTTAGTACTCCTGATGAAACTGTTCATACACATGTACATAGTGGGAGTCAGCAAGCTGATTCAGCCACCAAAACAGTGGCAAATAAAACAGAACCTAGTGCTTCCAAGATACAGTCCGCTTTCAATTTAGAGAGTGAGATCGCGAAAATCAAGATCTCTGTACCATTATCTGAGCTGGCCACTCAGGATGTATATAAAGGCCAAATTTTGAAAGCATTAAATCTGGGAGAAATGAATGATTCTGTGAATTTGAATGATGATCAACCAGCCCTGCTTTTTGGTCCAAAAATTGAGGGAAAATTTCAGGAAGGGGTAGTTCCACCTTTTTATATTAGTCTCAACATTCATGACAAGATCCTCCATAATGTCATGCATGACTCTGGTGCATCTCACAACTTAATGCCCAAGGTAGTGATGGAGAGGTTAGGCTTAGAAATTACCATACCTTACAAAGACTTATACTCATTTGACTCTAGTAGAGTAAAATGCCTAGGCCTCATCAAAGACTTATGTGTGAGTTTAACCCAGATTCCTGCCAAATGTATGGTCATGGATGTAGTGGTGGCAGACGTGCCACCCAAGTATGGCATGTTATTATCTAGATCATGGGGAGCCAAGCTGCAAGGCACCATGCAGATGGATGGCTCATATGCCACTATCCCTATATTTGGCCAATTAAGAAGACTATATAGAGAATCCCAAATGAAATTCCTAGTCAGCAGCCCCGAGAAACCTGAAAATTCACCATTATATTCTGTACATACCGACCTTGACTCCTTCATCTTTTGTAATGATGAATCCTTAGAAGAGCCAGAGTCCCAGAATAGGCATACAAATGAGAACACCGAGCCTATGGACTTTCACATAATGGCCACTCTGGAAGAATATGATCAGGAAGACCATGGGCAGCACACTGAAAATGAAGAGGAAATCAGCAATTAAGCCTGTAGGATCTGTGGTGGACCTCTCACTCCAAGTGAAACAGAAACAGAACAATAACAGCAAGCTAACCACCTCCCTGACATCCATGGCCTCTATGAACAACAAGATAGTTTACAACCTAGTACAGACCTCCCAACTCAACCTAATGGCGAACCCAGCTGTAAGGGAGAAAGTGAAGTGGAAGTAAACAAAGAACCCCTGTGGGAAATGAACTTTGATGGGTCCTGTACTAGACAAAGCGCTGGAGCAGGAGTGTGGCTGCGTAACACCGAAAATGACCACGCAGAGAGCCACACTGTCAATCTGCATTTCAAATGCACGAATAACATTGCAGAATATGAGGCTTTAATCTTGGGCTTAAATCTATTGAAAAAATTAGGAGCCTGTAGGATAGTCGTGAGAGGAGACTCTGAGTTAGTGATCAAACAGATGAATGGTGAGTATTCGGCAAAACACCCCAGGCTTAGGGCATACAGGAATGATACTCTAGATTTGCTGAAAACGTTTGTTGAATATGATTTAGTATCCATTCCTAGGGGTCAAAACGCTATTGCAAATGGACTAGCTTGCCTAGCTAGCTCTTATCCTAAGGCTCCAGTTGACCAACAAATCATCATTCAGACTAAATTCAGACCTGCAGTGCCAGACAATGAAAAATACTGGCAGCTCTTTGAAGGAGACAAACAGATTGAAGATTTCCTGATGGGCAGGAATGACTTTGAATTTTCTGATTCAGACTCAAAATCTGATGACAGCTGCCCAAGTGAGGATTCCCCAGATGAACTAGAAACACCTTGTAGTATAGAAATAAATTATTTTTCTGAAGAAGCTGGAGATTCAGCCATAAAACGTGAAAACACAGATAGAGAAGAAATGGAGGTGCTGCAAGCCAAAGACAAGAACATACCAAGAGGCTTAGCACCCTTAGAGGACCTCTTTGATTTCGATGATGTTCCAAAGAAGCCCACAATAGAACATGTAGAATCAGATGTAGAAGAATGCAACATATGCACTGAAGACAAACCCAAAATGATAAAACTGGCTAAGTCTATACCTGCAGACATGAAGAAAAGATACATTGACCTGTTTAAGGAATTCATTGATGTGTTTGCATGGAGCTACGAAGACTTAAAGGCCTATGACACCAACATTATACAACATAAGATACCACTGAGGGAAAATCAGAAGCCTTTTAGACAAAAACTTCGAAGAATCAATCCTAAACAATTGCCTGTAGTAGAGAAGGAAATTAAAAAGATGTATGAGGCAGGCATAATTTTCCCTGTAAGGTTTTCTGATTGGGTGTCAAACTTAGTGGCTGTAAGGAAGAAGACAGGGGAGATCAGACTATGCATAGATTTTAGAAACCTGAATAGAGCCTCCCTGAAAGACAACTACCCCTTGCCTAGAATGGAACATATCTTACAGAAGGTAGTGGGCTCAAAAAGAATCTCCTTGCTTGATAGTTTTTCAGGATACAACCAAGTTCCGGTACTCCCAGAAGATCAATTCAAAACAGCTTTCACCACTCCATGGGGCTCCTTCATGTATGTGAAAATGCCTTTTGGATTGATGAATGCTGGAGCTACCTTCCAGAGAGCAATGGACATTGCTTTCTCAGATGAGATTGGACACTTTATAGTTATCTACTTGGATGACTTAACTGTCTTTTCTAAAACAGAAGAAGAACACTTAAAACATCTGAGGAAAGTTTTTGAAAAATGTAGAAGGTATGGTCTGTCCCTAAATCCTAAGAAGACTGTTTTTGGGCTACAAGAAGGTAAGCTTCTTGGCCACATTATATTTGAGAAATGGATTAGGATAGACCCCCAGAGAGTTGAGGGAATACTTCAAATTACACATCTAAGAAACATCGAGGAGCTACAGTCCTTCATTGGGAAGATCAATTTCCTTAGAAGATTTATCCCCAATCTTGCTGAGCATCTTAGGAAAATGACTGAAATGCTAAAGAAATATGCAGGAATCAAGTGGACTGTTGAAGCCAAAAAATCTTTTGAGTCAGTAAAGCTTGCACTCACCCAGGCCCCTGTCCTTATCAGCCCTGACTTTTCAAAAGATTTTATGATCTTTTCATTTGCTTCCCCACACACAATAGCTGCAGTTTTGCTGCAGAAAAATTCAGAAGGTAATGAACAGCCTATAGCCTTCTTCAGTAAAGCCTTAAGAGATGCACCCTTAAAGTACAACATCATGGAAAAGCAGGCCTATGCCCTGATTAAGGCCTTAAAAGACTTTAGGGTGTACATTCTGCATTCTCACACCATTGCCTATGTGCCAAATATAGTGGTCAAAGATATCTTGTCCCAAGACCCAGATGGGAAAAGGGGCAAATGGATTGCTACAATTTTAGAATATGACATTGAAATCAAACCCACCAAGCTGATCAAAGGTCAAGGGCTGGCCCAATTGATGGCTGAAACTAATCTACAGGCCCTTGATATTAACATGATGAATGCCCTGGATGAGCAGGAAGGATTGCCCCATCCAACTGTTGAGGAGAAGTTTCATAACTCTCCTTGGTACACTGATATCCTTTACGTGCTCACACACCTCAATACCCCTCTGGAACTGTCCAAAACAAAGGCCAGATTCATAAAACTCAAAGCTAGAAATTACTGCATTATGAATGAGAGTCTATATTGGAAAAATCCAAATGGTCTTTTGCTGAGATGTTTGCCTGAAACTGAAGCTGAAAGAATCAAACAAGAATTCCATGCTGGGGAGTGTGGAGGCCACCTGAGTTGGAAGGCCACTGCAAATAAGATACTCAGGGCTGGGTACTATTGGCCTACACTCTTTAGTGATGTTCATAAAATGGTCCTTACCTACCACAAATGCCAAATTTTTGAGGGCAAAAGAAAGCTCCTTCCCCTCCCTCTGCAACCTATCACCATAGAAGGTCCCTTCATGCAATGGGGCTTAGACTTCATTGGAGAAATCCACCCCTCTTCTTCTGGGAAACACAAATGGATCTTGACTGCTACTGATTACTTCACTAAGTGGATTGAAGCCATACCCACTAGGAATGCCACTGATTCTATCATCATTAGGTTCCTAGAAGACTTCATCTTATCTCGGTTTGGCTGCCCAAGGAAAATAATCACCGACAATGTTGCTGCTTTCGGATCCAAAAGAATGATTGATTTCTGTCACAGGTACGGGATTGCACTTGGACATTCAACTGCCTATTACCCCCAGGGTAATGGCCTAGCTGAATCATCAAATAAAAGCCTGGTCACAATCATTAAGAAGATGTTGGAAGAGAACAAAAGGTCGTGGCATAAAAATTTGATACAAGCCTTGTGGGCAGACATGCTCACTACAAAGAAATCTATTGGCATGTCACCCTTCCAGCTGGTTTATGGGACAGAAGCAGTTTTTCCTACTAGCCTTGGGATACCAGTGGTAAAGCTTATCCAAGAAATCCAATCAGAAGAAGACAACATGATAAGGAGAATTAATGAAACAATCCATCTTCAGCAAACAAGGGAGCAGGTTTATAACAGAGCTGTCAAAGTGCAAGAAAACATAAAGAGACAGTTTGACAAAAGAACCAAAGCAGCAAATTTCAAAGTTGGGGACAAGGTCCTGAAGTGGGATTCAAGAAGAGAGGATAAAGGCAAACATGGAAAATTCGACAGCTTGTGGCAAGGTCCATTCATCATTCAAGCCACTGTGGGTCCTAATGCATTTTTCTTGCAAAAACTTGATGGTTCCGAGTTGTTTGGGGGTCCTGTCAATGGCAGGATGCTCAAACATTACTTCTATTGATTTTCCATTTCCAGTTTCATCTCCATTGTACATATCATTGCGAGTTTCATTCAAAAAAAAAAAAAACAGAATGAAAAAGAGGGGTTCAGACACACTCAAAACATGAACCTCCGAAACAGAAAAGCGTGGCTCAAACTTGATCAAAATCTGAGCCAAAGGGAAGAAGAATAGTTGGTCCTAACAAGCTCAAAATCTAGGTCAGCAGTGAAAGAAAATCAGCTCTAACATGTCTAAAATCAGAGCTGGAGCAAAGGAAAGAAGTGACTCAAATATGCTCAAAACCTGAGTCACAAGAAAGAAATAAGGGTGTTTCACAGTTGCAGAATTCCATGCCTTCACAGTTTCTTTTTCTTCAAGTTTCTGCCCAGCAAGTCAGACAGTCTAATCTTGGCTTGGCTGTGTTTAAATTTCCTGTCTTAGAATGTAGGTGAAGAAACCTGTTGGACAGTTTAATCCCAACAGGTAGTAGATTAGGTAGAGAAATAGATGAGGCCAACAGTCTAATCTGGCCTTATGGAGCAATAAGGGTAGAATTAGAATAGGTTTGTTTTTGCTTGGCAAAATAAAATGTAAAGGGTCTGCTAGTTCAAATGCACCCAAGGGAAAATTGTTAGAGCTCTAGTTTGGGTAGGTAGATTGGTTGGAAAAATGTTTCTGCTGATTTGTGTATCCAATATATTGTGGCAGCTAATCTAAAGAAAGAAGAAAGATGGCTTATAGAAGCAGGCATCTGGCCTACACCAGGAGATCAATTTCTGAATTCTTGACTCCTTCAAGAAGAAGCCATCCCCATGTGGAGCCACTGTTAGCCCCCCTATAAATTTTCGGCAAGCAAATAGGGGGCTAATTTGTTTTGAGCTTTCAAGGAATGTATTTCCATTGTAAACACATCATCCTTGAAAGCCTCACCCTGTCTTTCATCCTTTGGTTAAAGCCCCTCTGTTATAAAGAAGAAATGCCCAAAGGTCCCCTTTTTCCTCTTATTTCGTTCCCCTAAGCCTTTTTTTTCTATCCCCCTTGTCTCCCCTTCTATTTCCCATTTACCCCCCTTAATCTCCCAAAAACCCCCTTAAATTTCTTCCCCTAACCTTTGTTGGTCATTTTCCCTCTTTATCCCTCTATCGTTCCCCTTTGCTAACCTCAAATTCCATTTAAATGGGTTAAAACCCACTTCCTGACCTTATTATAAGGCCTAGCCCCTTTCCGCCAGCCCCTTAACCACTTCCCACACATGGCCTGGCGCTGGGACCAAGTGCTTAAGTCCCAAGCGCTAATCGCAATTGGAAGATCGGCGGGGGTCCATTTCCTTTGTTACATTAAAAAAGTCCAATGCGATTGGGTTTTAACACCAAGTCCCGCGACTGGTTTTCAGCCGTCGATCCATCATTTCAATCAAATGGTGGAGCGCCAATCGCACCCGCCTCTCCAATCGCAATCGCAAGTTCTTTCGCCCGAGCTCCGATTGCGACCCTCCGATCCATTCTTGACCGTTGATCTGCCCCACCGATCCAACGGCCCTGCGCCAATCGCTCCATAGCAATCGCAAAACTCAATCGCACCCCTTTCCCGCGCCTCCCGATTGTATTTCCTCCGATTACATCCGAGCCGTTGATCTGGCCTTCAGATCTGACGGCCAGTGCTTAATCGCACCCTCCGCCCAATCGCGATCGCATCCCCTTCTCTCCGCCTTCCGATTCAATCCTGGCCGTCCATCCTCCCGCAGATCCAACGGTCCTCGCAACTCCCGATCCCCGATCGCACTGTCCCCCGATTGCATCTGAGCCGTCGATCTGGTCCCCAGATCCAATGGCCAACGCTCAATCGCAGGTCCCCTTCCGATCGCAATCGCAAGTCACATTGGCGCAGCCCCGATTGAGATCTTCCAATTTGATCCTAGCCGTCCATCCCCTTTCTGATCCAACGGCCAGCGCCCAATCGCACCCGACCTCCGATCGCAATCGCAAGCCATCCCCGACATCTTCCGATTTGATCTCATCCGTCCGTCTGACCAACAATCGGATGGCCTGGCGCTAATCGCATCCCCTTCCTCCATCGCAATCGGAACTTTTGAATTGTGTCACCCCCGGTCCCCTCTGATTGCGATCGCCCGATTTCATCATGACCATCCGTTTCCTCCCAAATCTGACGTCTCAAGTTTAATCGCCCTCCGCCTCCGCTGGGTCCCACTTCCTACATGCATTTCGTTGCATTTGTTTGCATTTCCATACATTTTCGCCAAAGTCTAAGGTTTCGATATGTCTGATAGGTTAGCCCGCAGGTCAATCTCCGCCATCGATCTTCATCTTCAGGCCTGAAACCAACGGTCTGCGCTGCATATTTACACCAAACCCTATTGTCCACGCATTTCACCACTCCACTGCATTTTCATCGTTCTTTTACATAATAGCATTGTTTCCGCCACCGCCGCTCTACCATTTCATTCACCCTGCATCCATTGCTCCGTCCACTGTTTTCTTCACGAGTTTGTTGTGTTGCAGAGTCTCTAGAGGAAGACGACCGCCACTGTTCAATGTACTACCTCAATGGCGAGCGGCGTAGTCAAGATCAAATCCAATGAGCCAGTACCATCAGGAAAGTCAAGGAATGGGGCCGTCAAGACTCACATTAATGGAAAACAGAGTTCAAACGCCGAAAATCCTTCCGGCGCCATTTAAAGCTCGAGCTAACTTGACAGAGGTAGTAATGAAGCAGCAAGGAGTTTCAGTACAGAGCAGAGGGATTAGTGCATGAAAACGAAGATTTTGAGCACTGAACCAGAGGTTTAAAGAGGCAAAGCATCATTTTGAAGACCCTGAGGATCGATCTGGAGATCCTGAACATCAATAAGAGGTAAAATCAAGGTTTACTTATCAGCAGAATGTTTTTCCATAAAGGACAGGTCTCCCATACAGTCTTTATTATGCGTTGTGTCCCTGAAGGAGTTTTCTGTCCCAGCTATAGTTCAAAACAATCTAACATCTATGAGGTAGACCTCTCAGCTGTTCCTTTCATTTTGTTCAAATCACCTGGAGTACTACAGCCAAAGGGTCAAATCATATCCAGAGCAGATATTTCTTTCACAAGGAAGGCGACAAAGATTAAATATACAGCATATCAAGCGGAATGGGTCTTGGCCCTGCATTCATGGTTGTGTTTAAATGTAACATTTAAAATTCACCTACCTCCTCAGTCGGCCCTCTGTGTCTTTTCTGCTATAAAGCACAAAAGAATATCATTGTAATGGTTGTTGATGCATTATCAGTGAATTGCAAGCATTTTTGTCCTGAGCCAAGTTCCCTGTGTAATGATTGTATGATAGGCTAAGAAATATGATGTATTCAGACTGAATGTAAAAGCTTTTGGCAGTGATCTACCTGATTGGTATTGTGTTTAACATGATAAGCAGTTTTCATTGGATCCTGATCTACAGCAGTTGGTGATGTTTTTCTCATCTCTGCGTTTATTTCCATTTCATTTCATGTTCTTCTAACTGGCATCTGAACGCATGACATAAGATTTACCCTTGTTAGGTACCTTATGTCCCAGCTCTCTCAGTCTTTAATGTTTTCTGCTCATATGTGTATCTGAATATTGTTTTTAATTAAATAAACCAGTGTAGTGGATGATTATTTCCTGCTCTCTGATGTGCAAGTTAATAGAATCAGTGTTCAGATGTTTTTGTTAAGATTTAATTGAAAGAGGTTAGGAACGTTGGGAGGTTTAGAAGCCTGTCTCTGCCTCTTCACAACCTATCCCTTCCATATAAACCTTTTCAAGATCCCTTGTGTTACCTATGGTTTTGTCCAAGCAGGCCTGGAGTTAAATGACCTCTGGCCCGATCTATAGACAGAATCAGATGGTTCTCCATCCTTCATTCTCATTCCTTAATGTTCCATCCCACCAATCAGTCTTTGAGATCCAAATGCTCTAGATGACTAGCCCAACTGAAGCTTACACATTGAACATAAGCAAATCCTTTCTTGACTCCATTGCCCAATGGCCTTAATGTTCCCTGAGTTATCTATCCTTGCCTAGCTTCCTTCTTTACCCATCCTTGCCTTATGGTGAAACCTTCCTTCCTGATTCTCAACAACCAAACTCGAACAATCAAACAAACAACTTTGAGCCTATAACTAGCCTAAAATCACAATTGAGAACTTCAAAGACATATATCCTTTGATAATCATAGAGAGATCCCTTTCTGGACCTAGGAGGGCTAGATCCTAAGGTCTGAAAGTGGTTCTATGTTGCCTCATCTTTTGGTATTGCCAACCTTGCCAAAACATGGGAACCCCAACAACCCTGATATTCAATTTTTTGAATTCCTCAATGTGCTCTTCCATTGAACCCTTTTGTTTGATATTTATCAATTGGCTAAAGAAGGTGTTTCTCTTTGTATCCTCATAATGTGCAATCATTTCCTCCATAAAAATTGACCATATGACAAGTGGTTTATGAGAAAAAAGTCATAGATACCATACAAAATGATTGGGTTCTAAATATAAAGTTGAAATGTGTACCTTTTGTGAGTGTTGCACATCATGGAGATCAAAATATTGCTCCATTTGTAGTATCCATGTTACCAGATCCTTGTCATCAAACTTCCTCATATCTGTCTTTGGAATGTGGTGGTTCTTGAACCCAACATTGGAGTTTATAAAATGACAATTCATATTCCTTTTTTCCTCATCATGATTTTCATGGATTACCTTGTCACCACCGGGAAGCCTTTCTTGCAACAACTTCGTCAAACCTTCCATGTTTTCTTTCAAACCATCCATCTTAGATTTGGTGCCATCCATCTTAGCTTCCATGTATGATTTTAAACCATCCATGTACACTTTTAATACATAATTAAAATATTCCATTTTTTCTTATATGCCATCCATCTTAGCTTCCATACTGTCTATCTTAGCTTCCATTTCATTTTTGGTTACTCTTTGCGAGAGCAAAATTTGTTTCACTTGGTCTTGTAATTTTGATATATCATGTTGCAATTATTCCTTTTCATGTGTCATAGTAGAGATTTATGAGGGCTTAATGGGTGTGGAATTATTTTCGGGAGGAATTTTAGAACCCAATATTGATATCTATGCTTCACTATGCCCTTGGAATTACTCCAAAATGATTTTTCAAACAAAAGTTATGCAATTTAAAAAAACAATACACACCTTTTTCTTTCTTTATAGGAGCTCTATATTGAACCTAATATATCTCTATGATTTCGGATCCCCAATATTTGAAATTCAGTCTTGTAGTATCCCTATGATTCTTCCTTCCAATTCGATAGGTCATACCTAATTTGGATTCTTTAAGATAAATTTATGCCATATCTCCGATGATGATCTGATTATATACCAATTCAATAAAGGAAAATTGTACGGAGTGCCATGTGTCACTATTTAGACCTTTTTCCCTAAAACTGCTAGATGAAAAAATACAATATGTTCAATTTATTGCACTTTTTACAGAATTTAAATCGATTCCTGAAACGAAAGCTATGACGTTTTCCCTAGGTCACCTGTTTGAGACTGAATTTTGGAGCTTGCAAAAACCCTAACTTCACCAGATCATATCTCTAAAAATATAGTGAACAAAGATCCGAATTTTTTACACAAGTTTCACCCATATTTAGACTCCAAGGGGTTTCAATTTCATCTTCTGAAGCTTCAAAGGAAAAAAAATTATAGTTAAAATTCCAAGAAGACCTGTGTTCAGCAGCAAAACCCTATAATCCAATTCCCTGATATCAAATGTTATGCAACCAGCTCACAAAATAGAAGAAAAGATAGATCAACGACTTAGAAATCAACCTATTTGAGGGGGAAACCTCCTTTACATTACATAAATGAACAATTATTGGATGATTCAAATGACAAAACCTCTTTTCTATATATAGGAGTCTAAGGGGTCACAATATAATTAGAGTTGGAATAACAATAATAATGTGAGGGCACAACAATAACAATAATGGGCTTCTATGGGGCACAATAGTAACAGTATGGGACTACATGGGTACAACAATAAAAATAAGGGGGATACACTAAAAATAAAAATAAGGGGATCCACTAGTCTTATAGGGACCTAACAAAATATCTGCATGAAAAAATCAATATTTTAGTCTGAGATAAATCAAAAACAAAAACAAATGTAAAAATTAAAATTAAAAATGGTTGAAATATATTACCCATAGCACCCCATTTCTCACCCTCAAGAAGCACGAGCTCAGGGTCACCAAAAAATTCTATCCCTGCGTATGGATAATCATCTATCATATTGAACTACCTGCACAACCATTTGAAGAAGGATGGTGAGAAACTGATCGTCGACGGACTATCATGTAGAGACATAAGATCTATCCACCTCCGCATCCACGAAACACTTGGATCAATGGATCAAGTATGATATGTTGAGTCTTTAGCAATGGAATCCTCTCTAAGGAAAAATAGATCGAACCATAGCAAATTTTTTTCAATTTTCTATCTCTTGCTTTAGTCAGATTCTCTTTCATGTTGACCAACACTCCCTCACTCCAGTTGAAAAATGTTGGCTCTATACACTCTAGATCATACTGCATGTATGACCTATTGTCCATGTAAAGTGTCGAGCTGCAAGCCAATCTGGAAATGATGAATAAGGTCATTATTAAAGGCAATCATATAACACATTTTATGTTTATATTCCCATCCCTAGTTGGTTGTGCTCGAGATATGAAATGAGCGACGATATATTCTTTTATTGTTTCTCTACTCCTTCTCCCACCTAGAAAGTAGACGAGGGAACCTCTCATAGATAAAACAGTCAGAAAATATATGTCCTATACCTTTATCTCAAGAAGATGTGCTCCTAGTCTGAATGCATGAGCTTGAACATCCCATGAATGTACAAGATTTTCTAGTAGCTCCATTTTTTTTTTCATACTAGGAAGCTAGAAGAATTTCAGTAATCAACAATTTTTTAATACCTAGATGGTAGCAAGGTTATTTTCTGCATTCATATCATATTCTTCATGTTCTTTTTCCCTCCATATTAAGGCCATTTTTTTCCAATTAATTCTTGAAACATCAAAAAGAGACTCATTAGGATCCATTCCATGAAAAAAACTTGACAAATTTTGAAGGGAAATAGCATATCAAATTTGAGAATTGCGCCCAATGAACCCCTTCAAGGAGAGACAATGCATTGAATCTCTCCCTATAATATATTTTGACTAGGATAAATTCTCCTTTATACTTTAGGAGGGTGTGTTGGTCCATGGGTTAAGCCATAGGACCCTCAAAGACCCAAAACAATTGCATGAAATTACAAAATGCCACCATTAAATATAAGAGAAAGGTTTTAGCTCCGACCTGGAAGTGACGACACTTTAAATGGTCCACGAGATTGATTGAAATCAGCTGTAGAAGATTGAGGGAAAAAAGTACTCAAAACACTAACATCATAAGGTAAATTTGAAATGGTACAAAATGAATTATAATTTTGATTACTTATGGTCATTTCTTCGATTATATTATTCATATTTAATGTTTTAACCTAGTTACGATTCAATTTTATCATGAAACACATATTTTTAATCCTTTTGTGATGTTCCGAGTAGGCTGACAGTTGCTTGGAAAATTTTGTCATGTTTTGAACATATCATTTTGACTAAAGATCATACTTGTTTCACTTTTTCGGGCTCTTTAAAATTACAAAAATGGAACCCATTCGAGTCCTCTTTCAACTCTTTTCATACTCCCAAAATATGAAAATATTTCCGAGCACTTTTATTTCGAACTTGTTAAAGTAAATGAAAATATGTCTACTTAGTATAAGTTTGACCTTTTTCCAGACTGAGATAGACTATTTACGAAAAAGGAATACCTTAGTCGATCATGGCTAAGAGGTTCTCTTGGGTATTGTTTCCTACCTCTTAAGACTCAAGGGACTATCTAGGAAAAGGAACTTTGGAGTTTTCCTTTTCGCCTATTTTTCAAACTCTCTAAACATGAAAAGAATTTTGAGTTTTACATTCATTGGACTCTTAAAAACATCAAACAATGATGGACTCATTAATCATGATGGGAGTGAACCACTCCTTCTTAGGGTTTGTTAAACATACTCAGAGGGATTCATCTGAGGGATGAACTTATAGATCAAGCATATGTTATCCTCCTCAATCTTGTTAAAAAATAAAGAGATACTAACTAATATGGTTGGGAAAATTGGGAAAACAGGGTACTCCACTTGTTAATGGCAGCGAGTCGCTCTTGAACATGAAACTCGTCCACTTCATCTCTGTGGCTGTTGGGTTGGGAAATATTATTTTTTTTTGGTTTATCAAACTATTTCAAAGCGTCCATTTTAGGTTTTAGGTCAATGCTTCCAACTCCATTTAGTGTCGATGCTCAAGAGAAGCCACTCAATCAATATCTACTACAATCCTCTTAAGCTCATTCCATGTATGTCGCTCCTGATCCAGTTCCGTATTGGCATCATTTTGTCTCAAATAATGATACTCCTTTCATGTCATTGATGGGGGATACATTAAGGCACTCCTACGACAGGTTGCTTCCTGTCGACATCAACTCATTAACTAGGAAGTTGACTTAGAAACATTCCTACGGTACCCTAGTGCTTACAAAAATTAATGAAAAATTTCCTCGCTCTCAGTGACAGGTTTTCATCAATGGCCTTCAACCGAAATATTCTGTGTGGTGTTCGACTTCAGCTCATTCATTCACATCATACAAATTGTACTACAATACCTTGTCAGCCATTAACATCATCGTTAGTTTATCTCACGTTTGTTAATGAATTACATCATTAGCCGGTAATCAGATGGTTTTTACCATGTTTGACTCCAACTCGTTGATTCAAATGGTTAGACTCGTACATTGAATGGTCATGTGAACAAGACAGAAGACCTCAGATCTAGTTTCATCAATACGGTTGTGATTTCATGATGAATACGAGATTACAAAGTATGATGGCTATGATCATACTATAACAGAACCAGGCTAAAAGTTCATGTAATAAAAGTTAATAAAGGAAAAAATAAGACCACAATTAAGGGACACTGATTCCAAGTTGAATGTTGGGCAATATATCCTAGTGGGAATCACTTGATGTGTTTATGGCTAAGGGAAAATGAGAAAAGGAAATGAATGAGGCTTTGAAAAGGAAAAAAGTATTTTTGGCACATTTATTTATGAAAATAAATAAAATTAGGAGAAAATGTAGGTGAAAGGTCACATGTTGGATGTGAGGAGGAAAATTAAGAAAAACAATGGAAAATTGAAGAAATCAAAGGCCTCATCAATAAAAATACCTCAAAGCATCAGTGGGAAATATTTTTTCAGCCTTTTTTCAGTTCATTTTCAGAATTAGTCTCAGAGAGGAGAAGAGAACCAAGAGGAGAAATAGATAAAGCAGCAAAGGAAGGACAAGGAAATGAAAGGAAAACAAATATCAAGCAAGGAAAGGTTGGAACAAGAAAGCTTCAACATAAATACTTGCAGGTAACAGATTGCATGTCTTATTTCTTAGTTGGTTTTGACATGCATGATATGTGCATGTTAGTATTTGGTTCTTTTGTTGTCAGTGGCATGATTTTATCGGGTTTTGATAGTGGTTTTCATCCTTTCCTTTCCATTTTCAGATAGCCATTTGTGATGGGATTTTTCTCAGTTTTGGGCTTTGAAATTTCCAGAAGGCTTCAAAATCTAGTGCGGAGGTGGTCTCAGGAAAATTCCCAAATGCCTAGGAATCCCTTGACTGTTAATGGAAGGATACATGGTAAATCTTGAGGGTGGAGACATGAAAATTCCTCAAGGATGGTGAAGGAATCTGGAGGCATTTCAAGCTTGGTTTGGTTTTGTGATCTCAGAGTTGGTTTAGGTGAGATCACGGTATGGTGACGGTGGATGTGGTTTAACCTATGGATTCCCTTGGTTGTTTTGGATTGTTTTATCACATGATATCCCACATTCATTCTTGGAATATGGCACGGGGGTGAATGACTGAAAGAAATATTTGGTTCAACCATGTTTATGGTTAGGTGGTACGTGGAAGTCCCAAACTTGGTTGGCTCTTGTCTATGTTTAATGAAAGCTAATTTCTCTTGATTTTGATTGGTAAATGTACTTGTTATTATGTGGATTTACTGTTTGTTATCTTATGGTTATTTATATTTTTATATGCTGGTTATAAGCATGGTTATATGACTTGTTTTAGTCATGGATATTTTCATGTTTTTACTCTTAACTGAAAGAAGAATAGATGCAAGACATAATTAATGTTAAGACAGATAATGAGAGAGGGTGTTGATACTTATTGTTAAGTATCATATGAGTTTTCAATCCCTTATGCTCAAAATTTCATTCTTAAACTGTAGGTTTCCTATCTACCAAGTGTTTGACAAAATGTCAGTCCTGGTTGGGGATGGTCAGTTCTAGTCCTGGTTCCAGTTTTAGCTTATAATCATTGTAGTCATGTATTTTATGAGCTCTAAAACTTATATGGATTTATGGGAAGAGGCATATCCCCAGCCTTGAAAAACAGCCTTAAATTTTGTAGTCGTTGGCACAAAAATAAGCAAAAAATTCCACATTTTCATGTAGGTAGGCCTATGGGAGCAACTAGGGGTTTCTGGTCGCATGGAGGGCTTGGCAAGCAAGCGACTAGGGCTCTAGCTTAGGGAAAGTTTAAGTTGGCTCAAGGGGAGGGGTTGGGTTACTCTTGGAGGGTCCTGAGGCACTTGAGTGAATTCAATAAAGTCTATTTTTTTTAGTCCATTTCCCTAAGGTCACCTAGGAGGTTGAGTCTTGTCATAACAACCCCTTATCTTATGTTTACCCAGGGTAATCCATTGAAAGTGGGTATATGTGAGGGGGGAGATTCATTACACCTAAAGATAGCCATCCGAACACGGGTCCACCCTTTTTCATAAATGGACATGTCTCATGATCATTGTAAATTTAATATTATCTTATGTGGCAAGTATGGGTATGCCTCACTCAACAAAGATGTCATGATTTAAATTCATTGTAAGAGAAGATGATCTCGCCAATTTTTCTTGACCCTGACTTATCACAAGGTAAAGAAATTCAGTCATCAGTGTCCATTTCTGACTTTACACTTTAGGAGGAAATTTGTTATAGGCCATTTTGTCACATCTGGTCGATAGGCCTTTAAAAAAGATCATTCACATCCTTGAACACTTTGTCATCATCCCTACACAAAGCCCTAAGCATGGCTCTCTCAAAACCTTGAATTTTTTCCTTAAACTACTTCATTTCAGTGATTTTTAGGCCCAATGCACCCTAGCCCTTTAGAGACCAACATTCACTAACAGGTTTCCTTGTATGGAAATTGTGTTTATAACCAACAGGTTTCCCCTTGCTGGGGGTGCACTGATTCTAGAATTTTGAGAAAAATAAAAATAATCCCAAAGCTTCCTCTTCCAGAAGATTCTAAGATTTGTTATAAATATTTACCTTAAATGAAAGTCTTGAACCCTATCCTATCCTACCTTGGATATTTCACCCCTTATCCCTTGAGCTCATCCTCCCATCAAGAGTGTATCTCAAGCCCATATTGGTAAATGGATAAGAACTCTTAACCTACCATCCTCTTCTATATATTTTCTGCCATCCACAAGATAGAGGTTGGATTTCGGAGATAGATTCTACCCTCATTCTGCCACTATGAGAGTCATTATTCCAGGAATTAGGGTGACATAAAGGTACACTTTGTGGAAATGAAGGGAAAGTCAACTTGGAGGAGCTCTTATGCAATATCAAGTCCTATATTTGGTTGTAACTATCTCCATTTCTATTAATACAAACTTTTCATTTTTTTCCTATATGTAATGTTATGATTTCATGTATTTCAATTCCTTGTTGATCCATTGATAAAGTTATTGGATTATTCTAGATAGATGTCGTGGATCATTGGCTTTTGTTGTTTAATTGTTCAGGTTCTAATTAGAGTGACCAAAGCTAGGATTGGAGTGTACAAGCCAAGATAGGAGTGATGCTTATGACAGATTCCAGGTAGGCTTCATCCCATTGTCCATTTACTTTAAGGAAGACATTAGCTTATTTGTTTTCCATTGTTCTAAACTAGGCCATCAAGTCTAAGGAAGATAATTCTATCCACAGTCGTAGATTCTGCATAAGAACCCAAGTGC
Organism: Pinus albicaulis; assembly: GCA_034641835.2. Lineage (NCBI taxonomy): Eukaryota > Viridiplantae > Streptophyta > Pinopsida > Pinales > Pinaceae > Pinus > Pinus albicaulis. The sequence continues at coordinate 1,215,953,904 of CM076572.1, read as the reverse complement.
ACCTTTCGATATTTTTTGTCTCTCAAGAAAAAAAAAAATTGAAAGATTTATATCTTGACTCTAATTCGATTAAAGAATACTTTCTTATGGAAGAACATCTTCAAATTCATTTTCCCTTCGAATATTCTCATCCTAATTCCATGCTATTAATTGAGAAATGATATCTTCAAGGATTTCAGGTTTTTCAAGAGGATGTTTTTGAATTTCATGATCCAATCTATAATCAGTCCGAGGCATGTTACTTAGTAAGCCCATTTTCTAGAAGCAAGTTCTAATCTCCCTTGATATTTTCTAAAGAAGACAATATAAGTGTAGGTACATTTACAAGGAGCCATCAAGGTTTGTTTGATTATTATTTTTGTTGAAAAGGTAAGGTAGTAGGTTGGTTAAGAACTATACATCTTCTTACATCTAGCAAATACCTTCGACATTTTATGCAAGATTTTCAAGTTACAATATTTTCCATTGCACATTCTTATATATCGGTTTTAATTACTTCTATCTTTGTGATTGTTGTTGGGTGCTAAAAGGTGCCTTTTAAAACTCCTATTTATCCCACATTAATTATCAACTCGGGCAAGTCCTCTTATTTCAAGAGTGTACACAATATGTGCATGCTATAATCCCAGAGAGTAACGTTTCTTAAAATGTAGTATATATCTTTCAAATACAAGAGTAAATGGATGCTTGAAAATGAAATATAATTACAACAATATGAAACTCAATGTTCTGAAATTCAATCACTTCACTCAACAATCATCAGTCAAGGATGCAGTAGTAATAACTCTTTCCTCTTTCAACTGATGTAAATGAAATCAAATATGAACAAGGTAATCAATCTGAGAACGTAGGTAGTAAAAACCAATGTCCTTTACAGTTGATGATTTTACACTCCACACTAAAGAAATTAAATGGAAATGGTAACTGAGCTAAATCACTAATGCTGCTAATGAAAATAAACTAAGCAATCTCTCTGTAATACATTCAAAAGCAAAACCAAACTCTTGCAAAAAGGAATAAATAGTAAACTAGTTAACAGAAATGAACAATGGTTCTATTTACTGGAAATGAACAGCAAATGGAAATTAATAGAAATCCTATTTAATGGAATTAAACAAAAAATGTAAATGAACAACAAATCCTACTTGACGGAAATGAACAGAAAATCCTGAATAGCGAAGCTCTGTAATTGCAAAGCATAACAATACAAGTTATAAAGAAATAAATATTCTTGTTATGTTGGAAAGGATCAGCAACGCAATTCACTGATGCAACACACCAATTTCATAAAGCATTGAAACAGTAAACTATTAAGCATGGAAACCATTAAGTAATGCAACTAAAGAAAGTGAGAACTAATGCAAACCATCACACGACTAGAATCAGAAAGTAATGATACAAATGGCAAGTGGATCCACCAGGGCTGGGCCCTTTTCCGCTAGTGGAGCACTGCCGAACTACTCCAGTATCAAATAATGGAACAGCAACTGAATTTATGTATTAATCATATGTAGCAGAGTTTACAAGCAATCGTGCTCTATTTTAATTAGCAAGAGTCGATGAAAAATTCTGAAAATTACAACAGGGAAAATCTCTCCCTAATGGCAATACATGTTCTCCTTTTATAATCAGAAAGAGGAGAAAGTAAATAGTAAATGTGATCCTTCATAAAAAAATTGGATTATTCCCAACAACTTGATCAGCAAGAAAATATATTTCCATCAATCATCCAATAGGAACAAGTCGAATTTGGTATTGCAATTGACATCATTTGGAAAACAGCCGCAACAATGAATTTGAGAAAATCGTCCTTAGAGAACCTTTTGTTTCTCTTAATAAGGGCTGAATTTGGGAAAACCGTTCTTTTAATAAGTTAACTCGATCCGTTCTAGAAAAAACTCATGTTTCAGATTTTCCAGATTCTTCTCCATTTTCCCAGAACGTCCAACGCAAAACTGTCATTTCTTATTTCAACGAATTTCTAAGTTGGAATATTGAATGATGTGCTGGAGATCAAATCTGCAATCTGGAAAATATCTTGGAGGCTAAAATGGTGAGTGATGTTACAAAATATATTAATAAACCATCATTGATAAAATCATGCATAATAATCATCAATTTATTAAAAATAAAGGAGAGGAAATAATATTTATCCATAAGAGTATAAATAGTTATAAGATGGAATTATATGATAAACCATGATAAATGACGTGATAAAGAATGGTAGAAATGGATGAAATAGGTATTAAAAAGTGGTAATAATAATGAAAGACTAGCGGCCCAACATACCCCCAAACTGAATATATTGCATGTCCTCATGCAACCCAAAGACAAAACCCATGTGTTAACCAAGCAAAAAAAAAGTTGTTCATCCCAACTCATGAAATGGATGGAACAAATGATTTTTTTTCCTCAAATAATGAATATTCAATTTTAGCAATCTTGATGAAGGTGTAACAATTTTTACAGTTGACGTTCAACTATGTATATGAAGTTGCAAAAAAATGTGATATAAGTAACATCAAACTTCATTAACCATTTTCTGAAAAAATCAAATCGTTTTGATGCATGGATCATGATATATAAACAAAATGGTTGTAGGTGATAGTGCATAATTTTTGAAATTTTATGAACTAATTTAGCATGAAATTATCTGGGTTTGTGTATTATAATGATACCTCTTTGTTATCCAGAAATCACAAGAATTCAGTTCATAGTTTTAAAGATATATGCAAATCAAACTCTGCACTGTATAAAAATGAAATTGTATGCCCTAAACGAGAAAGAAAGTAGAAAAAATCCATCATGTGTAGCAATTCCTCCCCCAAACTGAAGAATTAGCATGTCCTCATGCAATGCTAGAAAAAAAAGAGAGGTGGTTGCTACAATCTGTTGAAATCTATGCTTGGTATAAAACAACATGGACTAAGGGAGGTGTTGAGAATGAATAAGAATATCAATGGATGATAAAGAATATTACTGACATGGTCATAAGAAAGAAATGAAGGAAAGCAACACTCCCCCAAACTGAAAGATGATATGTCTCTAAAAAATGGGAAGTGGTAAAGATGTGGAATGAATGATGATAAATAATGCTCAATGGATTTTCATGAAATTCTCCTAAATTCATAATAAATCAGAAAAATTATGCTATTTTACTTCAAGTGTTACCTCCGAAAAAAAATTTGGAATGACATGTAGGAACTGGCATTTTTTTAAGCTGATGTAGGCTGAGCGGATACTGAAAGTGATGCAAAAGGTGGAAGCCATGCAGGCACATCATGTCTGAAGAATTGTGCACGTTTGCGAGCTGCACAAGCCTTTGTTGTTAGTTGCAATAATGTGGTCGTGCTGCGAATAGAATTTCCCCCCCATACTTGTTGTTCTCTTGTAACCAAATCAAGATTCTGCATGCAATTTTCTTGAATCCACAGTGTTAATTTTGAAGAGCAACAGATAAGATGTATGCCAAAAGTTCAATCAGAAAAACTTCTGTAGAAAGGCAGTATGAATATTGTGGCAAATCAACAAATTATGGCAGAATTCTGTACTTATATCGCATGCTATCCATAATGCATACATTCCCCCTTCCAATTGAAAAAGAGATTCCATGACCATAAAGCATAGAAAAAGTGTTGTGCTGACAACAAGGCAAGGGAACGAACAGTACAGCAGTAAGTGAAGCAGAGTACACATAGCAAATGATAGGACAACAAGAGGTATGGTTATAATGAGGGAAGAGTGTATAAAGATAGTTATGAATAAGAGATAAGATGCTTGGGTTGATGATAGGTAATGTGGTAAGTAAAAAGGACAGCAATATGCAAGAAAATATACCTTGCTGACGATATTCCATCTGAAAATGATATGATTGATTAAAAACAAACATTAACTCATGCGTAAAGGTTCATAGTATGGAGAAATTAGGGAAATAATCTCTCTGATAAAAAGAAAAGTAGGAAGAGGGTATTATAATAATTATTGATGTTGAAAATAGAACTTCAATACCATAAGCAGAGCCTCTGCTGCCAGCAGGCATCCATAGCCTCGGCAGGGTTGCTTTTTAACCCATATGAGCCAGGATCCTCAATTTATATTTGGAGAATTCCATTGTTGTTCTACAGAAGAGATCAGTGTGCTGGCGTGGTAACCAAATAACCACACTTCCATTCACTGAGAAGTAGCAAAAGTGATTAGGTTGACTCGTGATGAGACCTCCTGTTCCAAGGATATTGTGGCTATCCAATGGATCATAACCCTGGTGTGGTGGCCATAATGGGAATGTCACTTCGCTACAACCTTATGAACATGGTAGGCTGGCTCTTTAATGAAACCCCCTATCTTCTATCTGTAGACAAGATTTTGTTGTTTTTACACATTTTATGATAAATAGAGGGAGGCTCAGTACTCCTTAAGAGTGGGGATGGTGGAAGAAGTTTGAACATGTCAATAGAAAGAAAATATACCCATAATCTTACATATAATAGATAGAAAGAATTGTAGACAGGAGAAGTGGAACCAACATGGTAAAGATGATCAATCAGTATCATATACATCAGAAATCAATACAGTAAAGTAATATATAAATAATTGTGTCCCTTTTGTTTATTTTAAAAAAAAAAAAAACCTATCATCAAGAAGTTGTCTTGTTAAAGATCATAACGTCAAGGATATTCACCTGCTTCAATAGACTCCATCATTTTTGTCCTCATGAAGGTATTGTACTCATGTCATGAAAGAGAATAAAAAAAAATGGGGCTGAGATGAGCTAGAAGTATTTGGGAAAAATATATAACAAGGGTGTTGTTCAAAACACACAAAAAATATGCAAGAAAAACAAAAGAGAATGATGTTCTTGAAAGGAATAGCAAAAGAAAAATCCATAGAAAAAGTGTTGTTCCTTAGATGGAAGAGTTGTTGTTCCTTAAGAGGAATAGCAAAAAGAACATCTGCAAGCAAAACTGTGGTTCCTTTAAGAGGAACAACAAAATAAAAAAAAGATACACGTGAAACTGCTGTTCCTTAAGAGGAACAGTAGTTGTTCCTTAAGCGGAACAACAGATAAAGCAAGCGCAAAATAAAATGTTGATCCTTCGAAGGAACAGCCTAAAAAAATTCCAAATCGAAACTGCTATTCCTTAGAAGGAATGGCAAAAAGTGGAAAAAGAAGTGTTGTTCCTTTAAGAGGAACAGAAAAAACAATCGGGCAGAAGTGATGTTCCTTTAAGAGGAACAACAAAAACAATCGGCAAAAAAACATGTTCCTTTGGAAAGGAACAGCAAAAACAAGTGGGAAAAATGTTGTTCCTTTGGAAAGGAACAACAAAAACAGGCGGCAAAAACTACTGTTCCTTTGGAAAGGAACAGTAAAAACAAGCGGCAAAAACTGTTGTTCCTTCAGAAATGAACAACAAAAACATGCAGCAAAAGTGTTGTTCCTTTTGAAAGGAATAGCAAAAATAATCAACGGAAATGTTGTTCCTTTTGAAAGGAACAGCAAAAAGAAACACACAAACGTGTTGTTTCTTAAGAGGAATGGTTGTTGTTCCTTAAGAGGAACAGCAAAAAAATATAAACACGCAAGATTACTGTTCCTTAAGAGGGACGGTTGTTGTTCCTTAAGAGGAACAACAGCTGTTCCTTAAGAGGAACAGCATGAAAAATAAAGGCACACAAAAAAGTGATGTTCCCTATAGGGAACAACAAAGAAAATGCACGCAGAAATTGCTGCAGGGAACAGAAAAGGAAAAAAAATAGAGAAAAGAACAAAACTAATGTACAATCTATTTTCAAACAAATCCAATCAAACAGAAAGGCAAATTTATGTACAGGTTTCAAAAAAAGTAATTTCTTACAGAATTGGTGTTGCCGAAGAATTGCCTGCTGCAATTGAAACTTGCATGGTGGGGTCCTTATTGTTCAATTTCCAATAGAGTGGAAACTAAAATTTGAAGGGATCAACACCTGAAACACAAAAACATAAAATAAATCAGAAAATAAATAACACTTTATTAAGTTACAATAGCTATGATGTTATTTCCTAAGGAAATATCAATCTGTCAATGGAAAAAAATGATCTTTTTGAAAAATGTTTTTGTAGCAGTGACATGAATCTTCAAATGGAAACCAATTCTTTATTTTTTCTATTATGAATCTGTTAGGTAATGAACTGGATGAAATTCCCTTGTTTCACTAAAATTTCTTTCAAGAATCGCTCGTCCATAAATTGACCTTCTTTGTTCTCCTAAGACCTGCAAAAAAAACGAGTGTCTACCTGCAATAAAACATTAAATCATGGGGAAATAAAGGTGATCGGGCTCCCCTAATCCAAGAATTATGCAAAAAAACTGACAAGTAGTTACTCTGTAGAACAAATCCACGGAAAAATAAAACAAATTTTATTTGTCACCTGCGGGAGAGCAGTGGTCGACCATACTAACCAGCAGTGTTTCAATTATAAATTCTTTGTTTTTCATCTGATTTGAGTGATTACAAAGCCAAATGAAAGTGAATTCAGAGATATGTCTCCAATAGAAATATGTTTTAAAAATTCCATGTAATGGTATGTTAAATTTGCTTAGAACAACCTGCATAATAGAGTCATTTTCGATTTTCCATCTCAGACCAACAGTTGATATTTCAAGCATAAATTTTTCATTTGATGGCAGATTGAATCGATTCAAATTGGAGATTAAATTAGATTCATTTTTTGATCTCCAATAGAAACATATTTTGAAGACAAGAAGAATTGATGGGTCAAATACACTAGTGAACAGCCGAGAAAACAGAGTTTAAGGGTGCTGATTTATGATAAGCAGTCAGTATTTTGGTCATACATTCCTCATACGATATCAAAATTGAGTGATTAAAATTGATTTGTAAACTAGATTCATAGAGGAATATACCATAGAAACAAGTTTTAAAAATATAGTCATTTAGGCCTCCAAAAACTGACTGTCCCAACTCTGTTCCTGAGCTGCCTACTAGACGCCATGTCAATGTTTTGGTTATAAGTTTTTCGTTTCAAATCCAAATTGAGTGATTCAAATTGATTTGAAAAGTATACATCAAAGGCTACTTATGATAGAAACAGGTTTTAAAAATATTCACTTTTGGTCCCTCAAAACATGACTGTCCCAACTCTGTTTTTAGAAATTTCATCAAGCCCGCAAGCCAAAAAAATATGATATTCAAACAATTTTTCCATATTGGTGATAAAAATGAATATAAGTGTTTGTAGAATTTTTATTTTCAATATAATGCATCTACATACACAAATAAATTAAAATATTTATCATCGATGTTGATTTCCACGGCGTGTTGCCACAAAAACAACTATTTTTACAAAAATAAAATAAAAAAATGTGTTTATTTTATTTCCTTTTTTATTTTATTTTTTCACTAGCCTACTCTGATTTGGAAAATGAATATGATTACGTATAATATTATTTCCAATGTAACCATTTTCTAAATAAGGCTTCAAGTATGTACATACCCAAATTTGAAAAATGCATGTTAATAAAAATTGGGGTATGAGAAGCCAACTTCCCTTGAAAAGATGGTGCCAAAAATTGTTGAAGCATGGAGTGATGTTGCAAACAAATGGAGTGAAACCAATCTTAAATGTATCCCTTACTTTCTTGATTTCCCATAGCAGTCATATCATGAAGTTCTTGAGTGTTTAAAACGGCTTGTTGATGCAGGCTAGAAGAAACCTCATTTTTTTCCATAACCTCTACAATTTTTGGATTTGATACATTTTGAATCTTAGTATAAGTTTTCTCCAATGGTGCATATGAGATAGAACGGGTGGGAAGGGTGGGTAAATTTTGCAGTTCAAAACTGTAAGCATGTTGTACTAGTTTATTATGGTGAGGGTGTGGAATGAGTTGAGCAGGAAATTGTGTAGGGAATGGAGCATTTTGATGATGTAGTTGATTGGGTTGAATGGATGATTTTGATAGGCAAGTAAGATGTTGTGGAAGAGCTGGAAGATGTGTTTGTGCTACAAGATGAGGGAGAGTAGTCATGCAATCATAAGATGAACCATGCCAAACTTGTAAAAAATATTGGTGGTGGTTATATTGAGATTGGCATGGCTGCCCTAACATATGAGTATTCCATAATGGATTATGCAAGTAAGAGAATGGAGAGGAAGTGTTTTGAACCATACCTGTAGACCACGATCTCCATGGTTTTGACCTTGTTGCAGCTTCCCCATCCCTTTAATATGCTACTTCCATCCTAGATAAGGAAGAGTGAGTATCTATGGGATGCTCATTTTGGTAATGAGGGAAAAACACTTCTTCAATTTCTTGATTTGTCTGAACCTATAAAACATCCAATTGTGAATTTAGATAGCTAATAAAATAATATTTAAATTTTTCAAATAAAACATTGATTTCAGCTCTTATGTCTCTTGTTCTTGTAGTAGATTTGGAAAAGAAAGAAGAAACTTCTCTAGAATTCTTACTAGCCTTGGAAATTCCTCTTGAATACCTTATGCACAATTCACAAACATCATCATATGATAACTGAAAAACATCACCTTTTCCTATCAGATTTAAGATTTCTAAAAATTCATCTTTGATTCCTTTAAGAAGGAGTGTTTTCAAGATCTCTTTTTCCAAATGCTTATGCTTTGATTTTTAAAGGTTATATTGAAATCGCTCTACATAGTCTTCCAAGCTTTCATCTTCCCCTTGTATCATACCGAAAATATCTTCATTGTATTTGCAGTAGTCTTGGTACTTCTTCAAGAATATGTTCTTCATGTCCTCCCTCCCATGTTTGGATGCAATTCCCACCTAGGCTCATGAACCATCAGAGAGCTGCTCCTTTTAGAGTAAGAGGAAACAATTTCAACCTTTGATCATTAGTACAATAATCACATCCTCTACAAAATAATTCAAACTCAAATAAGAATGTATCTGGATCTTCATTTGTCAAACCATGAAAATTTGGTAGAGGAGATGGGGGAATTATGTGCATTTGTGTCACTCCTAGATCTTTGATAGGGAATTCGAAATTTGCAATGTGAGCCATTTCTTACCATAATAGAAGATTTTTTTCATGTGTTTCTTTGAGGCTCCTCCTTCGAATGTTCCTGTCAATTGGTTAGTGAAATGGGTGGTGCTTACATCACCACTCGAGTGGAATTACAAGATTTTTTTCAAAAATTCTACCTCTAAAATACAAACGTTCATTTCTACCTTAAATTCCTAGCAATTCTGCTGAAAAGAGGGTGGAGGAGCAAGCACTTTACTTGCTCGTTATGCAAGTTCTTACCTTCCATTTTTAATACCCAATTCTTTCACAGCAGACAAACATAAAACATACATCACTCTATGTGAAATAGCAACACTCTCCCCGGAAACGGTGCCAAAATGTTGGGTGCTAAAAGGTGCCTTTTAAAACTCCTATTTATCACACATTAATTATCAACCCGGGAAAGTCCTCTTATTTCAAGAGTGTACACAATATGTGCACACTATAATCCCAGAGAGTAATGTTTCTTAAAATATAGTATAGATCTTTCAAATACAAGAGTAAACGAATGCTTGAAAATGAAATCTAATTACAACAATATGAAACTCAATGTTCTGAAATTCAATCACTTCACTCAACAATCATCAGTCAAGGATTCAATAGTAATAACTCTTTCCTCTATCAACTGATGTAAATGAAATCAAATATGAACAAGGTAATCAATCTGAGAACGTAGGCAGTAACAGCCAATGTCCTTTACAGTTGATGATTTTACACTCCACACTAAAGCAATTAAATAGAAATGGTAACTGAGCTAAATCACTAATGTTGCTAATGAAAATAAACTAAGAAATCTCTTTGTAATACATTCAAAAGAAAAACCAAACTCTTGCAAAAAGGAATAAATAGTAAACTAGTTAACAGAAATGAACAGCAGTTCTATTTACTGGAAATGAATAGCAAATGGAAATGAATAGAAAATCCTATTTAATGGAATTAAACAACAAATGTAAATGAACAGCAAATCCTACTTGACGGAAATGAACAAAAAATCCTGAATAGCGAAGCTCTGTAATTGCAAAGCATAACAATACAAGTTATAAAGAAATAAATATTCTTGTTATGTTGGAAAGGATCAGCAACGCAATTCACTGATGCAACACACCAATTTCATAAAGCATTGAAACAGTAAACTATTAAGCATGGAAACTGTGAAGCAATGAAACTAAAGAAAGTGAGAACTAATGCAAACCATCACAGGACTAGAATCGGAAAGTAATGATAGAGATGGCAAGTGGATCCACCAGGGTCGGGCCCTTTGCCGCTAGTGGAGCACTGCTGAACTACTCCAGTATCAAATAATGGAATAGCAACCGAATTTATGTATTAATCATATGTAGCAGAGTTTACAAGCAATCGTACTATGTTTTAATTAACAAGAGTCGACGAACAATTCTGAAAATTACAACAGGGAAAATCTCTCCCTAATGGCAATACATGTTCTCCTTTTATAATCAGAAAGAGGAGAAAGTAAATAGTAAATGTGATCCTTCATAACAAAATTGGATTGTTCCCAACAACTTGATCAACAAGAAAATATATTTCCATCAATCATCCAATAAGAACAAGTCGAATTTGGTATTGCAATTGACATCATTTGGAAAATGGCCGCAACAGTGAATCTCAGAAATTCGTCCTCAGAGAACCTTCTGTTTCTCTTAATACGGGCCAAATTTGGGCAAACCATTCGTTGATTAATTTAATTCGATCTGTTCTAGACAAAACCCATGTTTCAGATTTTCCATATTCTTCTCCATTTGCCCAGAATGTCCAACACAAAACTGTCACTTCTTATTCTAGCGAATTTCTGAGTTGGAATATTAAATGATTTGCTGGAGATCAAATCTACAATCTGGAAAATATCTTGGAGGCTAAAATGGTGAGTGATGTTACAAAATATATTAATAAACCATCATTGATAAAATCATGCATATTAATCATCAATTTATTAAAAATAAAGGAGAGGAAATAATATTTATCCATAAGAGCATAAATAGTTATAAGATGGAATTATATGATAAACCATGATAAATGACATGATAAAGAATGGTAGAAATGGATGAAATAGGTATTAAAAAGTGGTAATAATAATGACAAACTAGCGGCCCAACAATTGCAAGCTAGGAAAAACAATGGTTTCATTGTAAATGTCATTACACTTAGCCCTGAATTGCTAGTGTGTTAGGTCAAGAGTAGGTCTAGTTGCATTTAGTTTCCTTTTCATTACATCTACCTTCTTTCCTACTCTCCATCAAGTCTCTGCGTGTGTTTCGTTTTCATGTTTTTTGTTATGCATATTTATTTACATGTCAGTTTTATTTCTACCTTTCTTCTTTGTTTTGTTATTTATTTTCCTTCACATAATGTTTAATAATACTTTGCATGAAATATACTCCTGTTTGGCTCAAAATACGATGTGACAAAACTTTTAAATGGAAATTGTGATGACGAACAATGCTTGGATAATCTGTTACCTCTTCTCTATCTTGGGTTTACATATCTTTAAAGGTTGATAACGCATGAATGGAAAATATGATTTGTTCCATACATAAATCCTTTGGTCAAACTACGAAGCCCATATATTTATTGGGACCTTCATTCCGACTCAACCTTGTATTGAACAATGTTTCGACCTATCGACTCAACCGAGCAGAGAAGGGAAAGGATAAAAACTTTAAAAAGAGCATGTATCTTTTAAATCCATTAAAGAAAGGAATTACCTCTTCTTCCCTCAATAAGTTGGGATCCATCTTCTACCCTGGTAAATAAATAAGTTCCTAAGCACAATTCTATAGATAAAATAAATAAAGGGTGAAAGGCTTCATGCGTAGAGAGTTGAAGCAAGAAACTTCGCTGGGGTGTTGTCCAGGACTGCTGATAGTGAATGATGCTTGTGTTCTCTTGAGGTGACTCCGTTGGGGTAATTTTTAGGCACACTGGTAGTGGAGCAACACTAGAGAATGTGCTTAAATGCTTAGTATACTTACTATCCTTCTCCCCCATCGAAACAATTGAGGCATGACTAGTCTTATATTGATGTGTTTCAATATGAGCAAAGAATATAGGGGACTATATATTTAACCAAGATAAGTATAAAAACAAGGGTAATATATTTGGAAAATCAATACTTCTTGAAATACTGAGACCTTGCACTTAGAGAATTAAACCTAAACAGAGAAGCTAGAGTTCTACTCGTGTGTCGCCAAGTGTTGACACTGCAATCAACACCGTCCAAAAATTTTCCCACACTTTAATTTTGGAGCCTACTAAAGATCCTACAATATGTCATTCCATGTTATATTGATGTTTGTAAGTGTCTGTCTTCTTCCAATTTTTACAGTCAAGGTCACTTGCTCACACGTGCATAGTCCTGGTTGAAATTTTGAGCGCACTTTCTTTATATAAACTTAAACAAGCATAAAACCATCCATTTAGACAGTGTCTGTGTGATGTTAAAATCATGTCGATAGTTAGTGCACACTACCGTTGGAAGTATCCCTCACTTCGGTTGCATTGGTACTTCTATTTCGGCTAGTTTTTCCCAACTATCACTTTTGCGCACCTCTGCTTTCGCAAGTGTCGCTTTCATGATTACAACTATCGCCATTTCTTTCTTCCACTTTAATAATTTTATTTTTCATGATATATTTTCTCTGGCATGTGTCTATTTCAAGGTTGTCATTAACATTTTTCAAGTGTTGTCTTCAAGTTTTCCTCCTGTCGCCAGTGTCGATTTTGTTGTTTTTACTCCTGCATGTGTCAAGCCCTTTCATATCACCAAAGTTATTTATGGTGCACTCTTATGCATTATATGGTCTTACATATCACTATAATATGTGCTAGACACATTCCTATATCTTAGCACACCTTTTTGTCACAATCGTCACTTCTATATTAACTTGTTTTCGAAGTGTTGTTTCAACTATCACACTTAGAAATATGTGTCGCTTCATTGTTGTTTTAAGGTGTGACTGTTGTTCATGATACTTGTGCATTTATGTTGGCTTGTAATTATGGAATTTATGTGTGTGGTCCATGTTTCAGACATGTTAGGATGCATTTATTTTTCCTACTCTGCTGGTCCCACACTTAGCCATTTTGAGGGCTCTTCTTGGTCCTTCATCCCAGTGCAAGTTTTAAAGGCATTAACCATATTACTAGGTGATGAGCACAACTTATTCATGAGCCTCATTGATGTGTCTTTCCTCTCATGCTTGTGCACAAAGTCCTTTCTCATTTCTAAGGCCTCCTCCCTTTCATAATGCATTAGTACTTCCTAAGGAGAAGTCACCTAGCCATGTGTTGCCTCCCTCAGTGAAAAGCACATTCGAGATGGAAAAGTAGCCATTGTTGGAGATTTCTACACCCTCCCAATCCTGAGCGCACTTTGGAACAATGAAATGCAATTTGAAACAATGAATAATACTTCAGAACAATGAAGGATACTTTGTCTCTTAAAAAGTGCATGGTGAAATCTTGGAGCCTGAAGCCTTTGAGCACATGGAACACTCCTTAAGCCTGAAGCCTTTGAGTGCATGACACAATTTTGAAGAATGAAGCTTTCATTCTTCCATTTGAACACATGGCACAGCCACAAAGCTTGGACCCTTCATTTGAGCACACTCATTTGACTTGAAGAACTGTGCCTTCCTTGAGTGCATGACCACACCCTAAACCAATGAATTTTTTCTCCTTCGTGCTTTGGTTTTGTACAATGCACCCTCCTTTTTCCTCTTGAGTGCATGAGCATACTTGTAGGGCTTGAAGCCTAAACCCTTCATCCCTTCGGCGTGCGCCGACCTTAGCTTCTTGAAGGCCTCTTGTGAGATTTTAAATTTCACTACCTTCAACGCAGTGAAAATGAACATTGGAGCCTTCTTAATCCACTGATGAGTTTGACTTCGCACTCCTAATCAAGCCTCCTTCTTTTAACTCTCTCACAAACCTATCATGAGTTGATCATTATATGAGTTAGGTAGTGATAGAATAGATGTTTTTAAGACTGATTTCACTTTTTCATGAGTTAATTTCATTGGTAGGAGGACCCTCCTAGCATGAAAAGGTAATGATCAAATCAAAAATCAAGGAGAAAACATAAAGAAACACTTGTGGATAAGAAGAAGAAAAGAGAGATATCATGGAGAAATGAAGAAAATAATGGATACAAATAGAAAGAATACATCGCATGATGACTCAGAGGATTCCAAAGCTCATCCAACACTCTTTGGAGGGTGGTGATAAGAAAAAAAAGTGGATATTTCATGAAAATGAAGCATAGATCAGAACTACCATAAAAATGCAAGATGAAACAGGAAGGAAGATAACTTGGAATTTCCACGTCATTGTGAAGTCCATGTCATCATTTTTGTTATAGGCCATTTTTTCACATCCAATAATTAGGCCTCCTAATGGGATCAATCAACATCATATTCCCCCTTGGCAACATCATTGCATAGATCCCTAAGCATGCCTCCTTCAATTCCTAAAATTTCTTCCTAAAACCACCTTATCTAGGCCAGTTTTAGGACCAACGCTCCCTAGCCTTCCTGTGGAAAATTTTCACCTACAGGTTTATCCATTGTGGCCAACTTTGATAACCTAGAGTTTGCTCCCCTTTGCACCTGTGGTGGTTCAATAAATTCAGGAAAATGAGAGAATTTTCGGAAGCTTCCTCTTCCAGAACCTTCTAGAATTTGTTACAACCATTTACCTTAGATAAAAATTTCAAAACATATTCCATCCTTCTTTGGAGTTTCCATCACTTATCCTTTGATCCCATCCTCCCATCAAAGATGAATATAAAACCTTAGATTGGTAATTAGATAAGAACTCCAAACTTACCTCACTCTTTTATATATTTACAACCTTCCATATGCAAGAGGTTATCTTTTGGAGAGTGATTCTACCCTTATGCTACTGAGGTGAAGAGGTATTATTCCATGCATTTAGGGTGATTGGAGGTGCTTATTTTGATAAGGAAAGGAAAACTCAACAACTTGGAGGAGCTCTTCTACAAGATTAACAACTATTTGTGGTTGTAATCGCCTTCCAATTATATTAATTCAAATAATTTTTTGTTTTCCTATATGTGATGTCATTATTTCATGTATTTTAAATACCATGTTGATCTATTGAATAGATTACTTAGATGATATTGCATAGATATTGTATTTTCTTGGCTTGTGTTATCTCGCTGTGAAGGTTCTAATTTTGGAAATTAGAGTTGGAAGTGGAGCATTCAAGTTGAAGAAGGAGCGAAGTGTGTAAATAATTCTAGGTAGGACTCATTCCATCATCTATTTACTTTAAGGAAAACATTGGGTTCCTTGTCTCTTTGTTATTATAGGTTGGCCATCGGCCCTAGGGAAGATGCTTTTGTCTACAATCATAAATCCCGCATAACAATTGTCAAGTTGTAGCTTGTAAAAGTGTAATCCTAATATTCAATGTGTGACCATGTGTCATGGCCCATCATCATCTGGAATGTAATGATGTATTTTTAAGGAAAATGACAAAATGTAATTTGTTGAAGTCCAAGAATCATCATGTGGAATATGAAGAGTCACATAGTCATATATGGACCAAATGTCTTTAGGATAAGTCCAAAAGTCACATAGAGAAGTCCAAAGGTCATAATAAAAGTTCAAGAGTAATGAGGGTAACTCAAGGGTCATGAAGATATGAAAGGTCATTCCTCTTGTTATAAAATGAACCTTATAACTCAAGTAATGGGCTTTTGAAGGCTCAACCTTTGGAGAGCTAGTCTTGGATTATCTACTTGGTATAAGAGAGAAAATTATTTTTTGGAGAGGTAATAAGTGACTTAATGTTCCACTATTGGAACTAGAGCCTCACTATTGTAACTGTGTACTTGGATCTTTCAGCTAATTAATATTCAATGAGCCAACATATTTTCATGCATGTATCACAAATGTTTTAGGACTATTCTTGGGATGTTTACAATATATTTTGTGTTCATATGTACTGGATAAATTGAACTATTTCAGTGGATTTGGTACTCATCTTGTTGAATGTGTGTTGTATTCGCTTTAATAATCATTATGTGAACTATTTTGCTAACGAATATTTTCATGATCTTGTGTGTCTCTCTTAGGTTAGTACTATTACTTCCTTCCAAAGACACACTCTTGTCTCCCGCTTGTGAAGGTATCATTTTACATAATGAAATCATTGTTTCAAAATTTCAACTTACTTGCTTGTTCAGGGGTCATGTATACAATCTCTTATGTTATTCATGGAAACCAAGGCGAACATTACAGTTATGGTGGCTGGGTCGATACTCCAGATGGGGCTCCTACTCCAAATGGTGTGAGATCTAATTGGGACTTCACATTGGGGATACTTTATATATGTTGGTGGTATTCAACACCGTCAACAGAACCCTAAGTATGAACATCCTCCAACGATTCTGGAGAGGGAATGGAAATATCTCGTGGAAGATGAAAATAAGGGGCTTTGAAAACAAGGGAAGACACCTCCCAGACCAAGAAGGTATGATACACTTTTAATAATGTAATTAAGATGTGTTATCATCATTGCGACATCTAATTAAGTTTTTCAATATTTTCAATATAGGATCCCAGATACATCCAAAGCCACGAAGGCTAGAATAGACAAACATGGGCAACATCATATTCAATTGAGTGGTTACTCAAAACTGGCTGTAAAAATTGTGAGTATTAAAAAAAAAATCCAAATTATAAATTATTAACAATTTTAATTTAATATCATAGAAGAAGAAAAAATCATGTTCTAATGCAAAGTTGTAGCGGTCACAATTCAAAGAGGCTCCCATGGAGGAAGACTTCAATATTTCTTTTAAGCAAGACTATCAACCCGTGGTTGAAAATAGGACAAGCTTGGCATCTTCACAGTCTTCCAGAACCCAACCAACTAATACTCATGTAAATAAAAACAACAAAGGGCATTTATAAATTATTACTTGTACATTATATTGGTTATTATTTTTGGCCATAAACTAATGTGCTTGATTGTAAAAAGCAGACACACAATGCTAACACTGTCAGGGTCCTATAATAATAGGGTTCATAATTTTTTAATTGACTTTGATAGTCTTGTAAATATGTACATACCTTGATCTCTGCAAGTTGTTTTCCCATATTTGAAAATAATAAAAAATGAAAAGAGGGTAAATGTCCTAAAATAAATATCAAAGGACTTAGAAAAGAGCAGACCCCAAAAGAAAAAAGACATGAAAGTGAGCAAGTGAAAATGCCACTACTATTTACTTTTACTGCAAAAATAATGATTATGTGCAGATTGCTCAAAATGCCATAATCCATGATCAGTTAAATAGCCTAATCTTAACTTTTCATGCTTTGAATTTCATGTTTTGGATAGAGAATAAAGATATGTCAAACATTTTAAACTTGAAAAATTAGTAGATAATTAGAGAATAAATGAGGAGCTCAACAGTTTAATCTGAGCCCTCGAATGAAATAAGGTTAGACTTAGATAGATTTATACTTTAAAATAAAAATGGATTTAGGGTTGCAAGCTTAAATGCACCCATGCAAATGAAGTAAAAATGTTATAATAATGATGGGTAGGTCGAAAGCAGTTGTGCAAAGCATGTAATAAAGCATCATCGAGAAAATTACTAATTTCCCCTCTCCCACAATGATCCAGTATTCAAAACCTTCAATTAAAGAGGCTCAAATCATTTCTCTGACTTTTGTTGGGATCAGACCCAAGGCTTAATAACTGATTGGTTAAAAATATTAGATTCCCGCTTCTTCAACATATTCACCCTTTTATAAAAATACAAACCCTTTTCCTAAGTAAAACCCTTTTTTTCTTAAGAAAAGTAAAATCCCCTTAATTAATTTCATTTCATCCAAAAACACTCAAAAAACCATAAAAATACATTTTATCCTAAATTTATGTGTAAATATCAAAATGGGATAATTCTATTCTAAAATGCCTATTTTACACTTTACTTAATTTTATTTATGTATTTTTCATCTCATTACATTTCATTACATATTAATTTTTTAACATAAAGTATTAATTCCCTATAACACCCTTTCACATATATTTTATTAATTCATTTTATATAAATATCCCCAAACCCATTTTTTAACGTTAACCTATGGTTTATATTCCCCATGTGTCGAAATATAAATCCCGCACTTTCACCATAGGTTAAAAATATATATATAACCTGCCCCCAATGGTTGTTAAACATATGTAAAGGTTTTATTCACCATTTGAATACATACCCGCCTATCAAATAAAACATTGGTTTTATATTAAAAAACAAAGGTTTTTAATGTTAAAACTAAACCCTGCCAAATAAAAAATAGCCCATGCCCCACGTCCCACCATCGAGCAGATCCATCGCTCCATCGCAACCGTTCGCACTCATGCCCCCAGATCCAACGTTCACCGCACCATATCACATTTCAACTAGCGCAATCAAAAACCATTTCGAACTTTGCAAAATGGACGGTTTTGAGCTCTGATCTCTCCTCCACGCGGCAACATATCATTGGATCGCATTCAATCCAACGAAAACAACTTACCACCCAAAACCACGCGATAACCACCTCTGGTTTTCTGCTTTGAAGCTAAAACTGCCCTCCCCTCCCTGATATGACTGCCATTAAATGCATACATTGCTAAACCTAAAACGTTATATAAGAGCTTCATATGTGCAAATTAAGCCCTTTTCTACATTCTATCTCTGTGTTTATCCATTCTGACTGAACAAAGCTACCAATACACCATTTTTACGCTCAGAGAAGCAGAAAAGCCACCACAGTTGCAACCTATCCGACATCTCAAAACCCAGTTTAAAGACCAAAATACCTACACAAACAAGTACTCTTCATGAAAAATGACATGTTTATCATTTGAAAAGGAATTTCAGAGAAATTAAGCTTAATGAAGCCCTTTTATCCACAGAAAGACCCTGTGGTTGCTCGAAAAGAACAAATTCACTGTAAAAACCTTGAAGAACCCTGTGTCGATACTGTGTCTGGTTTTAAATTGAAATTGAATATTTTTCGTCTTTGCAAATCTTGAAAAGACTCTGAATTTATGAAGAAAAACTTTGCAAGTAAATCCAATCCTTCTATGCCTAATTTAAACCAGTTTCAGTCATGTTTGTCTGAACAAGCTAAGGAAACCCTTGTTTCTTATTTCTAAACCTGTAAAGAGTCTAAAATCCAGTTTAAAAGTCAAAATTGAAGATTGAAACCCAAGAGAAAGCCAAGTTTATGCCTATTTCTGTTTAAAGAACCTCTGCTAAAAGTCAAAAACACTTTTGTAAACAATTTAATCTTATAGAAGAGTCCAAAAAATTCCAAATACAGAGTTTCAATTATCCAAAAAGTCTAAAAGATGTCAAAATCAAATCCAGCAGTAAATTCCAAGACTGCAATTATTGTAAATCCTCTACAACCTCCTGTTGTAGACATTGAACATACACCTCTAGCAGATGTAGATTATAAAATATCAGATCCAGTGGTAAAATCTAATCTATTAGACCTCCACTGCTGGAGTTATGAAAAGTCATTGGATCAAGTTGAAGAAGTCCAAATTTGGGAGTCAAACCTACCCAAATATATTGTTCCACTCACTCATCAATGTCCAGAGGTTATTAGGATATGTCAGACCTATTATTCACTTGAACAAATAGCAATGGTAAATGCAAATAAAGAAGTATTGTTTACAATTACTGCTAAGTCAATAAACCAGATGCTACAACTTAAACCAGATCCCACAGCTATTCCTTTATCCATAGAAGCACTCACAAAGTTGTCCATAGGTTTGGACTTTCCCAAAAGGTTCCAAATTTTCCAAGTGTTCATGCCTTTACATGTTGAAATTCCACAGATTAACCATCCTTATTCTACTTCAAAATTTCCTGAAGGGTCTAGGCATGTCATATCCATGTTGTCCTTTATCCTAGGGTATTTTACAGATGAGCATACAAATGAGTCAATCCTAGGTTTTCTATCTACCTCTGCACTAGGGCAACCTCCTTCTGTCATTTTCAATTATGTTGAATACATAGCTAATAATATTCATGATCAGCTTGTCAAATTTCCAATTGAAGGAGTATTTAGGTATACATCCTTCCTTTTCCATATGTTCTTATATTTCCAAGCAGACAAGTTCCCAATTACACTTCAGAAGCTTGATATTGAAGAAAACACACTTTAAGTCATCTTTTGGACTTCTTTGATCAAAAAAGAGTCCAAAGAGGTCACTTCTGCAGATTTTATAGATTACTTTATTCATCCATTGATAAACATGTTGACAAACATAGTACAACCAAGAATCAGTGATGAAATAAAGAAAGTTCTACAACTATTAGAGCACACTAGAGCTAGAGATTGGTACTTATATCAAAAACATACAGAAATCAAAGTTTTTGGGTCCAATCTTTTACCCTATAAACTATCTAACTATGTGCCAATGAGGGTTTTTGCCTTGGAGTATATCAGGAAAATCCTAAATTCGGATTCTATAAACTTCCTAGCAGCCAAAAAGAAGATCCAATTTAAGTTTAAGAATCAGGTGGGACCTTTTATTTGTAATCACAAATATGCAGGACAAGAAGCAGCAAAGAAATTGCTTGATGTACAGATTTGAAGAAAGCTTCTCATGGAATTATGATCCACAAGGAATACTAATCAAAATGAGGCTTAAGTGCAAAATAATACCTCATATTCATGAGAAAAAACCATAGATTGAACAATATGTCAATCAAACAGAGTGGCTAGAAAATACCTTGGTAGACGCAATTAAATAGGGTGATAGTAGTCACACCTTGCAAACTGTAAACCAAGGTGATAAAGCTACTAAAATAGGCAAAGAAGAAGGTACCTACACTGTTGAGACAACAACTAAAACTAGGTTTAAACTTAGATACAATAAAAATATTAAGATCAATCCATTTGATAAAGGAAAAGTGACCATAGAAGTGGAAGATACAGATGTTCCAGAGACAAACACAAATTTTGCTACAGTCATTACAAATGAACCAACCACATAGATTCTAAATGAAGAACATCCTGATAATTCAAACACTCATGTCATAGAGAAAAAACAGAGTATGGAGGCATCCTCCTCACAGCCAGCAGAAGAAAAAGATCTTGACATCAGAGAGAAATATAAGAAAATTAAAACAAAGAATGAAGAAATAAAAAATGAGATCTATTCTCAGTATTTGAAGCAAACACCAGGTATCCAGAACAAATTTCTATCAGCTTTTGATTATTCAAATAAAAAGTTGATTATGTCAGTGCATCAACCAACAGTTAAGACTCCCAAGACAGTTGTAGATTACAAGAAAGTTGATCTTGAAGTGCCAACATAAAGTATCCATGCACTATATCAAATTGAATTTCACAGGAAAACTTCTGAGATGCTATATTCTACCATCACTACAAAGGCTATGAGTGTCCAAAAGCTTTAGAATACAATAATAAACATGAGAGATCAAATGAAGGTTGACAAGGCTTCCTCATATGCTAAAGATATTAGGATTAAGTACTCTTTAGAAGAGTTGGTTATGCAAGTAGGATATGATCCTGCCAATGTCAAAACTGCAAAAGAGTTAGTGAAGAAAAAGAATGCTGATACTGCAGCACTTAGGAAACAGCTCAAGCTACCACCAATTGAACATGCACAAGCCAAAGAAATAGTTCAAGAGGAAATACAGAAAGATGATATGGTCAACTTTATTTTCTAATTAACAGGAAAGATAAAAGAAATGGAAATCCAAATGGATAAACTTGTCCAGGAAAGAGAAACTACAAAAGCATAGGAAACTTCAACAGTAATTCCCATGGTTA
This sequence comes from Pinus albicaulis, assembly GCA_034641835.2. NCBI lineage: Eukaryota > Viridiplantae > Streptophyta > Pinopsida > Pinales > Pinaceae > Pinus > Pinus albicaulis. Next base: position 1,215,932,008 of record CM076572.1, on the reverse strand, counting down.
CTACAGCTGTGCCTTCAACTCTGGTAGAAGAGTTGGCACCAAAAATACCACTGGCTACTGCAGTGCCAGTAACCTCAGCCACTACTTCAGCCACAGAATCCTCTACCACAGCAACTCAACATTCTGATGAGGCTAGTAAATTAGTTAAAGCCATGGAGGAAATGTCACTTCAAACCAATGAGATCAACTGATTGAAGAAAGTAATTGAAAATCTTGAAGACACTAAAAATCTAGCCCAAATCAATGCCAAAATTCATGAACAAAGGGCTAAGAGGTTAAATGTTGAATTGAAGAATCTACAAAAGGATTTAACCTTGAAAGAGCCAATGTGTTATGTGAAAAATCATTTATGGAGTAAAATCATTGAATTCATCAATCCAGGTAATTTATGAGCAGAGGGATTTACTAAAGGCAACACAAGTAGAGATTAAGAAAACAAAGGAAGAACTAGGTGCCAAACCTGAACAGGCCCTAGAATTAATCAAATTTCTCAACAGCAAGAACAAGAAAGAACTTGAAAAAATAGAAATTACTGATATAACAAAGACAATCCTTGAGATAAGGAAAGTCATTTCAAAGAAGAATTTAATGAAGCAGTTAGAAGAAAAATTGGAAAACATGAATATAGCCATAACCAAGTTTATGGTTAAATTTGAGATTTTGAGGCAAAGAGGTTTGCCTAATATCCTGGTTATTAATGATAAGCTCATGCCACAAGAGGATTATAACAAAAAGATTAGAGATTATGCAAAAGAGCAGGTTGACAAAACAGAAGGACAAGGAATTCCTACATGGAAGGTTTTACACAGAAGTTTTGAAGACTTGTTTTATCTACAACATGAGATAAAACACTTATTTGTCATAAAACCAACATTTTCCAGATACACTAAGGTAGATGAGAACTTTAGGAAGCTGAAAAAGATAAAAATTCTTGATGATGAATCTTGGAAATCACTCACTGACTTTCTGTAAAAGTCAAATTGCAGAAAAGAGGATAAAAACAGCTTGCTGATTTTTTACAGTCAAAACGAAATTTTTACAGCAGTAAGGCAGTTTTGACAGAGTTTAAAGTGTATCAGAGGTAAAGTGTATCAAAGGTAAATAGTATCAGATGAAAGAGTATAAGATAAGAAGATAATATTTAAAAACAGATTTGAAATATCATTGCCAGCAAAGAAGCATTAGGGGAATTTTGAGGTCTAAAATGGGCCTCCTAAGAAAAATGTACAACAAAAATAAACTTTATAACAACCAATAGGATTCAATATGATGATGTCAACCATGGGGGATGATTCACCATTTTTTAAATAAAAGGGTAAAAATATTAAAAAATAATAAAATAATAAAACTACTTTTTCAACTCGTATTTTCAACTTATCTCCCAAAATTTTTACTCAAATTTCGAGTGGGAGTACTCGTTGAATGAAAAATTTAATTCCTCATCCAAGGAGTACCCATGTTACATACTTTTGATGAACTCTACTACACGAAAAATGAGAAATACATAAAAAACGTGATTGTAATCATGTTTTTTTATGTATTTCTCATTTTTCGTGTAGTAGGACCCATCGAAAGTATGCAACATGGGTACTCCTTGGATGGGGAATTAAATTTCGCATCCAACAAGTACTCCCGCTCGAAATTTGAGTAAAAACTTTGGGAGATAAGTTGAAAATATGAGTTGAAAAAGTAGTTTTTCCATTTTTCCCTCTAAAATTTGATGATGTCATCAAATCTTATTTGATTTTTTCCACTATTATTTTATAATTTCCTTAGGAGGCCCATTTTAGACCTCAAAATTCCCCTAATGACACCAAGGCACCGAGCTGCACCCAATCCAAAACAACACTTCTATTTTATTTGAATAAATAGGACAACTTGCTGATTTGTTAAGCAACTATCCCTATTTTGTTGTAAAAGATATTTTATTTTCCTTAGATAATTCCTAAAAGTATTCTAAGATATTTTGTAAACATTTTTGTATATATACTTCATCTTTTGAAGTATTATTGTGGAATAAATTTTTAAAAATTTCTATAGTCATTTTTGTTGTACTCGAAGGGTTTCTTGTAGCAAGTTCAAGTAGCAGGCTATATCAAAGCCATAAGCATCATATTTCAGGATTCATGTGATGAGCCATTGAAGTGAAGTACTTTCTTCTGTCATTTTTTATCTTCTTATGTTTTATATACTTTCATAAATGTGTTCTAAATTTGAATGATAAATCAAGAATATTATTACAGAATTTGTTAAAAGAACTTTGTCTTGAACTATTTATCATTTCTATTTTTTCTGCTAATTTCCAGAGTAGGGAACCCTTAATTGCTCCCTCTTTTGAATGACCTCTCTCTTCTCTTTCCTTATCCGGATCAAAGAATTATTAACTTCTCTTTGTCCTGATTAATCCACTTCACCAATCATCCTTCAAAGATCTTTAGTGACACGTCTATCTTGCCCTGAAAATATTTGTCTTTTGATCTTGATCTTGAACTGTCTGCTTGACATATTGACTCCTTTTGCCCAATGGAAAACTAGATTTATTACTATCCATCTCTTTAAGTGTTTTTTCCCACCAACCAAACCAAATTGTCCTTATAACTAGCCTAAAATCAAACATTAAAACGAAGTTAAATCTAATAGAGAGAGCCCTCTCTGAACCCTAGGAAGGCTAGATCCTAGAGTTCGAAAGTAGGTTTGTGTTTACCTCTAATGTTCTTAGACTTTAAACTAAAATCTTACAACTTGAGAATTATTAGAGTGATAACATACTGGCGACTCCACTAGAGAATCAACCAATCCTCAGTCTTAAATAGGTCTTAAAGGAAATACTTTACATCATCCTTTCACCTTAATACTGTTTTATCATTTGTGAGTATAAAAAACTGTAATTCTGGCTTCTAGAAAAATTTACTATACCAGGTCTAACCTGGATCCTAAACCTACTGTTATAGTAGACAATCCGGATAGAATTGGGAAAAAGAATAAAAAAGTAGAATATTTAGATGCAAAAGTTTCCTTAGATAGAGCCAATTCATTACCAAAAGAGTTAGTGAGTTTACAAGACATAGAGTTTGACCTGAAGTTTGAACATTCTTTATTCAGAAGTAAATCATAAATTGACTTAAAAAGTGTTGTTATAGACCCTGTTTTTATTTCATTTCTTGAAACAAAGCAGAAAAATATTCTAGTAGATTCTGAATCAACGACATTTAAAGCTCATGATAAACTTAAAGAAATAAATGCTACTATTCTCAAGGACATAAATGAAGCTATTGAATTAGTTGAATTATTAGCATATACATCTAAGCCTTCTATTTCTCATTTAGATACCACTACATCATCTATAATTTCCACCACACTCAACCTCTAGATCCATTTATCCCTAGACAACCCTTAAAACCTAGAATATTATTTCCATATTCTCCCACATGAACTCCATCCATTAGTTTATCTTCTGTAAATTTAAACACATCATTCTCATTTCCAAGTAATTCTTCATATATTCCAGTTTCATTTTCTAGCACCCCAACTTTATATTTTAGTTCATCCACCATTTTTTCTAGTTCACCATCTTATATTCCAGTTTCATCAGCCACTTCTTTAACTGCATCAGCTACTATTTCCAGTTCAGTCCCAAGCACTTCTAATATACCTCCTAGTCAAGCTAGAATTCAAGCTATGGCTGCTAGGTATGCTCCCTTGATTCTTCCAGGACAGTTACATGACATGCCTCAGGATTACCAAAGTAAAATACCCCAATTTGATGCTACTACTCATTACACAACCCAACATCATATTAATAAAATGACAGATTACTTTTAGCTTAATGAAATAGATGATTCTGATGTACTCTTTGCACAAACATTGACAGGGGAAGTTAAAAAATGGTTTAAAGGTCTTAATGCTGGTAGTATAGCTGATTTATCAGTCTTTCATAGAGTATTTTTGAATAAATGGGAAAAGAAGAAAAATCCACTCCAAATATTATCTGAATTTGATGCCATGAGAAGAGCTCCTAATGAAACAGTCCAAGACTACTGCACTAGATATAACAATGTCTATAACTTAATCCCAGCTAATCTCAAACCCACCCCTGATTCTATTCTACTCAAATTCCCTGATGGATTTGACACAGACATGGATTATTAGTTGAGGGAAATAAAATGTTGAAACCTTATAAAGAATGCAAACAGATGTTGTTAGTGTAGAAGTAAATATTTTAGCCAAAAAATCTAGATTAAGGAATGAGAGGAGAGTAACCATAAAAGAAGAAACTTCTAGTTCAGATGGAAAAATAGATCAATTAGCTAAGAATTTAGAGAGAATGATGGATAGATTAGACAACATAGAAAGGAGACCTCAATGGGATAATCAAAAACAAATTAGAAATCCCAACTTCAGGAAAATCCAAAGAATCAGCCCCTGATCAGAAAATAAGACCTCCATTTCAAGAGAACTATGCTAAAAGTTTTCAACAGACTGATGATGATGAGGATACCATAAATCTAATGTGAATAGATGATAATAACACTATCTTTCTTACACAGGAAGATCAAGTGTTTTTTTAACTCCAACCACTTCAATTAAATTCAGGTGAATCATTCGATTACAAACAAGGTTATGATTTTGCCATAAAAGAAGTACATAGTCAATATAACCTTAGAAGCAAGAAAAACACAGAGCCTTCTACTAAGTAAACTGCTCAAACACAAAATAAGAAAACAGTAGAACCCCCAACAACAAAAGTTCTGCAAATTCTCCCTAGGGAAAATAAGCAAAACTCTAATTCATCCCAAAAGGTTTCCAACTCTAAAATTTCACCCAATCCTAAGATTGTTGACATAACAGATGAAGTTTCCCAAGCTCCAACAGATTCACAAAAATATGTTGCTGTAAAACCACCTAATTCTGCTAAGATAACAAACTTAGATTCTAAAACATCCACTGCTGATCCAAAATCAGCAAATCCAAAAGATGCCACTGCAAATACAAGCTTCTGATAATTCAAAATCTGAAAAAACATGTACTGCTTCTCAAACCATTCCTAAAAAGAAAACTAGGAGCAGTAAGACACAAGAAACTCAAACAAAAATGAAAACATAACTGTAGAAAAACAAGATAAACCCACTCAAACTACAGTTACTAAGGAAGAGTTAATTCAAATTAGTAAATCAGAACCTTCATTCAATATACAAAATGAAATTGTAAAGTTAAAAATACCAATTCCTTTGACAGAATTGGTAAAACATGATTTGTATAAAAAAACTATCACTGAAACAATAAACATGAATGATGGAGAAGACTCTATAAACTTAAATGATTATCAACCAAAGTTGTTTTTTGGCCCTGATGTTAATGGAAAGCATCAAGATGGAATAGTTCCTCCATTTTACATAGTTTAACTATTCATGACCAAATTTTACACAATGCAATGTTAGATTCAGGAGCTTCCCATAATCTAATGCCAAAAGCAATAATGGAAACCCTGAACTTAGACATCACAAGGCCTTACAAAGATTTATTTTCATTTGACTAAAGCAAAGTAAAATGCCTAGGTTTGATTAAAGATTTTTGTGTCACATTAGTTCAATATCCTGGTAAGAGTATACTCATGGACATTATAGTAGCTGATATCCCACCTAAGTATGGAATGTTATTATCTCACTCATGGGGAGCAAAATTACAGGGATATCTACAATTGGACATGCCATATGCTACTATATTAGTTTTTGGTCAACCAAAGAAACTCTATAGAGAAACATTGATGAAATATATGGTAAGTAGTGTTGAAAGATCAATAAATTACCCAATTTACACTACACCTACTGACCTAGACTCATTCATCTTGGGTAACTCTGAAACTGATAATGAAATCAAAATTGAACTAAAGGAGAAAAATAAAACACAAAACAATAACAATATCTTTCATGAATCTTTATAGCATTTAGATTTTGATGGATCAGTTAACAAACTAGGAGCAGGAGCAGGAGTTTGGATAACTAATATTGAAAAGAATCATGCAGAAGGCCATGATTTCAGACTAAATTTTAAATGCACCAACAACATGGCTAAGTATGAAGCCCTCATTTTAGGACTCCAGATTATCAGAAACTTAGGAGGCAAAAGAATAGCAATAATGGGAGATTAAGAGTTGATTGTAAAATAGATAAATGGAAAATATTATGTTTATAATCCAAGATTAGACTGATATAGAGAAATTGTATTAGATTTGATAGATGACTTGTTAGAATGTAATTTTTCTACAATCCCAAGAAAGCAAAACATACAGGCACACTCCTTAGAAAATTTTGCTAGTACCTGTAATCTACCCTTTCAACCCAATCATAAGTATACTGTAGAAGTAAAACATAGACCAATAATTCCAGATAACCTCAAATATTGGCAAATTTTCTCACAAGATCAACAGATTTACCATTTTATGAATAATGAAGGTGAATTTCAGAATTGTAAAATAGACATAGATTGTACATTAGATCGAGATTTAGATAGTGAAATTGATTTGAATAATTTAGATGAAAATAAAGTAAATTTTGCTAGACCCACTAAATTTAATCAATCAAATATAGATAGCTTAGAGAGAGTAGAAATTGATGAGATAATTGATGATGAATCTGATATATTAAATCTCAAAGATAATTTCTTACCAAAAGGTTTAACTCCTTTAGAAGATTTATTTGACTCAAATGATGTTGATAGAAAACCCAAAATGGAGCCACTTAGATCTGATATTGAGGAATATAACATTGGCACAGCGTTAAAACCCAAGATGATCAAACTTTCCAAAACCTTACCTCAGCAAGAAAAAGAAAAATATATTTCTCTTTTTAAGGAATTTCAAGATGTTTTTGCTTGGAGTTATGAGAACCTAAAATCCTATAACACCAACATAATTCAACATAAAATCCCTATAAAAGAAGACCAAAAGCCTTTTAAAAAAAAATTAAGAAGGATCAACCCTGTTTTGATGCCTTTGATTGAAAAATAGGTAAAAAGAATGTACGATTCACAAATAATTTCACCAATCAGGTATGTTGATTGGGTTTCTAATTTAGTTCCAACCAGAAAAAAGACAAGAAAGATTATATTATGTGTCGATTTTAGGAATCTAAAAAAAGTATCTTTAAAAGATAATTATCCTTTACCAAAGATGGATCACATTTTACAAAGGGTAATTGATTCTTCTAGGATTTCTCTTTTAGATGGATTTTCAGGATACAACCAAATTTTAGTCCAACCAGAGGATCAAGCCAAAACAACTTTTACTACTCATTGGGGAACTTTTATGTATGTAAAAATGCCTTTTGGTTTAATGAATGCAGGGGTTACCTTTCAAAGAGCTATGGATATAGCCTTTGCAAAATAAATTCATGAATTCTTAGTGATTTACTTAGAGGACATTATTGTATTTTCTAAGACTGTTTATGAACACTTGGATCATGTTAGACAAGTCTTTATTAAATGCAGAAAGTTTGGCATCTCTTTAAACCCTAAGAAAACCTTATTTGGATTAGAAGTAGGCAAGTTACTAGGACACATAATATCTAAGGAAGGAATTATAATAGACCCTTCCAGAATAGAAGCAATTCTTAACATTAGTCCTCCAAGAAACATAAAAGAATTACAAGTTTTTCTAGGAAAAATTAACTTTTTAAGAAGATTCATCTCCAATTTAGCTGAAATAATTAGAGAACTAAATAATATGCTAAAAAAATATTCATTTCTTAAATGTACTATTGAGGCCAAACAATCATTTGAATCCATCAAACATGCCTTAACCAAAACCCCAATCCTTATAAGTCCTGACTTTAAAAAATATTTCATCATTTTTTCCTTTGCTTCAGAGCACACCATTGCTGCAGTTTTACTGCAGAAAAATGACCAGGGTTATGAGCAACCCATATCTTTCTTTAGTATAACACTTATAGATTCCACTTTGAAATACAATATCATGGAGAAACAGGCCCTAGCTTTGGTAAAGGCCATTAAAGATTTCAGAATGTACATTCTTTATTCTCGCATCATTGCTTATGTCCCAAATGCAATAGTAAAAGACATTCTAACTCAGGATGGTACTGATGGTAGAAGAGGTAAGTGGATTGGAAAAATTTTGGAATATGACATAGAGATAAAACCCACTAAACTTATAAAAGGTCAAGGTTTAGCCAAAATCATGGTTGAATCAAACTGTCATTCCCTAGACATAAATTTTATTGCCCAAGTAGATGATTAGGAATAGATGGTGACTCCAGAGATCAGTGAAGCCTTTTCAGACTCACCATGGTATGCATATATCATATTTATATTACTAAACTTATAAGCTCCTCCTAGATTATCAAGAACAAAAGCTAGATTCTTAAAGCTAAAAGTAGTAAAATTTTGTATATTAGACAATGTACTTTTTTTGAAAGATCAAGGTGGGATTTTGTTAAATTGTTTGCTAAAAAAAGAAGCTGACAAAGTATTAGAAGAATTTCATGCAGGTGACTGTGGAGGACATCTCTACTAGAATCCTACTGCAGACAAAATCCTTAGAGCTGGTTTTTGCTAGCCTACTTTGTTTTCAGATGTAAAAAGGTATGTGACCTCCTGTCACAAGTGTCAAATATTTGAGGGTAAGAAAAAGCTATTACCCCTGCCCTTAAAACCCATCTCAACATAAATTATATTTCAACAGTGGGGTCTAGACATCATTGGATAAATTCACCCCCCATCATCAGCCCAACGCAAGTGGATTCTAACAGTGACTGACTATTTTACCAAGTGGATTGAAGCCATAACCTCTAGGCAAGCCACTGACACTGTCATTATATCATTTTTAGAAAGCAACATACTTTCAAGATTTGGATGTCCCCAAAAGATTATTAGTGACAATGCAGTTGCATTCAAATCCAAAAATATGATTGAATTTTTCCATAAATATCACATTACCCTAGGCCATTCTACTGCATATTACCCACAAGGTAATGGCCTTGTTGAATCTTCAAATAAGAGCCTTGTAGACATCATCAAAACGTTACTAGAAGATAACAAAAAGACTTGGAATAAGAAGTTAGTCAATGCCTTATGGGCAGATGGACTTACAACCAAAAAATCTATTGGTACATCCCCTTACCAGCTTGTCTATGGAATAGATGTTGGTTTTCCATCTTTCTTAGGAGTACCAATAATGAAGATTATCTAAGAATTACAAGTTGAAACAAATGACATTCAAAGAAGGATTAATCAAACCATTCACTTGCAGCAAACAAGAGAAGGGGTTTATATAAAGTCTCAAGTTATCCAGGATAAGATAAAGAAATTTTTTGACAAAAAGAGTAAAGAAGATGATTTCTACATTGGAGACAAAGTGTTAAAATTGGATTCAAGAAGAGAAGAAAAAGGTAAAAATGGAAAATTTGATTTTATATGGAAAGGACCTTATGTTATTTATGGTTACAGAGGTAACAATGCTTTCTTTTTGAAACAAATGGGTGGATCAGATATGCTAGATGGACCAGTAAATGGCAGAATGTTGAAGCACTACTACTCCTCAAAGATAACAAATAGTTAGTTTTATTTACTTTGACCATTGTACATATACATTAAATATTTTAGATTGGATTGGATGTTTTCCTAACAAAGTTGAAGCCCGAAGAGAAGGCCCTAAGCTTTGAGAGGTAAAATATCATAGGTATGAATAATTGTAGAAATCAGAAGACACTTACAAGGTCAGCTTAGTCAAAATTCAAAGGCTACTAGTCTTAAAGTTCTTGACATTTCACTAGGAAACGCCATCCCCAAGTGGAGCCACTATTAGGGTCCTATAATAATAGGGTTCATAATTTTTCAATTAAATTTGATAGTATTGTAAATATGTACATACCTTGCTCTCTGCAAGTTGTTTTCCCATATTTGAAAATCATAAAAAATGAAAAGAGGGTAAAAGTCCTAAAAGAAATATCAAAGGACTTAGAAAAGAATAGACCCCAAAAGAAAAAAGATATAAAAATAAGACATGAAAGTGAGCAAGTCAAAATTCTACTACTATTTACTTTTACTACAAGAATAATGATTTTGTGCAGATTGTTCAAAATGCCATAATCCATGATCAGTTAAATAGCCTAATTTTAACTTTTCATGCTTTGAATTTCATGTTTTAGATAGAGAATAAAGATATGTCAAACAATTTAAACTTGAAAAATCAGTAGATAGTTAGAGAATAAATGAGGAGCTCAATAGTTTAATATGAGCCATCAGATGAAATAAGGTTAGACTTAAATAGATTTATGCTTTAAAAGAAAAATGGATTTAGGGTTGCAAGCTTAAATGCACCCATGCAAATGAAGTAACAATGTTAGAATAATGATGGGTAGGTAGAAAGAAGTTGTGCAAAGCATGTAATAAAGCATCATCAGACAAATTACTAATTTCCCCTCCCCCACAATGGTCCAGTATTCAAAACCTTTAGTTAAAGAGGCTCAGATCATTTCTCTGACTTCTGTTGGGACCGGACCCAAGGCTTAATAACTGATTGGTTAAAAATATTGGATTCCCACTTCCTCAACATATTCACCCTTTTCCAAAAATACAAACACTTTTCCTACGTAAAACCCTTTTTTCCTTAAGAAAAGTAAAATCCCCCTTAATTAATTTCATTTCATCCAAAAACACTCAAAAAACCATAAAATACATTTTATCCTAAGTTTATGTGTAAATATCAAAATGGGATAATTTTATGCTAAAATGCCTATTTTACACTTTAATTAAGTTTATTTATGTATTTTTCATCTCATTACATTTCATTACATATTAATTTTTTAACATAAAGTATTAATTCCCTATAATACCCTTTCTCGTATATTTTATTAATTCATTTTATATAAATATCCCCAAAGCCCATTTTTTAATGTTAACCTATCGTTTATATTCCCCATGTGTCGAAATCTAAATCCCACACTTTCCCCATAGGTTAAAAATATATATAAAACCCGCCCCCAATGGTTGTTAAACATATGTAAAGGTTTTATTCACCATTTGAATACATACCTGCCTATCAAATAAAACATTGGTTTTATATTAAAAAACAAAGGTTTTAAATGTTAAAACTAAACCTTGCCAAATAAAAAATATCCAAGGCCCCACGTCCCACCGCCGAGCAGATCCATCGCTCCATCGCAGCCATCTGCACTCATGCCCCCAGATCCGACGATCACTGCACCATATCGCATTTCAACTAGCACAGTCAATAACCATTTCAAACTTTGCGAAATGGATTGTTTTAAGCTCTTCTCTCTCCTCCATGCGGTAGTATATCATTGGATCACATTCGATCCAATGAAAACAACTTACCGACCAAAACCACGCGATAACCACCTTCGCTTTTCTGCCTTTGAAGCCAAAACTACCCTCCCCGCCTTGATATGACTATCATTAAATGCATACATTGCTAAACCTAAAATGTTATATAAGAGCTTCATATGCACACATTAAGCCCTTTTATGCATTATATCTCTGTGTTTATCCATTCTGACTAAACAAAGCTACCAATACACCATTTTTACGCCCAAAGAAGTAAAAAAGCCACCACATTTGCTATCAAAGACTACTGAAAGCTTCAGTTCGACTTCTAGAAACTTTCAAAGCTATCAGACCCTGTTTGACACCTCAAAACCCAGTTTAAAGACCAAAATACCTGCAAAAATAGGTATTCTTCATGAAAAACGACTTGTTTATCATTTGAAAAGGATTTTTAGAGAAATTAAGCTTAATGAAGCCCTTTTATCCACAGAAAGACCCTGTAGTTGCCCGAAAATAACAAATTCACTGTAAAAACCTTGAAAAACCCCTATGTCGATACTGTGTCTGGTTTTAAATTGAAATTGAATATTTTTATTCTCTGCAAATCTTGAAAAAGACTCAGAATTTATGAAGAAAACATTTGTAGGTAAATCCAATCCTTCTGTGCCTAATTTGAACCAGTTTCAGTCTTGTTTCTATCAAAAAGCAAAGGAAACCCTTGTTTCTTATTTCTAAACCTATAAAGAGTCTAAAATCTAGTTTAAAAGTCAAAATTGAAGATTGAAACCCAAGAAAAATCCAAGTTTATGCCTATTTATGTTTAAAGAACCTCTGTTAAAAGTAAAAAACACTTATGTAAACAATTTAATCTTACAAAAGAGTCTAAAAAAGTCCAAATACAGAGTTTCAGTTATCCAAAAGGTCTAAAAGATGTCAAAATCAAATCCAACAGTAAATTCCAAGACTGAAATTATTGTAAATCCTCTACAACCTCCTATTGTAGACATTGAACATACACGTTTAGCAGATGTAAATTATAAAATAGCAGATCCAGTGGTAGAATTTAATCTATTAGACCTCCATTGTTGGAGTTATGAAAATTCATTGGATCAAGTTGAAGAAGTCCAAATTTGGGAGTCAAACCTACCCAAATATGTTGATCCACTCACTCATCAATGTCTAGAGGTTATTAGGATATGTTAGACCTATTATTCACCTGAACAAAGAGCAATGGTGAATGCAAATAAATAAGTATTGTTTACAATTACTGTTGAGTCAATAAACCAGATGCTACAACTTAAACCAAATCCCAAAGCCATTACTTTATCCATAGAAGCACTCACAAAGTTGTACATAGGTCTGGACTTTCCCAAAATGTTCCAAATTTTCCAAGTGTTCATGCCTTTACATGTTGAAATTCCACAGATTAACCCTCCTTATTCTACTTCAAAATTTCCTAAAGGGTTTAGGCATGTCATATCCATCTTGTCCTTTATCCTAGGGTATTTTACAGATGAGCATACACATGAGTCAATCCTAGGTTTTCTATCTACCTTTGCACCAAGATAGCCTCTTTCTGTCATTTTCGATTATGTTGAATACATAGCTAATAATATTCATGATCAGCTTGTCAAATTTCCAACTGAAGGAGTATTTAGGTATACATCCCTCCTTTTCCATATGTTCTTATATTTCCAAGCAGACAAGTTCCCAATTACACTTCAGAAGCTTGATATTGAATAAAACCCACTTTCAATCATCTTTTGGACTTATTTGATAAGAGAAGGGTCCACAAAGCTCACTTATGCAGAGTTTACAGATTAATTTATTCATCTATTGATAAACATGTTAACAAACAGAGTAAAACCAAGAATCAGTGATGAAATAAAGAAAGTTCTATAGTTCTCAGAGCACACTAGAACTGGAGATTGGTACTTATATCAAAAACATATAGAAATCAGAGTTTTTGGGTCCAATATTTTACCCTATAAAATACCTAAGTATGTCCCAATGAGAGTTTTTGCCTTGGAGTATATCAGGTAAATCATAAATTTTGATTCTATCAACTTCCTAGCTACCAAAAAGAAGACCTAATTTAAGTTAAAGAATCAGGTGGGACCTTTTATTTGTAATCACAGAGATGTAGGACAAGAAGTAGTAAAGCAATTGCTTGAGTAAATATTTGAAGAAAGCTTCTCATGGAATTATGATCCACAAGGAATGCTAAGCAAAATGAGGGTTAAGTGCAAACTAACACCTTATATTCATGAGAAAAAACCAGAGATTGAACAATATGTCAATCAAACAAAGTGGTTAGAAAATACCTTGGTAGAAGCAGTAAAACAGAGTGATACTAGTCACACCTTGCAAATTGTAAACCAAGGAGATAAAGCTACTAACAGAGGCGGAGAAGAAGGTACCTACACTGCTGAGACAACAACTGAAACTAGGTTTAAACTCAAATACAATAAAAAACCTAAGATCAAACTAGTTGATAAAGGAAAAGTGACCATAGGAGTGGAAGATACAAATGTTCCGGAGACAAACACAAATTCTTCTAAAGTCATTACAAATGAACCAACCACAGAGATTATAAATGAATAACATCCTAATAATTCAAACACTCAGGTCATAGAGAAACAACAGAGTATGGAGGCATCCTCCTCACAGCCAGCAGAAGAAAAAGATCTTGACATCAGAGAGAAATATAAGCAGATTAAAACAAAGAATGAAGAAATAAAAAATGAGATCTATTCTCAGTATTTGAAGCAAACACCAGGTATCCATAACATACTTCTATCAGCTTTTGATTATTCAAATAAAAATTTGATTATGTCAGTGCTTCAACCAACAGTTAAGACTCCCAAGACAATTGCAGATTACAAGAAAGTTGACCTTGAAGTGCCAACAGAAAGTATCCATGCACTAGATCAAATTGAATTTCACAGGAAAACTTCTGAGATGTTATATTATACCATCACTACAAAGGCTATGAGTGTCCAAAAGCTTCGGAATATAATAATAAACATGAGAGATCAAATGAAGGTTGACAAGGCTTCCTCATATTCTAAAGATCTTAGGATTAAGTATTTAGAAGATTTGGTTATCCAAGTAGGATATGATCCTGCCAATGTCAAAGCTACACAAGAGTTAGTGAAGAAAAATAATGTTGACATTGCAGCATTGAGGAAACAGCTCAAGCGTCCACCAACTAAACATCCACAAGCCAAATAAATAGTTCAAGAGGAAAGCCAGAAAGATGATATGATGAAATTTATTTTACAATTAATAGGACAGATAAAAGAAATGGAAATCCACATGGATAAACTTGTCCATGAAAGAGAAACTACAAAAGCACAGGAAACTCCTGTAGTAATTCCCATGGTTACTACAGTTGTGCCTTCAACTCTGGCAAAAGATTTGGCACCAAAAATACCACTGGCTACTGTAGTGCCAGTAACCTCATCCACTACTTCAGCCACAGAATCCTCTAACACAGCAGCGAAACATTCTGATGAGGCTAGTAAATTAGTTAAAGCCATGGAGGAAATGTCACTTCAAACCAATGATATCAACAGATTGAATAAAGTGATTGAAAATATTGAAGACACTAAAAATCTAGCCCAATTCAATGCCAAAACTCATGAACAAAGGGTTAAGAGGTTAAATGTTGAATTGAAGAATCTACAAAAGGATTTAACCTTGAAAGAGCCAACGTGTTATGTGAAAAATCAGTTATGGAGTAAAATCATTGAAGCCATCAATGATGTTTGGCCATCAATCCAGGTAATATAGGAGCATAGAGATTTACTGAAGGCAACACAAGAAGAGAATAAGAAAACAAAGGAAGAACTAGGTGCTAAACCTTAACAGGCCCTAGAATTAATCAAATTTCTCAATAGCAAGAACTTGAAGAAATGGAAATTACTGATAGAACAGAGACAATCCTTGAGATAAGGAAATTCATTTCAAAGAATAATTTAATGAAGCAGTTAGAAGAAAAATGTGAAAACATGAACATAGCCATAACCAAGTTTATGGTTAAATTTGAGATTTTGAGGCAAAGAGGTTTTCCTAATATCCTAGTTATAAATCATAAGCTCATGCCACAGGAGGATTACAACAAAAAGATTAGAGATTATGCAAAAGAGAAGGTTGAAAAAATAGAAGGACAAGAAATTCCTAAAGGGAAGGTTTTACACAAAAGTTTTGAAGACTTGTTTTATCTACAACATGAGATAAAACACTTATTTGTCATAAAACCAACATTTTCCAGATACACTGAGGTAGATGAGAAATTTAGGAAGCTGAAAAAGATAAAAATTCTTGATGATGAATCTTGGGAATCACACTAACTTACTGTAAAGTCAAATTGCAGAAAAGAGGATAAAAACAGCTTGCTGATTTTTCAAAAACAAAACAGAATTTTTACAGCAGTAAGGCAGTTTTGATAGAGTTTAAAGTGTATCATAGGTAAAGAGTATCAGATGAAATAGTATAAGATAAGAAGATAATATTTCAAAACAGATTTGAAATATCATTTCCAGCAAAGAAGACACTAAGGCAGCCCGCTGCACCCAATCCAAAACAACACTTCTATTTTATTTGAATAAATAGGACAGCTTGCTGATTTGTTAAGCAATTGTCCCTATTTTGTTGTAAGAGATATTTTATTTTACTTAGATAATTCCTAGAAGTATTCCAGGATATTTTGTAAACATTTTTGTATATATACTTTATCTTTTGAAGTATTATTGTGGAATAAATTGCTGAATATTTCTATAGTAATTTTTGCTATACCTGAAGGGTTTCTTGTAGCAAGTTCAAGTAGCAAGCTGGATCAAAGCCATAAAAATCATATTTCAGGATTCAAGTGATGAGCCATTAAAGAGAAGTACTTTCTTCTGTCATTGTTTATCTTCTTATGTTTTACATACTTTCATAAATGTATTCTAAATTTCAATGAGAAATCAGGAATATTATTACAAAATTTGTTAAAAACACTCTGTCTTGAACTATTTATCATTTCTATGTTTTATGTTGATTTCCAGAGTAGTGAACCCTTAATTGTTCCCTCTTTCAAATGAACTCTCTCTTCTCTTTCCTTATACGGATCAAAGAATTCTTAACTGCTCTTTGTTCCGATTAATCCACTTCACCAATCAGCCTTCAAAGATCTTTAGTGACTTGTCTATGTTGCCCTGAAAATTTATGTCTTTTGATCTTGATCTTGAGATGTCTGCTTGACATATTGACTCCTTTTTCCCAATGGAAAACCGTATCTATTACTATCCATCTCTTTAAGTTATTTTTCCCACCAACCAAACCAAATTGTCCTTATAACTAGCCTAAAATCAAACATCAAAACAAAGTTAAATATGATAGAGAGAGCCCTCTCTGAACCCCAGGAAGGCTAGATCCTAGAGTTCAAAAGTAGATTTTTGGTTACCTCTAATGTCTTAGAATTTAAAATAAAATCTCACAACTTGAGAATTATTAGAGTGATAACAGATACAACCCATGAGCCTAGTGATGGTGGAGTGCCTCTAGAAATTGATGTTCATCTCGGTACTGGAGGTCTTTCATGTGTTATAAAAAAATTATAGTATGGATTACAATTAAAAATATTTAAATGAAAATGGTGTATTAATTATAATATTTCTTTTTTCTACTCGAGAACATGTACAAGATGAGGCTAGACAAGAGGAGGAACTTATGGCCATGTCTAAAAGTACTCCGCTTCCCTCCACTACCGAAACATGTAAAGAACACTCTACTACTCTTTTTATTAATAAAACACTTGTAATAATAATAACTATAGATATGAATTTAACATTTCATTATTATTTTAGTTGATGTGCTGCCCCCCTTGCAGTAGCATAGACGTATGACTATGTCGGGAGCAAGACATACATAGGCCATAACACCTGAAGGGGAAGAATACGTTCTTGTGAAATTCCTAAAAAAAGGAAAGAGATTGAATAATAAATTATAGTACTTGCTTATTTAGAGCCCGATTTTTTGAGTACCACATTTTTTACTAACAAGTTAAATGCCTCATGGCATGTGTTACACCATTTTTTGGTCATCTAACCTGTTACTATTAGATGGACCTAAGTACACCATGTAAGACCAATTTTACCCTAAGTAAAATTTCTTTCACTATGAAAAATAACTTAGTAAAACACCTTTATTAAGTTGTTTATGGTCTAAACAGGAAACCCCGTGAGGAAATATTAAATAAATCCACATTTGTGTGATTTTCCTCAAGGAATAATTAGTTAAACAACAGTTTAATTAATATTCCTGGTCATATTTAACACAAAACAGGAAAATTGATTAGATAAATTATTATTTATCTTATTATTTCATAGGAATAATTATTTAAACCTTATTTAAATAATATTCCTTGTTAATTTTGACTAAATCACTCATAAATAGTTAAATAAATCATTATTTATTTAATTATTACTCAACCACATCCTTAAAATGACAAATAAATCATTTATTTATTTATTATTTACAAATAAAAGGATTTGACCCAAGTCAAATTCCTTTTCCCTCCAACAAAAATAATAAATATTCCATAAAAGTTGGATCTTGATTTGGTTAATAATATTTTAATTATGCACCAATATCTAGACTAACTCATTGTTTTGTTATAAATAGAAAGGTTTTTCCATTCATTCATCACCTTTTGTTGCCTAAAGATCACTCTGGATCTATACTTTTGGTCTGACTTTGATCCACCATCATTGTTATATGTTTCTATCTTTTTTCTTGTGAGCTCCCTTTGAGTTCCATTTTTATCTGGGTTTTCCACACTATCAAGAGAGAGGAATTTTAGACCTAAAGTGCTGAGGACTTATAAGAACCCATCCCATTGAGGAGAACTGGTAACATCCTTCTATGTTTTCCTCCCAGGTTCCCTTAATATAAAATTCATTCAACATATTCTTGTTGTAGGTTTTAACCCTGAACAGAAATTATCTACACACGAATATTATAACAAAAAATAAACAATAGCAAGAGCATAAAACATAAAATAGATAAACACAGAGATTTTCCCCCGGATCCCAAATCGGGACGACCAGCTTGATTTTTCATTATATTCCTTTTAGTGTTACAACACATATATATACATGCCGAAGCATACATAAACCCCAATCCATTAACCCTGGATTAGAACATAACCGTAGTTCCCTTGACCGGATCTACAAAATACCAAGGGCCGAAAACCATCGTACCCCAAAACCATGTGCAAACTCATGCACAAAACATGGGTGGGTCCGCCTATGAGTGGGTCCGCACACCAAAAAAAATTTCGCTGGGGCGCTGCCCCGGACCCCAACAGTGGGGGCTGCCTCCTCCCTTGTGACCCCCTACTACGCCCGGCGCAACGTACAGCACGTGGGGCTAGTCGTGGAAAGAATATAACACATACCCAACATTCTCCCACTTGTTGTTTTCTTTCCACAGGGGGCCACAGGAGAGCTTATTCATTGGGCTAATTCTTCAACACCCATTGTTTCTCTACACCAAGAGAACTTCTGAGTGCTCACAGACTTCGTCAATGCATCTGCAACATTCTTCAAAGTGTCCACCTTTACCAGCAACACCCTTTTAGCCTCAACCATATCTCTAACAAAGTGATATTGAACATCAATGTACTTTGTCTTTGAATGGTAAGCAGGGTTCTTAGCCAAGAAAATTGCACTTTGGCTATCACAGTCTATCCTTATAGCTTGTTGTACCAACCCCATACTTGAACACAATCTTTGCAACCAAACTGCTTCCTTGCTTGCATGAGTGGCTGCTATGTATTCTGCTTCTGTAGTTGAAAGAGCCACTACAGACTGTCTTTTACTCATCCAACTGACTGCACCTCCAAATAGGCTAAACACATACCCACTTGTAGATCTTCTTTGATCCAGATCTCTGGCCCAGTCTGCATCAACAAAACCACGAATGTCCAACATTCTTTCCAATCCTGGTCTTCCCTGGTAGCACAAGACATAATCACTAGTGCCACGTAAATATCTGAAAACCTCCTTCACTGTTGTCCAATGCTCCTTCCTTGGGTTTGACATAAACCTGCTCAATACTCCCACTGCATGTGCAATGTCTGGTCTAGTACAGACCATTGCATACATTAGGCTACCCACTGCACTTGCATATGGAACACGGGACATATACTCCTCTTCTTCTTGTGTCTTGGGACACTGTTCAACAGACAGCTTTACACCTACAGGAATAGGAACATTCATCGGTTTACTATCTTGCATATTGAACCTCTGCAATATAGTCTCGACATACTTCCTCTGGTTTAACCAGAGCTTCCTCTTTGCCCGATCTCTCTTAATTTCCATGCCCAAAATATAGTTTGCAGCACCAAGATCCTTCATGTCGAATTTGGAGAAGAGTTGGGTCTTCAAATCTTGGATAATTTCTTTGTCATTTCCAATCAACAACATATCATCCACATACAAGACCAAATAAATAACACGGTCACCAATTAATTTAAAATAAACACAGTGATCCTCCTTGCTTCTGGTGAAGCCAAGTCCCCGTATATAGGTATCGAATTTTTGATACCACATCCTTGGTGACTGTTTTAACCCATACATAGACTTCTTCAACCTGCATACCAATTCTTTCTTACCCTTCACCATAAAGCCTTCAGGTTGCTTCATGTAGATCTCCTCTTCTAGATCCCCGTGAAGAAATGTTGTCTTCACATCCATCTATTCTATCTCAAAATCAAATGCAGCAGCAACAGATAAAATTAATCTAATAGAAGTAACTTTGGCAACATGAGAGAAAATATCACCAAAATCAATTCTCGGCACTTGGGAATAACCTTTTGCTACCAACCGAGCTTTGTATTTCTCCACCTTGCCTTCTACATTCATCTTCTTCTTAAACACCCATTTTCTCCCAATGGCCTTCCTTCCAGCCGGCAACTCCACCAAATCCCATGCCTCATTTTTGTGCAAGGATGCCATTTCATCAACCATGGCCTCCTTCCAGAGTTTTCCATCCTCGGAATCTACTGCCTCCCTGACAATTCTGGTATCATCATCAGTTATAGTTAAGGAAAAACCTAAATAGAAAGCAGATGGACTATACCTTTTTGGTCGCCTTCTTTCCCGAACTGATCTTCTCAAAGTTGGAGTTTGTGGCTCTTCCTCTTTTGAATCTTCTTCTGTTGTAGAGTCTGATTCATCCTCCTTTAACTCAAACTCTATCTTCTCAGGTTCCTTTGGTATGATTTCATGTTTAACAACATCTTTCACCTCTCTAAACACCACATCTCGACTATACACAACCTTCCTTGTTTCCGAGTTCCAAAGCTTGTAACCTTTTAAACCATCCTTATACCCAATAAAGATGCACCTTTCAGATTTATTATCCAACTTGGTCCTTTTCTCCTTTGGAACATGTACATATGCATCACATCCAAATACCCTTAGATGTGAAAGAGAGGATTTCTTACCAATCCATACCTCATGTGGAGTCTTATCCTCCAATGCTGATGAAGGTGATCTATTAACTAAGTAACATGCAGTCTCCACTGCCTCTGCCCAGAATTCTTGTCCTAACCCGGTAGCACTGAGCATGCTTCTTGCCTTTTCCATCAGTGTTCTGTTCATTCTTTCTGCAACTCTATTTTGTTGAGGTGTGTATGGAGTATTCTTCTACCGTGCTATACCACACTTCTTACAAAACTCTTCAAATTCCTTCTTGCAGAACTCCCCACCATTATCTGCCCTCAGCGCCCTTATCTTCTTCTCTGTCTAGTTTTCCACCAAAGCCTTAAATTCTTTAAATCTGTCAAAGACTTCAGATTTCTTCCTCAAGAAATATATCCATGTATTCCTTGAGAAATCATATATGAATGAAACATAGTACACAGACTTTCCCAGTGATGGAACTGACACAGGTCCAAACACATCACTGTGCACAAGTTCTAATATCTTGTTCGCCCTCTTAGCACCAGAAGGAAAAATCACTCGATTCTGCTTCCCATATACACAATGTTCACAGAAATCAAAATCCAGAGAGAAATTAGACATACCTTCTACCATACCATTTCTATGTAGTATCTGAAGGCCCTTCTCTCCAATATGTCCAAGCCTTTGATGCCATAGCATGGTCTTTTCTCTAGAGACAGCTAGGCTTTCCGCTCCACTTTCGGGAACCACATAACTATTACACCCATCAATAACAGTGCTACCTTGTAGCTTGTACAGAGTTCCAGTCTGAACTCCTCGCATTAATACCAGTGCTCCCCAAACCATCTTGCAGGCATCTTTCTCGAACATTGTTTTTACACCTGCATCATCCATCTTGCTTACAGAAATCAGATTTCTGGCCAATGCAGGAATATGCAGAACACCAGGAAGTGTTCTAATCCTTCCACCTTGTAGCTTCAACTTGACCTTTCCACGTCCGATGATTCTAGCCTTCCTATCATCCCCTAGGAAGACATCACCACCATCATATTTCTCATACTCGCAGAACCACTCCCTGTGGGGAGTGAAGTGAAAGGATGCACCTGAGTCAATCAACCATGACTCATGATCTACATGTGTGTTTGAAGAAGAAGCCAAATACACATCCCCACCTTCATCCGAGGTGGTTTTTTCCTCTGCAGAAGGAGCATCATCAGATCCCTTTCCTTTCTCAGGAGCTTTAGATCTGCAGTCCTTTTTGTAGTGCCCTTCCTTTCCGCATTTCCGGCATACCTTTACAAACTTTCCAGGAGATTTAGATCTCCCTCTAGATTTAGATCTCCCACTCAAAACCTTATTCTTGTTTTTGTTTTGGGACCTTCCTCATACAGATAAGGCATCTCCATTCTGGCCCTCCATATTTCTCCGTCTCATTTCCTCCGACAACAAGGCTGAGACAATGTCATCAAAATTCAAGGTAGTTGTATTGCTACCTATTGCAATAACCAGACTATCCCACAAGTCTGGTAGAGAACACAACAAACTGATGCACTTATCTTCATCTGAGATTTTAATATCAACAGATGACAGCTGACTTACCATAGTATTGAAGGCGTTCAGATGCTCTGTCACCGAGTCTCCATCCTTCATCCTCAGGTTATACAGCTTTTTCCGCAGGAACAACTTATTCACCAGAGACTTAGATTGGTACAAAGTCCCAAGTTTTTCCCACAAATTCTTTGTTGTAGCTTCCCCAGATACATTCAACAATACTGAATCTGAGACACACAACTGTATTGTGCTCTTAGCCTTCCGATCTAGTTTCTTCCAGTCTTCGCCCGACATTGCGGGTCCAGTTGGTAGGATCTCTTTGAAGTCATGATCTTTATCCACCGGTAGATCCTCCATCTTGAGCTTCCACAACTCAAAACTGCGACCATTAAATTTCTCGATCTCTATCTTTCAACGCTTGCAATCTTCTTTCACCGCCTTCCTGGATCCCACCGCGAGATCTCCACCAAGGAGAACGGGAGTCTACCTGGAGCCAGAAAAAACCCTCAACGGTAAAGGCGTCTCCCTTGAAGCCGAAAACGATACGATACCAAATGTAGGTTTTAACCCTGAACAGAAATTATCTACACACGAATCTTATAAGAGAAAATAAACAATAGCGAGAGCATAAAACATAAAACAGATAAACACAGAGATTTTCCCCTGGATCCCAAATCGGGACGACCAACTTGATTTTTCATTATATTCCTTTTAGTGTTACAACACATATATATACATGCTGAAGCATACATAAACCCCAATCCATTAACCCTGGATTAGAAAATAACCATAGTTCCCTTGATCGGATCTACAAAATACCAGGGGCCAAAAACCATCGTACCCCAAAACCATGTGCAAAATCATGCACAAAACATGGGTGGGTCTGCCTATGAGTGGGTCCGCACACCAAAACAATTTTCGCCGGGGCACTGCCCCAGACCCCAACAGTGGGGGCTGCCTCCTCCCTTGTGACCCCCCTGTTGCGCCCGGCGCAACGTATAGTGCGTGGGGCTAGTCGTGGAAAGAATATAACACATACCCAACACTTGTCTTGTCTATTGGATGCATGGAGTAAATCTCGTTTTTACTTACTACTTAATGTCTTTTGATGCATAGATCTAGATTTTTGCAACATTTATCTTGATCAACTAATTGCAGATTTGAAGATATTGGTAGCCATCTTTGTTGTTAGGGCTGTTTGTTATGCACAACTAAAGTGGTATTTTTTCGTACACTTGCGATTAAGATTCATACTAACAACTAGCGACTCCACACGGGTTCATGATTACGACCGCTGTCATTTTTCAGATCCCTGCATATCCGGCTGCTTCAAACCCTAGGATTTCTCTTCAACTTCTTGTTTTCCTTTTCTTGATGTTGCTTTTAACCTATAAAACCCTAAAACATTAAAAATTCTAACTTCCTTGTATTTTCGGACCTATTGCGCAGGTGACAGACATCAGTCACAGCTGAGACAACACGTTCTGCTGAAATCTGCCGCCGAGAGTGCTGGGAGTGCAAGTCGCACTTTTTGGCCCTAAAACTGTGACCTAGAGCTTCAGGATGCAGAAATGTGCCCAAAAACTGCGACCTCGGCAAGAAACGGGTCAGAAACTACGACCTAGACTTTTTGCAGGAGTTTTTCTGAAAGTTTTTTGGGTTTTTCTGGGCCTCTGTTCAGGGTTTTCTGACCTCCATCTCCATCTGTTTTGGACCTGTACTTGTTCTGTTGTACTCAACTAAGTGGGAACCTAGCCTGGTAGGGCTTCAGTACCCTCCACACTTTGTGGAAGAGTTTTAGCTGCTGCAGGTTATCTGAAATTTTCAGATTGTTTAGCCATTTTTTCATATCTGATACCTCACCTTCGGATCCACTTCAGATTGGCTATTTATCCATCCAAATCACCTCATTTATTTTTGTTTAGGTTTTCCTCTAGGTTCCACTCTGTTTCCCTCCAGGAGATAGCCTTTCGCCACCTCATTTACAACAATTTTTCCTCTGATTTGTTATTGTTTTTTGCACCACTTTCTAGCAGATCTCACCTTTAGATCCCTGTCCCTCCCAACCCTAGATCTATTGGCTATTTTGGTGTGTTTTGACTAGTTTTTTTCCCACTTACAGACTATTTTTTTAGAGGCCCACCTCCTTGGGTTTAGATTATTTCATTATTAGTTGTTTATTTGTTGTTATTTCAGTTTCATATATTGTTATCTGCAGGTTTATTTATAGTTATACAACACACATTTTATTTTTCTCTGCAAACTTCTGGGTTTAAAAATTAAAATTTACACACTTTACACACACACCCTAAGTGAAGAAGAGCTTTGTTAACACCACCAAGCAAATATTTTAACATTGAAATCAATTGATCCTGCACTTCTTTGCTCTTGTTCCGACATTGTAATCAATTGATCCTACACCTTTCTGCCCTTGTTGGTCTCTCTTCTCCTTGAGCTGTGTTTGTGTCGTCATCATTGCACCACCAAGGCGTTTATCCCGGAGACTTCTTGGCCTTCATCCTCAGTTTCCAATAGGAAGACTTACTCCTCCGCGTAGGATTCGAGTTATTCCTCCACTGAGTCTGCACTCTGAATCCTCTTCTGGTTCATTGGGTTCTCCTTCTGGTTCCGCCCCCAGTTCTCCTCCTGTCACCTTCACCATGTCTGGTCCATGACCTAACGCTGGTGGTATAAATGACCCTAATGCTGGGAATACTACTAGTGGGACCACAATAGGAACTACTCCGGCTGCTCCCTTTCTCCCCTATATGGTAGGCCTCAGTCTTCCCGATTTTAACCAGTTGATCAATGACCCTATACATCATGACGCTAGTTGGCCCGCTATGCCGACCAAGCTCACTTCGGACATCCCCAATTTTGAAGGCATCGCTGGAGAAGATCCTATAAATAATGTTAGATATTTCCACATGTGGTGTCCGTCTAACTCCATTACCGATGACTCTGTCCGTCTTCGGTTGTTCCAACGTACACTTACAGGCAAAGCTTCTAAGTGGTATGTTGAATAGGCCTCATCCTCTCATACAACCTTTAGGACTCTTGCTTAGGCTTTTCTGTCTTATTTCTAGCTTCCCCTTCATTACGACACTGGTACCGAACTTTTGACTTCTTTCTGTCAATCGTCTGCGACCTGCCTATCCAATCATGTCCAGGAATGGCGGAGAATAAAGAGCCTATGTCGAGCCCCTACCTTTGAAGACCGTGTCTACATGGACTAGTTCTTTAGATCTCTCTTGCCTACTATCGGCAAAGATGTCGCATCACATTTCCCTCAAACCGAAGAAGCCGCTCTCCAAATTGCATTAAAATATGACTTGATCTACGCTCATTCGGGTTATGTTTATACCGTTCTACCTGATCTTTTGAGACCTGGTGGTGCCAACGCACTGGGGGCATCTCATGCCTCCGATAGTATCATTGGAGCTATCTCTCATCCATACACTCAGCCTCCCATGGGCTATGGTTTTCTTTAGGGAGGGGCCAACACCTCCTGCACTTATCCCCCTCTCGGTAGCATGTATCTAGGATACGGCATGTCTCCTCCTTTTTCCCAACCTCCTGTTTACCACAATGTTACCCAACCTCCTTATTATCTATATCCACAGCCTGGTGCTCCAGCTCCTCAAGCATTAGCACCTTCTCCTTCCTTGCCTTCTCAACCCCCGCAACAGCAGCCACCGCCCCCACAGGGTCAGGTGTATGCACAACAGGCGCGACTAATCCTCCTCCTTCCAAAAAGAAGAGAAAAGGCACTAAAAATCAATCTTCTCCTGGTAATCCTGGACCTAATCCTCAAAATAATGCTCCTAACACTGCTAACCAACAACAGGGCACTCAGCCCAAGCAGGATAGGCCTGTTCGCATGAATAAACCTTGTTCTTGTTGTGGTGTTTACGGTCATTACATTCCTCTTTTACCACAGATGAAGCAGATGTGGGAGTCTCAAGCAACATTACGAGGACAGCAAGCTTCCCCTTCCGTCCCTCCCAGTGTTGCGCCTAGTCAGCCGGCTGTGTTTACTAATCCTTTCCCTCAGCAAGGATTTGTGGCTACCCAACCACTTGAAGGTCAGGTGGCCACTCAACCTCTTCCATCTGGTACCTCTGATTGCCAGATTCTCATGATGAATTATGACCAACCTATAACCGTAGACATCAATCTTCAGACTCGGTCCCGTTAATACAACAAGCCTCTCGCTACGTCTGTCCTCGAGCCACCTCCTTCAGTCCCTATAGAGCCTATTTTGACACCTAATGGTCCCTTCCGGATCCCTCAGCCTAAGGCAGAGGTTCATACCAAGATCCCTAAGGGACCACTACGCCGAAATGCTGCTTTTGGAAAAGCTACCCATTCGTATAGCATAGTAGATGATTTGGCACAATCTCCTGCTGCCATTTCAACGCTGGAACTCCCCCAGTCGTGCCCTTCACAAAGAAAAGCTCTATTGTCTGCCATGGGCACTGTAGATCCTTCCGATGATCGACTGATTGTCTTTGATGTTGACCGGTCAGAACATCCTCCTCTCCCTGCTTCCAGCGCCTTCCAAATCCCAGTTAAGATCCATAACGCCAACGTTTCCTGGTGCATTATTGATGAGGGGGCATCCACCTGTGTGATGTCTGCTTTGTTTTGGAAGCAACTCAGATCACCTGAGTTGGCTCCTTCCACGATCACTCTCCAA
The DNA here is from genome assembly GCA_034641835.2 of Pinus albicaulis. Lineage (NCBI taxonomy): Eukaryota > Viridiplantae > Streptophyta > Pinopsida > Pinales > Pinaceae > Pinus > Pinus albicaulis. The sequence goes on along the minus strand of CM076572.1, from coordinate 1,215,905,005 downwards.
GCATGGGATGGCCACGCCTCCCAGCCCACTAGCCTATTCCGCAATTGTCCTATTACTCTTGCGGGCAAGACTGTTCACCGCAAGATTTCCTTCCCTCATAATGTAAATATAGTCACCATTGAACAATTGATATATTAGAAACTGAAGTCTCAGACCTCCCTGAGTCCATCATCTCTTCGATGGCCAATAAGCAAACCATCGATCCTTTAACTAGTGTCTCGCCTGGAATCTACAAATATTTCTCATTGCTTGGTACATTCCCTGGTCTTCCTCCTACTCTCTATGATCCTAGATCATCGAATGTTTGCATGATGCAATCATCTCGGGCTGCCCTCAAGCGTCCCGCTTCAGCTAGTCAACAGCCTCCTCGCCCTCCGCAGCCTCCTCCTGGCCCTTCACCTACAGCTGGTATCCATGAGCCTCTTTACCCTCCTGGAACAGTTCCTCCAAGCCTTAACCATCTTGGAGCCATCCTACCTGGCCATTACCCCTCCGGTCAGATACTGTTCCTAGCTCCCCCTCTGAGAGTGTACACGGTACCTGTCATGGCTACCCTCTCTCTTCCTAACCACACCCTTGGGATTCCCGTCTGGTAATTTGATCCTCCAACCGCTACCCTACCTGGTCAACCCAAACCTTATCTTGCTTTGACCCTAGTTCAACTGGTCCCCATGACTTCTCCCATTGCTACAGTGCCTTAGCCACCTCAACAAGAACCACCTCCTATTGCAACCGCTTCAGGTAAGAAGGGCAAAGCTCGCAAGAGGGCCTCAAAATACAAGGCTACCCCGACTGACCCTGCTCCTCCTCCGCCTCCAAAGCCTTGTGCTTTGTGTGATATCGTCGGCCATGCCACCCATAACTATCCTGAGTTTCCTCGTATAAAGCCCATGGTTAATGTTGTGTTCCCTGAGTCTACGGTCCCTGAAACCTCTATTTCTTCCTCTACTGTAGCCAAGAACCCTAAAAATATTCACACCAGTCAACCCTATGCTTTGTGTGATCTCCATGGCCATTATTCCCACCATTGTCCCCGCCTTACGCATTACCGCGCCTCTTTGGAGGTAGTTCGGGAGTATGAGGTTGAACATAACCAATCTACCTCTCCCATACTTGCGCAGTATGCTGAAATCTAGCTTGAGGATTGACCCACTCCCATTGACATTCCCCCTCTTGATGTCGAGATGACAGAACCTGCATCCACCATCCTCTACCTATCATCATCCATGAGACCCTCGGTGAAATTTCCCTCTGCATCTTCCCCTGTTGTTTCATTTGACCTCCCTTCAGTGATCACCCTGGGCTCAACATCAGTAGATCCCTTATCTTCTTGTTCTTCCGTCATCCCCTGTGACGATGCACATGTGAACCTTTCTTCTTATGATGATGAGTCAAGTAGCTTCGCTGCGTCATGTGGTCTCCCTTCCTCCAGTCACTTCATCTTCTATTGTGATGATGACATCATGGAAGCCTTGTCCACCTCTGACTTCATCTTTCCTGCCCATAAGCAGGATGGAACCATCCGTGTCTATGGTGACTTTCGTGGCCTGAGCACAAGCTACACCTCCGGTAGCTCCCACACTCCACCTCACCGTCGGCATGTGAGTAGTAGACATCCTACCCAGAACACTCCCTCTCGCGGTGTGCGTTCGATTTCTACTTTGCGCTCAGGTTTCTAGCATTGTTCATCATCTTCCCATTTATTGTCTTATGGCAGTTTTCAGATGGACCTCCGGTCCACACCTTATATCGGTTTTTCCAGTGGTGCAAGTCGTTACTCCCGGAATCTAGCCTCAGTAGGTTGGGCCATTTTTACCCTCTTGCATTCGCTTGTTCTCTCGAACGGTGTATGCATTCGTACTGCTACCAATAATCAGGCCAAATATGATGCAGTGCGATGTTTATTAGCCGATTCCCTTTCACATCGCATCCTCCACCTTCATGTTCATTTATATTCCCTACTTATTCTCATGCAATTGAATGGTGTCTATCGTGTGCATAATCCTATCTTTTTTAGAAGATATTTACGGGTGAATCTTTTGATGCGTGAATTTGAAATCATTACATTCAGTCATGTACCTAGAGAAAAAAAATCACTATGTAGATATCATTGCAAACAATATTCTAGATTGGCATTTAGTACACGCATTTAACACAAGACAAAAAACATAAAACCATCAAAACAATGCATATCCATAATATGTGTCATATAAAATGTTTTAGAGTCCATCACCTCTGATACATATGACATGCCCATAGCATGTTACAAAAACTCAAAACTGGGGGCACCACCTGCCCCTACACACTAATCACTGTCTGGAGGATCCCGAGCCAATGGCTCTGCTCTTGCAGCTCGTAGATCATGCATCCCCTGTTCAGCCATCGCCATGCGCCGCATGACCCCTCGCCACTCCGAGGGTAGAACAATACATGGCTCTATGTACTGGTCCTCTAAGTCTTGCCAGCCACGCTCTAAAACACTAGTCAGAAGCCTCTCACATCTATGACGGATGTCCTCCAGGAGGGCTACTGCATCCTCATTTTGCGGCACCCTCAATCCACTAGGTCCTGCAGCTCCTGATACTGCAGGCTCTCCCAAAAGTGACGCTGTATCTGCATACCAAAAGTGAATGAATTAGTACCATATACACTATTCTGAAACTTTACGATGCACACGAAAATATTAGCAATTTTTCACTTACCATCGTGCCCCCATACTCGACCAAGAGGCAGTGGCAAATCTGGGTCCCCACGTTAACTCATCCCACTATAGGGATAGTCATTTATCTACAATGGCAACTGATCCTAGTGCGCAAAAAACTCAAGTTGGAACACCTTTCCGACTGCCCCACCTTCTCCTCTGCATATTAGTTTCCCCCACCGGCGCATCCTGGACTCTCTCGGGCCCCTATCCTGGAGCTGTATGCCAGGTCAAAGTGTCGTGATCTTCTAAAAGAAGAGTGAGCACAACACTGTACCATAAGCACAGTCATGGTTCACTTGCCGCTTGCATAGCGACAGCTGTCGTTTCAATGACGACATCATCATCTGGGCCCACCCATAGTAGGTCTCACTCAACACACTCTCCACAAGCATCATCTGCCCTCGAGTGATGTGGTGGAGTGCCTGGTTTCCCAGGATCTGCAACACTGCTGCGGCCACAGCATGGGTCTTTAACCTCTCTAAATGCCCGATGGGTATCTGTGTCCCATTTACATGGAGACCTAGACAAAAATGGCGCTCTACAAACTCCATGATGTTCCACCCTCGCGGTAACACTGGCTGAGTATTCCCTACCATCCCAAGTGGTGGGAGACCAGTCGGGAAATATATATCCTAGACCCTCAACTCGATCCGGTGCCCTTGCACTATAAAGACCTCATGGTCTGGGTCCCAATGCTGACAATCCGGGCCAATAAGGGCTCTCCGGCTCTCATCAAATTGTTCTCCACAAACTTTAGAACCCCAAACTTGGCCAATGCACTGCAGACACCCTGATCCTCCCGGATCTCTGACCGTAATGTGCCCAGGTCTCTCTCTCTCCAGTTGATCCATAATTTTGCCATATTTGCACAAAACCATCATATTTGTCAGTACACATATAGGAAAGATTGTATCCAAACACAAAAAACCCAGTTCTCAACCAAAATGTAGCATAGAAAAACCCCTCCCTATCAAGTTGCAATTTTCAGGCACAATCCTGGGACAAGTCGCAGTTTTCTGCCCAAAACCTGCTACCCACGTTGAATTTTTTGCCCCAAAAAGTGTGAACCAGTTGTGAAGAGGAGCAGGGGTCTGTTCCTGAGCTCTGGGGACCTAAATTGAACTTTAAATCCACTGAAATGAAAGAGTAGGGTTAGGCCTCTTACCTGCAACTGACAGATATCAATTCCAATGGTCGGTTTATCCGCTACGATCACCGCAAGATTTAGGGCCTTCCCTCCTCTCTACATTCACCATAGCTCCACATGCAAATGAGTGAATTTGGAGGGAAAATTCCTTGTTAAAATAAAACTCCTGATTTTTCTTTTGCTTGTTGCGGCCAAACCGTAGCTCCGTTTGACAAACCGTCTACACCATTGGAAAGCTCTCACCGAGCCCTTTAACGAGTATTTGTTAGTTTTGTGTGATTTTATACTTCACCAGGACACATTTTTTCCATGAAGCATCACTTCACCACTCCCCAAAATCGAATTTCTTCACTTGCAACACTTGTACTTGGGGCACCACTTTGCCTTCACACTTGTCCATGCTCGTATCAATTTTTGTCATGAGTAACGATCATGTACTCAAGTTTTTATGGTCCCCATTGGACCTTTTCTATGTGGCAGCATTATTGAGTCGCCCTTGTTTAAAGCATCTGAATTGAGTCATCATCGCATTCATGGAGTCTATCCCAAGTCTCTTTTTATCCGCTATAGTCCTCCATCCTTCATTGCTTGTTTCCTCTCTCGTGTCACACATTATGGCCTTCAGTCCCACTATCCCCTATCCCTCATGATATTATGTCAGTCACTGCCTGGTCATCCATGCCTTTTATGCTCTAACAAGGGAAGTCGTTCGTCCGCTACTCAATACCCCCCATTTCATCATCATCCCTAGTGTCTGTCTGTCTGTCGCTCTACTATTTTCTCTCGTGCCTTAGTTGAGGATCCCTTATTGCCTCACCTATGGCAGACGTCCTTCTGTCGACATCAGATCATTCATTCTAGAAGACAACTCTAGAGGGAAATGTACCTTGGTTCAGCTTCCATTCTAGTTCGGTGCATCAGATCAGGCAAAGGGACTCCTTATTTCCCTTTGACTTGATTGTTTCTCAGCTCCAACTCTTTTCAGCATGATCGAGCTCCGTATAATTGATGGTTCAGTGTTGCAGCAGATGATACCAACGATTCCCAGGCGTGTGTGAGATGTTTTAGCCCTCATGAGGGGGTGGCCCTACAGGTAGCCCCCCACATGCTCGGGTGACCTATTCATTACAGCCTTTGATGGAGCTCCATATATATGATGATGTCGGCCTCAGCCGCTTGCAGCGCCTTTTTGTTCGCATGTATCAATCAGATTTTCAGAGCCCTTTCCTGTTTACAGGGGCATTTGGGTTGTATTTGTATCTCATGTACTCAGATATTATTGTATAAGTCCTGGTTGTTATCCCAGTCACAATATGCATGTGGGATTCATTATCATGTTTTTATCTGGCTCATGTTTATGCCAGCATGTACTATATTGTTCAGTCTCTTATTTACTGGACGCATTATTCTTTGTACTTTGTCTCGGTAGGCATAGATATGCCTCCCCCGCCACCTATAGCACAGGTACTCACTCATAAAAGAGACTACCTGTAAATCTCGCCTCCTCCGGGTCTAGTCCTTTAGCGCTTCGTTCTACCTTATATTTATCTCTCTTTGACTTCCCCTTCGATGTCTAGTGATTGAGTTCTTACAACGTACTTCGGTCATACGATTAACTCCTAACGCTCGTAGGCTGAGGGGCAATCTGTTACACCATTTTTTGGTCATCTAACCTATTACTATTAGATAGACCTAAGTACACCATATAAGACCAATTTTACCCTAAGTAAAATTGCTTTCACTATGAAAAATAACTTAGTAAAACACCTTTATTAAGTTGTTTATGGTCTAAACTTAGGAAACCCCATGAGGAAATATTAAATAAATCCACATTTGTTTGATTTTCCTCAAGGAATAATTAGTTAAACAACAGTTTAATTAATATTCATGGTCATATTTAACCCAAAACAGGAAAATTAATTAGATAAATTCTTATTTATCTTATTATTTCCTAGGAATAATTAGTTAAACCTTATTTAAATAATATTCCTTGTTAAATTTGACTAAATCACTCATAAATAGTTAAATAAATCATTATTTATTTAATTATTACTCGACCACATCCTTAAAATGATAAATAAATCATTTATTTATTTATTATTTAGAAATAAAGGGATTTGACCCAAGTCAAATTCCTTTTCCCTCCAACAAAAATAATAAAATATTCCATAAAAGTTGGATCTTGATTTGGTTAATAATATTTTAATTATGCACCAATATCTAGATTAACCCAATGTTTTGTTATAAATAGAAAGGTTTTTTCATTCATTCATCACCTTTTGTTGCCTAAAGATCACTCTGGATCTCTACTTTTGGTTTGACTTTGATCCACCATCATTGTCATATTTTTCTATCTTTTTGCTTGTGAGCTCCCTTTGATTTCCATTTTTGCTTGGGTTTTCTACACCATCAAGAGAGGAATTTTAGATTTGAAGTGCTGAGGACTTACAAGAACCCATTCCATTGAGAAGAAATGGTAACATCCTTCTATGTTTTCCTCCCAGGTGCCCCTAATATAAAATTTATTCAACATATTCTTGTCTTGTCTATTGGATGCATGGAGTAAATCTCGTTTTTACTTACTACTTAATGTATTTTGATGCATAGATCTAGATTTTTGCAGCATTTATTTTGATCAACTAATTGCAGATTTGAAGATATTGACAACCATCTTTGCTGCTAGGGTTGTTTGTTATGCACAACTAAAGTGGTATTTTTTCGTACACTTGCGATTAAGATTCATACTAACAGCATGTGCACATGCAAATTTTTACTATCTTAATAAAAAGTTGTGATTTTTCTGTTGGAAAAAAATAGAAAAAACTTGTTTCATATTATGTAAACATATTTTTTGTAAATTTTTTTATTGAGATGAAATAATTAATGGATCTATGAATGAATGATAAACGAATGAATGAATAAATTTTTGGTACTTTTTTATTTATGTATCTTAAAGTCTTGATTTCAAATATTTCTTAGTAGATAGATTAGGTAATGGGGAATTGAAAGTGATGTGAGGGGGGATAGGGGCCATGAGAGATTCCCTATTAGCTTGGGTTAATTAGGAATATTACAGTGGAGATATACCCTATATTGGAGGAAATAGTTGAAATATCCCCATTACATTTGTAAGTCTCATCCATGCATTCAATGCTCTTCTCCTCATTTGAAGCACTTATTGCTCTCAAGAAGTATGCTCTTTGATCAGGAGATCATGTCCAAGTTAAGAAAATGCTCAAAAATGGTTGCAGCCTAAACGACTAGAAAGGTCTCGTTGCTACGATTCTGGCGTGGTGAATGATTCTCAAAACCGAGGTTGTATGTGAATGTTATTAAAGTTTGAAGTCTCCAGTAAACTCCATTTTTCAGTTGACCAAGTTTGACTTTTCTAAATTGGAAAAAATTTAAAAAAGAATATTCCAAGAATATTCCTCAAAATATTCCCCCAGAATATTCCCTAGAATATTCCAAGCGGGCGAATTATATGCAGACAAGTGGCATTCTGTTATTCATTTATGGTTTGACTATTTGGAATTTGGCCAATTAAAGGGTGCCACGTGGCAAGCCCGGAGGCCGCCACATAGCCCCAGGCTGGAGGAGAAACTTCTTTGTAAAAATATGTTATAGCGGATAGGATTCAAAATGACAACCTCCCACCGGCCAACACAGCGCCCCAACCAACAGGGCTACGAAGAAGTTCTTAACCATAGTGCGAGGGCAATTGTATTTGTTGTTTGAAATAATATATGGTGGAAAAAATTAAAGGGCTAGCCCCGTATTATGTGACCATACCACCAAGTCCAAGTGCTAACTCTTAACCCCGCGGCTAATAAACCTAACTGCCAGCCATGTCACATGGCATAAATTAAATGTGAAGGTTAATGTCGGTAGGGCTTATCCACACGGTTAAGCCGATGGGTCCGACGGAGATGCTGCATGTGACCGCAACTTTACATTTAATGCCAACGACTAACGGTTCCACCATTTTTTTTTCCTGCTCATTAAATTCAGAGTTTGGCCATTTTTGGTCGAGCTAACTGGATTTCCTCCAGTTTTGGAGGAGGATTTTGGGGGACACTGGGAAAAAAAATTGTTTTTGCCATAACTCCCTCAATATTGAACGAAATTGGATGAAATTTTAGTCAAAATTGGGTTTCTTTGGCATTTTGAGTAGTTTGGGATAGGTTTCAGAGCGAACAGAGGTGATATATAGCAGATTTTTCTTCAGGGAAGAGGAAGGAGCCATTAGGGCCATCATGGAGAAGGCACTGTATTGGGTTGTATTTCAGTGTTTAAGGTGAAACAAAAGTCATTTCTAGCTATTTTCTATCTTATGAAGTTGAATTTACAGTTGGTTTTTCCTGTTTAGGCATATTTTTCACTTTGTAACCATTTTGAGAAAATTAATAGAGCAAGGACATGCCATTGGGGAGCCTTGGACCGACAGATGTAGCCCAGTAGGGGTGAACTGCATCAACAATTTGTTGTGTTATGTTATGGTGAATTTTACTTGCTGTGTATTTCTTCTATGATATGTTAAACAGTAAATTTAATTAACAAATCCTCACACATAAAACTCAGAAACATTACCGAAACTACTTTTTTTACCTGCAAGTCATGGAGAACACTTTGCACACTAAACTATATGGAAATGGATACTTTGCATAGCATTACAAATAGTTCCATTTTCAGATCAGTTGGTATCGGAGCTAGATTTTTACTCTGCATTTGTTCTTGTGCAAAGATATAGTTGACTGTTTGCAAGTTTTGATGCTTATTAGGCTTAAGCTTAAGAGAGGGGAAGGACAATTGGTTAGAGCTCAAAATAATCCTGAATCAAGGAGGGCCAGAGTGCCATGAACTCCACCTTCTAATTCACCTCCAAGAGCCACAGAAGAAGTCCTAAGCATGTCTTCAAGAGAAGGAGAATTTCCTGAAGACATTGATCCCAAAGAAGAAGAACGGGTGTTCCGAAAGGCGTTCCTGGACATGACTGAGATGGTGAGGATACTCTACCAAGAAATGAATGAAATGATTGAAGGAGGAAAGAAAAGTGATGACAATTCAAAGAAAGGACATGGAGGAAATGGTGATCTACCATCCCCATCTTCATCCTCTTCCTCTACATCGTCATCCTCTACTTCGGTGAATCAATTTCACAAGTCTAAAACCATTGGTAAAAGTCCATTTTTAAAGCTTGATGTTAAGTTTGAGTTTCATATGTTTAATGGTGAAGTTAATGCAGAGAAACTTGAAAATTGGATAAGGCAGTTGGAAGTTTATTTGAGGATACAAAACCTTCATGATGACAACACCAAGATTCAGTTAGCCTCTTTGAGAATGGAAGGAGCAGCATTGGTATGGTGGGAAGTCCAAACCAAGGATGAGACTAGAAAACATGGTAAGATCACTTTATCATGGGCTGATTTTATTTCTGCAATTAAAAATAAATTTAATCCATTAGCTCATTTACAAAAGGCTATCATGAATTGGCAAAGTTTTAGACAACTTAAGGGAAAAAATGTACAAGATTACACCCAAGAGTTTAGAAGAAGAGCTCTTTTGTTAGGAATTGATTTGCATAGCCAAGAGACTTTGCTGAAATATATAGGTGGTTTACATAGCTATCTTATACATACTATCCTTATGTTCAATCCTACTATTCTAGACAAGATTTGTGTCCAAGCCACGCATTTAGAGGCTAGAGGTAAACAATCTTTTGATGGGAATGAGGATAGTGAATTAAAAGGCAAAGGGAGAAAGAGAAATGCAAACTCTAGGAAAGAGAAGGGAAAATTATTTTGTAAAAACTGTTCCAAATCAAGCCATGATGAAGACCATTGCTGGAAACTTCATCTGGAGTTGAAACCAGAAAAATTTAAAACCAAATATAAGGCCAAAGAAAAAGGCAAGACGGTTGCAATAGCTTAACAAGACTTAGGGTCTGAATCAAGAGATGAAACTAAAAGCATAGCTATGGAACTAAAGAACATAAAGGGGAAAGATATTGTAAATGAAACTAAACTCAGTTCTAGCCTTACAAACTTTCACATAGAATCTCCAAGTGAAGAGAAGAGAATAGAGTTGTTTCATGTGAGGATAATTTACAAACACACAAAAATAGACACATTATTTGACAGTGGGTTACAAGAGAACCTCATCTCAAAAGACTTAGTCAAGAAGCTAAATCTTGAAACCATTCCACATCCTAACCCATATCCACTTGGATGGATTTGCAAGGATGCAAATTTACAAGTTTCAAGGAAGTGCATGTTGCGCTTCGCCATAACAACTCATTATGTTGACATGGTTGAATTAGATGTGGTACCGCTTGACATTACAGGTTTGGTGTTGGGAAATCCTTACTTATATGATAGGAAAGCGATATTCCATCACCATGATAACAAGTATCATCTATTCAAGGATAGCAAGGATTTTATTGTGAGAGCACATCGGAAGAAGCTAGAATCTTATCTAGTGAATGCAGGGCAGTTGAAAAGGCTTATCAATGCAAGTAAAAATTTGACTTTGTTGATGATTAAGCAAAAATATTTTGTACATAATCATTTTCATGTTGTTGCTGATGTAAATAATTAGTTGTTTTAGTCTGAAAGCAGGTCATCTTGGGAAGAAGATGACAAGAAGTTGCAGCAAGTGTCTTTGGTGTCGTACGATGAAGAAAATAAAGTGTCGGTGCAAAGTGGTGCAAAAATCCAAGGGAGGGTAAAGCATGCAAGCAAAGAGGGCACAAAGTTCAGCATGGATCAATGCTGGTTTCAGAATGGCAGGGTACTATGGTGAGAAAACATGGTCGGGAATCGACACAAGTACATGGCTCATTTGGAAAAAATTCGCCATAAGGAAAGTTGGCAAGGTGAATCTTAATTTAAGTTTCCCTTGAAGGTAGATCATTGTAGGAATAGTATGATTTCTACAAATCTCAGTTGTTGTTCTGCAATTTTCAAAAATTTGCAGCATGACACAGTTAAGGTTAGCAACAGTCGGTCAACAGATTCAAGGAAGAATTTATCTTTTTATGAGAAGCTCAATTTGATGAAATCAGGGAGATTTCAGTGGTTCAAGGTTGGAAGAGTGGAGAATCAGTCTCATCATCTTCAGTTTCTGTAGTTCAAAGAGCTTTCGGAGTCCAAAAGCTTCTCGTTGGGGAGGTGTGATCAGGAGATCATGTCCAAGTTAAGAAAATGCTCAAAAATGGAAGTGTTCAAAAATGGTTGTAGTCTGAACAACCAAAAAGGTCTCATTGCTGCGATTCTGGCGTCGTGAACGGTTCTCAAAACCGAGGTCGTATGTGAAAGTTATTAAGGTTTGAAGTCTCCAATAAACTCCATTTTTCAGTTGACCAAGTTTGACTTTTCTAAATTGGAAAAAATTAAAAAAAAATATTCCAAGGAATATTCTGGGAATATTCCTCAAAATATTCCCTGGAATATTCCAAGCAAGCGAGTTATATGCAGACAATTGGCATTCTGTTATTCGTTTGTGGTTTGACTATTTGGAATTTGGCCAATTAAAGGGTGCCACGTGGCAAGCTCAAAGGCCACCACATAGCCCTAGGCCGAAGGAGAAACTGCATTGTAAAAATATGTTATAGCGGACAAGATTCGAAATGGCGACCTCCCACCAGCCAACACAGCGCCCCGACCAACCGAGCTACAGAGAAGATCTTAACCATAATGCGAGGGCAATTGTATTTTTTGTTTGAAATAATATATGGCGGAAAAAATTAAAGGGCTAGCCCTGTATTATGTGACCATACCGCCAAGTCCAAGTGCTAACTCTTAACCCCATAGCTAATAAACCTAACCGCCAACCATGTCACATGGCATAAATTAAATACGAAGGTTAATGTTGGTAGGGCTTATCCACGCGGTTAAGCCGGCGGGACCGATGAAGATGCCGCATGTGACCGAAACTTGACATTTAATGCCAACGACTAACGGTTCCGCCAGTTTTGGCACCTACCCATTAAATTAAGAGTTTGGCCATTTTTGGTTGGGCTAACTAGAGTTCCTTCAGTTTTGGAGGAATATTTGGGGGACACTGGGCAAAAAATTGTTTTTGCCACAATTCCCTCAATATTGAACGAAATTGGATAAAATTTTAGTCAATTTTGGGTTTCTTCAGCGTTCTAAGCAGTTTGGGACAGGTTTCAGGGTGAACGTAGGTGATCTACAATAGCTTTTGCTTCAGGGAAGAGGAAGGAGCCATCAGGGCCATCATGGAGAAGGCATTATATTGGGTTGTATTTCACTGTTTAAGGTGAAACAAAAGCCATTTCTAGCTATTTTATATCTTCTGAAGTCGAATTTACAATTTTTTTTCCTATTTAGGTATATTTTTCACTGTGTAACCATTTTGAGCAAATTAATAGAGTAAGGACATGCCATTGGGGAGCCTTGGACCGGCAGATGTAGCCCAGGAGGGGTGAACTTCCTCAACAATTTTTTGTGTTATGTTATGGTGAATTTTATTTATTGTGTATTTCCGCTGTGATATGTTAAACATTAAATTTAATTAACAAATCCTCACACGTGAAACTCAGAAACATTACCGAAACTACTTTGTTTAACCTGCAAGTCATGGAGAACACTTTGCACACTAAATTATATGGAAATGGATACTTTGCATAGCATTACAAATAGTTCCATTTTCAGATCACTCTTGAAGGAGACATACTATCAAATTTATTGATGGCTTCCTCAACTGTTCAGGGAACTTTCTGCCCCTTTTTATATATAAGAACATGCTCACTACTTCTCCTTTCTTCCTTGGCTAGTTGTGCGTCATCATGCTCCTTTTGAAATTGTGCATCAATATTTGGGGTGATAGATTACAAATCTCAACCCCATTGTTAGGAATCCAAAGAAAAAGGGCTTTACCCCTTGAGTATGAATCCAAAATTTTCCATGCACTTATATAATTCCATTAGTGGTTTCCAACTTATTTTTCTCCTTTTTCTCTATCTTTTTGTGACACACTTCCATAGAGGGGAATCAATGGGAAATTTTTGTTATTTTTTTCACCATCTCCTCTCCATTCACAACTTCTTCCACCGTAATTTCTATGATCATACCCTCTCCAATATGATGAATGAGATTCCATCTAAATAATATAGGAGAGTAAGAAAAAAAAGAAAAAATAAGAGTTTTGAGTGTTTCTATGTTGGAAAAAAGTTTGTTTTGAGTTCCTCCGTTCAAATCTACTTGCCAAAGTTGTTTTTTACTATTGTTCTACCAAACATTTCCACCCTAAGTTGCTCTCATTTATGTTGGGCCAAATCTAATCTCCAAAGTATGAAACTAAAAAATGAGATGAATTGGGGTTTCAAGTACTTTTGTATAGAGCCAAGGGGGGAATTTTGATAAATGGGGGCCCAACCCTACTCTTGCATGGATTTTTTGGTTTATTCCAATTACCTAATATTGTACTTTGAAACCGTGGAAAATTTTCCATCTTGGAGAAATCCTCACTTTCATTATCTTGTCAAGCCTGCATGCAATCATAGCATGCCCATTTCAAAGAAAGTTATTTTTTTGTGTCACATTCAACAACAAATCTCTTGATTTGGGTGGTCATATTTTTTTTTCAATATAACGGGTAGTAATTTTCATTAATAAAGATGTAAACGGGTCAGGTCCATTACAAACATGGAGAGCTTAGTCTCAGAATTTTTCAACAGAGTAAGAAGCAAAGAGACCCTATTGCTACCTATATTATTCACATATATACTATTTATATATTTTATACTGTATATATTCCAATTGACACTCCACAATATACTACATTTCGACAAAACATATATTTAAAAAAAAAGGCAGCTGCTACCAGCGACTTCCAGGGTTAACTTCTCTTAGAGCCTCTTTAGGAGGCTGATCAGGAGTTCATAATTTTTTCTCAAAATTCAAAATTACAGGATTGGGTTGAAACTAGGATGGTTACGTAGATCTCATCTTCCTGATTCTGGCGCCGTTAATGGTTCAAAATACCGATGTTGTATGAGGGAGATATTGCATTCTGATTGAAAAGCCAAACAAGTAAATTTTGCGACAGTTTGACCAGGGTTGATTGGGATGCACAGTCAGGAAAAGAAATATTATGAGGAATATTCCTTCCTCAGAGATAACCGTTGGATGAAAAGTGGCACAATTTTATTGGTTATTGGTTGTGCAGGTTTTGGAGATGGCTAATTAGAAGGTGACATGTGGCTAGCCCTGAGACCACCACGTGTCCCTGTAGTGGTGTATTAAAATTATTGTGGAGGTCGCAGGAATTGAACCCTGGACCATCGTCAAGGCACGAGCGTGGCTTGTCACCCATGCTACGCATTTAATCTTAATCACTATACGATTCAGCTTTGTGTTATGGTGTATTAGATTGGAGTATGGGGGGTTGGGGACCGCCGGTAGTCCCAACCCGCCAGTGGTCCCCACAGCGCATTCACATGGCAAACATCAAGTGTTCCAACTGACGATCTACACAACCACCTGACAGCTAACTGCCAACTAATTGTTCCTTTATGTTATGTTGTCACATGGTCACAATCTCTGCACGGTTAATGCGACGGTTCCTCTTACCACAACGCTTCAACCAGAGTTTAAACTTATCCACAGTTAATGCCTGGAGTTCTGCCGATAATGTGGTTTATAATCTATGGTTTGGGGTTGGCATGTGGCCACCCCAACCACTAAACTTTAATGTAACGGTTAAAACGGTAAAGGTTTGGAAAAATGCACATTTTTTAGTGGAAAATCACTATTTTAACTCTAGTTAAGTGGATTTCTCTACTTTTAGTGGAGTTTTTCTAGATGTAATTGGGAAAAAGAGTAGGAGACTCAATTTTCTCCCATTCAGAGTGAATGAAGAGAAATTTTTAACTAATGGGAGCATTCTGGAGCCATTGATGCAGAGAAAAAAGCCATTAGAGGCTTGTAACTACACGTATTTGCAAAATTTTGAGCATAATGAAATATGGACATGCCATTGGGAACTGGACCATCATATGTAGCCAAGGAGAGGTGAAATGCTTCATCATGCATGTTGTGTAAATTATATGTGGTGACTTATTTCTCTGTTTTACACTGTTGTTCAGTGTTATTTGTGCTTATTTCATGCTTCTAATTCACCTAAAATAATCTACAGTTCATGATTAAAATCCTCATTCCTTAAGAAAACTAATGAGACAAGTATGCACATGTTTATAAACTTAAAATACACTTAACACAACAAAACTAATACAGCCATTCCAGATCAAATTGGTATCAAAGCCAGGTTTTATTCTTTGGTTTTGTTAAAGAATTATTTAACTATTTGCAAGTTTTAGATGCTTACAAGGCTCAAGCTCAAAAGAGGAGAAGGAAAATTGGTGGGAGAAGAAGGGTGTCAAGAAGAGCCAAAGAAAAGGAGAGAAATATTGCCACAATCTCCACCACCTAGTTCACCTCCTAAGGAAGCAGAAGCTAAATTAAGCATGCCTAATGAGGAAGAAGAAATCCATGAATAAGTTGATCCCAAAGAGGAAGAAAGAGTGTTCAGGAAGGCATTCCTTGACATGACTGAGATGGTTAGAATCCTTTATCAAGAAATGAATGAGAGACTAGAAGGAGAGGGATTCAAACTTCACAAGGAAGGATAGGGATCTTCAGGGGTTCACCATGATGAAGATAAGTCAAAGAAGGGAAATGGAGGAAATGGAGGCAATGGAGATTCATCATCCTCACCCTCATCATCATCATACTCTACTTCTTCTTCAGTACATCAGCCACACAAGTCAAAGAACACTGGTAAAAGTCCTTTTTTAAAACTTGATGTTAAGTTTGAATTGCCAATGTTTAATGGTGAAGTCAATGCAAAAAATCTTGATAATTGGATTAAGCAATTGGAGGTATATTTGAGAATCTAGAACCTTCAAGAGGATGATACCAAAATACAATTAGCTTCATTAAGAATGGAAGGTGCAACACTTGTTTGGTGGGAAGCCAAGACAAAGGAGGAGATCAAGAAGCATGGTATGATTATTCTATCATGGTCAAATTTCATTACTTCTATAAAAAAAAAATATTATTTATTAGCACATATGCATAAAGCCATAATGAACTGGAAAAACTGTAGGCAATTGAAGAGACAAAATGTGCAAGAATACGCCCAAGAATTTAGGAGAAGAGCTCTCTTATTAGGGGTAAATTTGCATAGCCAAGATACTTTGCTCAAGTACATAGGAGGTTTACATAGCTACCTAAAACATACTAATCTCATGTTTAACCCCACCATTCTAGATGAATCATGTGTTCAGGCCACACATCTAGAAGCTAGAGGGAAGAAAATTTCCGAAGAGGGTAGAAATAAACCTTTTAAGGGTAAAAACAAAGAGAAGACCTCAAAAGGTAAAAGCAAAAATAATGCATCTGTTAAGAAAGAGGGAGAAAAATTGGTTTGTAAACTTTGCTCAAAAGAAGGCCACGATGAAACTCATTGTTGGAAATTACATCCTGAAATGATGCCAAAGAAACCTAATAACAAAGGGAAACAGAAACTACAACTACAACTCAACATGATTTAGGAGATGATTCAGGTGATGAATCTAAGATTACTGCCATGGGATTGAAGAACATGAAGGGAAAATAAATTGAAATTAAACCCAGTACTAGTACATCAAACTATCACATACATGCTCCAAATGAAGAAGAAAAAATTGAATTGTTTCATGTGAGGGTCATATCCAAGCATACCAAGGTTGACACATTGTTTGACAGTGGGTCACAAGAAAACTTAATATATGAATATTTGGTCAATAAACTTAACCTTGATACCATACCACATCCAAAACCATATCCATTAGGTTGGATTTGTAAGGATGAAAATTTACAGGTTTCAAAGAAATGTATATTGCGGTTTGCAATCACTGCAAATTTTGTTGACACAATTGAATTAGATGTGGTTCCACTTGACATAACAGGTAATGTGTTGGAGAGTCCTTACTTGTATGACAGGAAAGTGATCTTCTATTTCCATGAGAATAAATGTCATTTATTCAAAGATGGACATTGCTATGGTAAATGTTGGACAGGTAAAGAGGCTGGTCAATTCAAGTAATAATTTTGTTCTTCTTATGATTAAGCCTAAAGCTGATGTTAATCATGAATCATTTGAGAGATGTGATCCTAAGTTGAAATCAGATTTATATGATGTAGTTAATGCACATCATGAGATCTTTCAGGAGCCAACAGGATTGCCTCCAAAAAGAGAGATTCAACATGAGATTCAGTTGCAGCAAGATTGTCCTCTTCCAAACATCGTTATGTATCGCATGTCGATAATAGAGAATGCTGAAACAAAGAGGAAAATCAAAGAGATTTTGGACAAAGGAATCATAAGGCCAAACACCTCGCCATGCAGTTCACCCATAGTCTTAATACCAAAGAAAGATGGGACTTGGCGCATGTGTGTATATTTCTGAGCTTTGAAAACGATTATGGTAAAAAATTGTTACCCACTCCCAAGGATAGATGATTTTCATGATCAGCTGAAAGAAGCAAATATTATCACTAAGTTAGATTTACGAAGTGGATATCATCAAGTAAGAATTGCAGAAAGTGATATATGGAAAAATTCATTCAAAACCAAACAAGGACTCTTTGAGTGGCTAGTTATGCCATTTGGTTTGTGAAATGCACCGAAAAATTTCATGCATGTTATGAATAGTGTTTTGCATCCATTCCTTGATGACTTTGTTATTGTCTACTTAGATGACATTTTAATTTTCAGCAAAACAAGAGAAGATCATGTCTTGCATTGAATAAAGTGCTTGATATTTTGAAGAAAGAGAAATTGTTTCTTAAGATGTCAAAGTGTGAGATTGGAAAGACTTCTTTGGTCTATTTGGGACATATTTTAGGAGGAGGAGAGTTGAGAATTGATCCTTCTAAAGTGGAAGCCATTGTGAATTGGCCCACACCCAAAATAGTAACTGAGGTAAGAATTTTCTTAGGTGTAGCTCAATATTGGAGAAAGTTTATTGCTAACTTTTCTGCCATAGTAGCTCCTATGCATGCTGTGACAAGTGTGAAGAAAGGCTTCCAATGGGGAGGCAAACATCAAAAATATTTTGAAGCTTTGAATGACAAGATTAGTTCAGCTCCAGTCCTTGCATTGCCAAATCTGAGACAGCCATTCGAGATTCAAACTGATGCTAGTGATTATGCCATGGGCACAGTACTTTTGCAGCATGGTAAGCCTATCATTTTTCATTCTGAAACATTCAATGGTGTTGTAACTAATTATCCTACATATGACAAAGAACTATATGCGTTGGTACAACGTGTCAAGAAGTGGAAATACTACTTGATGGGTAAAGAGACTATTGTACATACCGATCACCAACCATTACAGTACTTGCAGTCGCAAACAAAATTGCAGCAATCAAGACATTTCAAGTGGATGGGATTTCTTCAACAGTTTCACTCAGTTATAAGCTACAAGAGAGGTATTTTCAATAAATTTGCTAATATACTTTCAAGACCAATCATTAGTGCATCTACTTTACTCAAAAATGATTCTATTGTACATGAGAGTTACATTGAACAATATGCACATGACATTGATTTTCAAGATGTGTATGCTAGTTTGAGTGAAGGGAATCAAGTTGAAGAAAAATATTATCACATGCATAACAATCTGTTGTTTCATTTGGGTAAGCTATGTATACCACAAGGAGAGAGGCTAAGTGTCATGAGAGAAGCTCATACATCTCTTATTCCTGGACACTTTGGGGGTCTGTCGCGTTTTATAAGAGGTTGTTATATGTGTCATTAGGGGAATTTTGAGGTCTAAAATGGGCCTCCTAAGGAAATTATAAAATAATAGTGGAAAAAATCAAATAAGATTTGATGACATCATCAAATTTTAGAGGAAAAAATGAAAAAACTACTTTTTCAACTCATATTTTCAACTTATCTCCCAAAGTTTTTACTCAAATTTCGAGTGGGAGTACTCATTGGATGAAAAATTTAATTCCTCATCCAAGGAGTACCCATGTTGCATAATTTCGATGGGTCCTACTACACGAAAAATGAGAAATACATAAATAAAAAAAAGCGTGATTACAATCACGTTTTTTATGTATTTCTATTTTTTCGTGTAGTAGAGTTCATCGAAAGTATGAAACATGGGTCCTTCTTGGATGAGGAATTAAATTTTGCATCCAACGAGTACTCCCACTCGAAATTTTAGTAAAAATTTTGGGAGATAAGTTGAAAATATGAGTTGAAAAAGTAGTTATTATTTTATTATTTTTTAATATTTTTACCCTTTTATTTAAAAAATGGTAAATCGTCCCCCATGGTTGACATCATCATCTTGAATACTATTGGTTGTTATAAAGTTTAATTTTGTTGTACATTTTTCTTAGGAGGCCCATTTTAGACCTCAAAATTCCCCTAATGGAAACAAGTAAGCCTAGTAATAGGAAGCTTGGGTTGTACAAACCACTATCGGTATCATCAAGGCCATGGGAGAGTGTCTCCATGGACTTTGTTGGAGGTTTACCTATGTCAAGAAAACAACATGATTATCTTCATGTAGTTGTGGAATATAGATTCAGTAAAATGTGTATACTTATGCCATGTAAGAAAACCATTACTGCTAAACAAATTGCTGAAATTTATTTTCAACATGTTTGGGTTCATTTTGGATTGCCAACTTCTATTGTTAGTGACAATGATTCCAGGTTCATTGAGAATTTTTGGTCAAATCTATGGAAGATGATGAACACAAAGTTGAAAAAGAGTACTGCTTTTCTTTCGCAAACAGATGGACAAACTGAGGTGGTGAACAGAACTATTGTGCATCTATTGAGAGGATATTGCAGCAAACATACTAAGTTGTGGGATGAAAAAATGCATTACATTCAACATGCTTACAACGGGGCAAAACACTCTTCAACTCAAACATCACCTTTTGAAGTATGCTTTGGGTATTTTCCAAAATCGCCATTAGAATTCATCTTTGGAAAGGATGTTGCAATTGATGGCCATAGTGACATTAACAAGGCTCGAAATTTCATTGAGAAAGTTTAGATTATACATCAACAACTTTAAGAACAACTTGAGAAAAGTCAAAGAAAATACAAAGAGAGGCATGAAAAACATAGAGTTGATCACAAGTTTCAAGGGGGAGAGGAGGTATGGTTGCACATTAACAAAGAAAGGATGCAAGGGGAAGGTAAAAAGCTCAAACCCATTCGCTATGGTCCATTCAAGATCATAAAGCAAGTTGGAAATAATGCATTTCAACTTGACTTGCCTTCTTATATGCAAATGTATTCAGTTGATAATGTTGAAAACTTACATTTGTATGAGCCACATTTGATCGATGATCAAGGAAGTGATGTTCAGCTACCTTCTATTGAATATTTCTCGCTAGAATTTCTGGATGAGCTCAAGGAAGATACAATTCTTGACATGAGGAAAAGAGCATCCAAGAGGGGAAGTGTTGACTACCTTTGAGTTGGGCTCAAAGGCACTAAACCAAGCAAGGAAAAATGGATGGAGGTTGGAAAGATGAGGGAGTTGTACCCTCATCTACTGAACAGGTCATCAAGTACTTTGGGGTCCAAAAACTTCTCAATGGGGAGGAGTGACAAGGAGTTCATAATTTTTTCTCAAAATTCAAAGTTACAGGATTGGGTTGAAACTAGGATGGTTGTGTAGATCTCATCTTCTTGATTCCGATGCCATGAACGGTTCGAAAAACCAATGTAGTATGAAGGAGATATCGCATTTTGATCAAAAAGCCAAACAAGTAAATTTTGCGACAGTTTGACCAGGGTTGACTGGGATGCACAATCAACAAAAGGAATATTCTGAGGAATATTCATTTCTCAGAGCCAACCGCGGGATGACAAGTGGTGCAATTTTATTGGTTATTGGTTGTACGGGTTTTGGAGATGGCCAATCAGAAGGTGACACGTGGCTAGCCCTGAGGCCGCCATGTGTCCCTATAGTGGTGTATTAAAATTATTGTGAAGACCACAGGAATCGAACCCTGGACCACCAACAGGGCACGAGCGTGGCTTACCACCCGTGCTACGCATTGAATCTTAACCACTATAGGATTCGAATTTGTGTTATGGTGCATTACATTGGAGTGTGGGGGGTTGGGGACCGCCAGTGGTCCCAACCCGCCAGTGGTCCCCACAATGCGTTCACATGGAAAACATCAAGTGTTCCAACCGGCGATCTACAGAACCACCCGACAACGAACCACCAGCTAACTATTCCATTATGTTATGCTATCACATGGCCACAATCTCCGTGCGGTTAATGCGACGGTTTCACTTACCACAACGCTTCAACTAGAGTTTAAACTTATCCACAGTTAATGCCTAGAGTTCCGCTGACAGTGCGGTTTATAATCCGTGGTTTCGGGTTGGCATGTGGCCAACCCAACCACTAACCTTTAATGTAATGGTTAAAATGATGGAGGCTTGGCAAAACGTGCCTTTTTGAGTGGAAAGTCACTATTTTAACTCTAGATAAGTGGAGCTCTCCACTTTTCGTGGGAGTTTTCTAGGTGTAACTACGCAAAAGAGTATGAGACTCAATTTTCTCCCATTCAGAGTGAATGAAGAGTCATTTTTGACTAATTGGAGAATTCTAGAGCCATTGGTGTAGAGAAAACATCCATTAGAGGCCTGTAACTACATGTATTTGCAAAATTTTGAGTATAATGAAAGATGGACATGCCAATGGGAGCTGGACCAGCAGATCTAGCCCAGGAGGGGTGAACTGCTTCATCATGTCTGCTGTGTAAATAATATGTGGTTACTTATTTCTCTGTCTTACACTGTTGTTCAATGTTATTGTGATTATTTCATGCTTCTAATTCACCTAAAATCATCTACAATTCATGGTTAAAATCATCATTCCTTAAACTAATGAGACAAGTATGCACATGTTTATAAACTGAAAAGACACTTAGCACAACAAAACTAATACAGTCATTTTATATCAGAGGCATACCCAAATCCTCGTCTCCTCTTGCCCCACGATCCAAGCCACGGACTGTATAAGCACTAATGTTACCCTCTACTGGAGGAGAAAAGCCATCACTAAACCTCAAAAATTCTTTCAACATACCCACGGTGACTGTCTCCACCTTCACTTCAATATTCTCCACATTTTGCCTTAATTTCATAACACCTGTAGTAAGGAGTTCCATGTATTTTTGGAGAAATTACATATCCTTTCCGAGATCATACAATTGAGAATACACAACGACCATATTTTCATTAATTTCCTTCACTATTTCCTTAACAACTTGCTTACATGAACTATCAATGATATCCCCTATACTCTCACTGCGCCTAGACTTTGTCGCTTCACTGCCACTTCTATTGCTTGCTAAAGCCATTTTCCGGGCTATTCTCCCCTGCACCAGAGATATCCTAAGGTTAATTTGCCTCAACTAATAGCTATAAATAAGTGCTTGGTCCTTTCCAAAATTCATTCCAATCTTGTCAACCTTAATTGAATATCGGCTCTGCAACATTGTGACGCCATTTCCCTCCCTCTCCATCACCACCAAATCCTGCTTGACTCAAAATGTGATGGTACCATACTTTCCCTCGACTGAAGTCATATTTATTAACGAGGAGAATAACCAAAGGTCGAATGCCCACCTTTCATTTTTCATGGCCACCTTTCTACCTCTTTCCCACCTATGAATTAACTTCCAACCAACCTTCCCCTCTCCTGATGCTCTCCAAGTCATTTCATTTTACAACTTGGTTTGAGTTCAAAAACTTTTCTTCAAAGTTTGGGTTTAAAGAACTTTTTTGGAAGACATTTTTTGGAGGCGGCGTGATTTTTCTTGGAGGTATGTACGTGTTTTGTGTTGAAATAAATCTTTTGAGCTTCTTTGCTCAAAAACTTTTCTTCAAATTTTGGATTTAAAGAATTTTTTTGGAAGACATTTCTTGAAGGCGGTGTGATTTTTCTTGGAGGTATGTACGTGTTTTGTGTTGAAGTACGTGTTTTGTGTTTTTTAGAGTGTGTGTTTTGGATTGGATTACGTATTTTTTACAAAAGATTTTTTTAAATTAAATCTTTTGTGATATTTTTTGTAATTGAGTTATTGTCTAATTTTTTGAAGGAAATTTTTTGAACCTCATACCCTATTATCATGGGAAATCGAAGAACTTGTGTGAGAAAATATGATCGAAAAAGAGACCCTGAGGAACGTAGAGAAGAGACAAGACAATATCACAAAAGAAAGTTAGAAGCCCTCTCAAATATTGAAGAGGAAAATCAACCTCAAGCAAAAATTGAAGCAGGTATGTAAATGTAAATATTACATGATCTATTGATATATATTTAAAATTTTCCTAATGTAAAATGTGAAGCTTAATTTTTATTTGATGAACTAGTTTGAAAAATATTTTGTTTGATGTAAACAGACAGAGATATTCCTCAAAATATTGAAGAATAAAATCAACCTAAAGCAGAAATTGAAGCAGGTATGTAAATGTAAATATTATGATCTATTAATATATTTTTAAAGTTTTCTCAATGTAAAATGTGAAGCTTAATTTTTTTTTGATGAACTAGTTTGAAAAATATTTTGTTTAATGTAAACAGACAAAGATACTCCTCAAAATATTGAAGAAGAAAATCAACCTCAAGCAGAAATTGAATCGGGTATGTAAATGTAAATATTATGATCTATTGATATATTTAAAATTTTCCTAATATTTACTGACATATTTATTAATTTAGTTATTTATTGAATATGTACTATTTTTTCGAATATGTACAGATGAAATCACTATCGATAATGAGATGTTAGAAAATGTCTACACTTACACATATGGAGATAAAAAAACTTGACTATGTTATACGATATCGTGTCGATAGAATTTTTGAGAAGTATTTCAAAAATGAGCAAGTGACAGTTCAAGCTCAAATGTTGAAAGGTCTCCTATCATCAAGGAAATTAAAAGAAGCGACGACACTATTGGGTATTCGAAAATCAACCAAAGATAAAAAAATGAAAGAAGAAGTGATAAAAAATATGAGTAGTGCTATAGAGTCAATTAAGAGATCTAGAGATAAAGATGTTTCAAATATACGTAGAGGAATACAAATGGCAATGGTTTCACCAAGTACTCAAGAGAATCGTTTGAATCTAACATCTATGGCACGAACACTGGGAACCTCGCGAAAAACTCTGCAAAAACATCGAAAATTTCGACTGCAAATAGATGTAAATGATGAACTCGCTTGTTGGAGAGCTATTTGTAGGCAACCATACAAAGATAGACTTTGAGAAGATGTTAAAAAAATAATATATGAATATTGGAAGAACAATTCGCGTGTTTCACCGACTGCAAGACATGTGATGCGAAGAAGAATAGCACGAAATCAATACGAAGAACATGAAAAACATCTCTTGGAAACCACTCAAATAGAGTTATTCAACAAGTTCAAAGAAGAGAATCGTCAAATTCAAGTTTCACTCAGTGCTTTTGTTCAACAAAAATCATGGTATGTAAAACCTATCACCGTACGCGACACTTGTTGTTGCCGTTATCATGTGGAATTTGAATTATATTATGACACATTCCTTGATTTCGGTAGAAAATTATGGAAGGATTCACCTCCTCCTTCCACTATCCATGAATTCGTATCTCAAATTATATGTGAAAGAGAAAGCGATGAACTATTTTACAAAAAGAAATGTGTTGGTGGTAAAAAATGCGATGATTGTGGAAATTTGACTAAATTTCAAAACAAATATCGTATTGACATAAATGATCAATCATTGTCCAACATGAAAGTGAAATGGAAGAGATACGAATATACCAGTACATCGATTCAAAGTGCAGATAGTGTTAAAAGAATCGAATTACGAGAAGACGAAATTTTTCTAATAGAATTTTTGAGAAAGTTTGAAGCAGAAATTTACAAATACACCATGCATTCCCATAGAGCTCGATGGCAAGACTTGCAATTCAAAAAATCTCGTGAAGTTTTTCCACCAGGAACCATTTTGTCGGTGATTGATTTTGCAGAAAACTACACATTTGTTCCACAAAAAGAAATTCAGAGTGAATACTATCACTCTGACCAAGTCTCCATGCTTGTCCATATTCTATATAGACATGCTGAACAAAATGTCGATCATATAGAAATCACGAGTGAAAATCTACATATCATTAAAGAATATCACTTTTATATCAGTGACGATCATACACATGATACATGTTTTGTACAACATTGTTTTGGAAGAATTTATGATTCATTGAAAAATCGTGGAATAACATTCAATGAACATTGGATATGGTCAGACAGATGCACAGGTCAATTCAAATCTGCACGATCATTCTTTTGGTTGTGTTGTCTTCATAAGAAAACATGCATTAAACATTGTTGGAATTTCTTTGAGACTGGCCATGGAAAAGGAGAACATGACGGTGCAGGAGCATGCATAAAACGAGTACTTCGAAGATATCAAATGAACCACTGTGCACGCCGACTTGTGAACGCTGAAGAAGTTGTTCAATGGTGCAAAACTACTCTAAGCCATGAGATTAACCCATCAAGAGAAGTGCGAAGGTACATTCAATTTAATTTATATTGGAAATCTAATTTTAAACATTGTACATTTATCATGCAATGATTATTTTTAATTGTATTTTGATATCATATTTACAAATTATTTTTCTAATTTTCCATATAAAGGTTTTTATGGCATATTGGAATCGGAGACGTAAATAGATCAATTGGAAATGACGTTGAAACAATAAAAGGGACTCGAAAATTGCATTCAATTCAAACAAAGTTGTCCACAAATGTGTTTGCATTGGATAAAAGAAAATATTCTTGTTTTTGTGATGTTTGCATAGACAACACAAAATCCAATGACGTCTGTGAAAACAAAATGTATATGAACAATTGGAAACATGCAGAGCTAAATACAAAGGGAAAAATGTTTGTTGCAATGTTTGAATAAATGCAATCAGAGGAAACTACAATATCGTCCGATGGTGATCGAGTTTCTGATCTTGTTATAGAAGGTAACATTTGAATTACTTTCTAATGATTTAAAGATCTACAAATAAATTTAAATATGCATAATTAAATGTTAAATTTATTTTATTGTGCAGGAGATTTTTTTGCTGTAATTGCACCTATTGACAACGATGAAAATGTGAAGTATTATTTGATGCATTGCACTAAACGAAAAATGAAATTATTACAAGACTATAATGATCACAGATTTCAGTATGACAAAGGGTCTATTATACTGAAAGGTTATTTTTTCAAACAAAATCGTCAAAGTGGAGACTTTGTTTACTTTGAAGACTATGAACCTGATTCCATAAGTTGTCAGTATAATCACTTGGTGTGTGCAGCATGCATAAAGTTGATAGAAGTTCAATCAAAGAAAAAATTAAAAATTAAGAAATGGAAAATGTCAAAATCTGATCATGAACGGATTATTGAGGATGGAATTCCATTAGAATTTTTTTGAGTGAAGTGTCCAACAATTTATTATCTTTGGATTAAATATGTTTTAGAACTTCTAGTACTCAACTAAAAATTGAGTTGCTTATGTTATTTGTGGTTTGCACATGTTACAAATTGTTTGGGTACAAGCACGTGCTCTAGTATCAACTGAAAGTAGTTTTTCTATACATGTGCATTGATTAAAAATGTTATATGTATTGGATATATATATATATATTCTAGAATGAAATTAATTGT
Organism: Pinus albicaulis; assembly: GCA_034641835.2. Taxonomy (NCBI): domain Eukaryota; kingdom Viridiplantae; phylum Streptophyta; class Pinopsida; order Pinales; family Pinaceae; genus Pinus; species Pinus albicaulis. Next base: position 1,215,878,373 of record CM076572.1, on the reverse strand, counting down.
TCTTGTATATTAATTTTTCTTGTATATGTTCTCCGACCATATGGTACAAATTATTTCACTTTATTTTGTAAGGTCAGATTCGGTCCCCATATGGCCTAGCCTCCAAGGGACGAGATAACAAGTGGTTGTCCCCACTTGCCCGAATCTCAGATTTTAAGTACAATTTTACTGTTTATGTCAAGCATCTTACATGATGTCCTAGCCAAAGATAGATTCTCTTTGTTTCAAGTTTCCGGTAAAAGTTGTCACCGAATGACCTGCTCGAACTCTTGTAGTAAACACCATACCTTATCTCTCTTGCTCTCCAATATTATTAGGTTTAATTATTATAACACAAAAATCGTTCTACATTGTCAATAATTTTTTTGCGCTTACACTAAAATCAATGAACACTATTAATCCAATGTCTTTACAAGTAATGTACCATCATACATGCAATTATATCAAATTAGAAATCAACATATACAATGAAATCAATGGGGATTGTCTTGTTACAAAGTAACATAATTTCAATTTACCATATGTGCAAATGTAGGTTGAAACCATCCAAAAATTTAAGTTGTAGATTGAAACCATCCAAAACTTTAAGTTTTAAAACCCTTTTGATTATATATTGTGCATCATTAAAACATTAAACATTTAAATTTCATTAAATATCACATGCAAAATGTAGATTGAAACCATCCAAAACTCGAGTTTTAAAAACTTCACATGCCATGCCAATTATAATTCAACTATCCAACAAAAAAATTTAACAAATTAAATATCACATGCCAAAGTTGTTTCAAGTTTCCGGTAAAAGTTGTCACCGAATGACCTACTAGGATATTATAAATACTAGCTTTGTAAGATCATTTGGCATTCGGAAAAATTCGAAAGTCTTAGATTGTCAATCAATTTAAAGTATCATTCACCCTAGGGAGTGTAAAATATTCAATGTAGGTTGGTGACGATGCTCACTCCTAGCTTGAAGCAACGCCAATGACCAATTCTTTAATGAATTCCAATGCACTAGACCAAAGTTGGTTCAACCTACTTGGTTTTTCACCCAAGAAATTCCAACGATGGACTATCTGGACAAACTGCTGAAATTGAAAAGCTTGACATGGAGATACGACAAGGTGAACAAAGACTTCAAGAACTCTTTATGGAAAGGGCTCACTTGAAGGAAAGAAGCACCATGTTGCAGGCTAAAGTCAAGAACATGGAAGATAAGATCAAGAGGGACTTTCTTGATCCGAAACCTATTGGTTTGAAGAAAGAAAATGCATGTGTTGGCACACTTGAAAAAGAAGACGACCACACTATGAGGATTGGTGCACTTCGTTTGGAAGGAGTCAATATATGTCGTATTGGAGCAATTAGACAGAATTCGAAAAGGAAAGAGCTTGAACCAATTCAAGCAGACCCAGGATCGGATTGTTCTATGGAGCTTCATGAGAAGAGTTATGTGAAAAGCACTGTTAAGCCAAGGGCTAGTTCAAAAGACATATTGGAAGAGGAAATGTTGAAGAAGATTGTGGAAGTAAGGCGCAAGACAAGGAGGAGGAATGATGATGAAAGTTCCTTGGACTTGAGATTCGTGTCTACAACCGTACATGGGAAAAAGTTCTCTGCTTTGATAGAAACGGGGGCTACCCATAGCTTCCTAAGTCGAAAGGCAGCTTCATCTCTTAGAAAGAGGAAGGCTAGCATCGAGAAAGAGTTGAGTGCTTTCAAGGCAGTCAATTTGAGGATGAAAGCAGTGACTGGTGTCATGAAAGGCACACATGTGAAAGTAGGGTCATGGTTTGGAAAGATAGACTTAAGAGTCATTGACATGGATGATCATTCTATGGTGTTGGGATGAGACTTCATGGTTGCAGCACAAGCCATACCAATGATGGACTGAGACATTCTCTTAATTCTTGTGATCAATCTTAAACTATTTTCTGAAAGATAGATAAACCATTTAAATATTTAGCTCGAACTCTTGTAGTAAACACCATACCTCAAGTCTCTCTTTCTCTCCAATATTATTAGGTTTAATTATTATAACACAAAAATCGTTCTACATTGTCAATAATTTTTTGCGCTTACATTGAAATCAATGAACACTATTAATCCAATGACTTTACAAGTAATGTACCATCATACATGCAATTATATCAAATCAGAAATCAACATATACTGTAATGAAATCAATGGGGATTGTCTTGTTACAAGTAACATTTCAATTTACCACATGTGCAAATGTAGGTTCACATTCTATCATTCATGTAGTTTAAAAAACTTCAGATGGCATGCCAATTATAATTCAACTAGATCCAACAAAAACATTTAACATTAAATATCACATGCCATGCCAATTATAATTCAACTATCCAACAAAAACATTTAACATTAAATATCACATGTCAAATGTAATTCAGATGACAACATTACTTCACATTCACATGCCAAAAGTACTAAAACCATCAAAGAACACTGAAATCAATGAACACTATTAATCCAATGACTTTACAAGTAATGTACCATCATACATGCAATTATATCAAATCGAGAAATCAACATATACGCATAATGAAATCAATGGGGATTGTCTTGTTACAAGTAACATTTCAATTTACCACATGTGCAAATGTAGGTTCACATTCTATCATTCATGTAGTTTTAAAAACTTGAGATGCCATGCCAATTATAATTCAACTATCCAACAAAACATTTAACATTAAATATCACATGTCAAATGTAATTCAGATGACAACATTACTTCACATTCACATGCCAAAAGTACTAAAACCATCCAAAGAACACTGAAATCAATGAACACTATTAATCCAATGACTTTACAAGTAATGTACCATCATACATGCAATTATATCAAATCAGAAATCAACATATACTGTAATGAAATCAATGGGTATTGTCTTGTTACAAGTAACATTTCAATTTACCACATGTGCAAATGTAGGTTCACATTCTATCATTCATGTAGTTTTAAAAACTTCAGATGCCATGCCAATTATAATTCAACTATCCAACAAAAAAATTTAACATTAAATATCACATGTCATGCCAATTATAATTCAACTATCCAACAAAAACATTTAACATTAAATATCACATGTCAAATGTAATTCAGATGACAACATTACTTCACATTCACATGCCAAAAGTCCAAAAGTACTAAAACCATCCAAAAAATTAAATAAAACAAATTATATAATAGTTCATTGTAATAAAATATGTCCAAAAATTGTAAATCTCACTTGAGTATCAAACTGTATCAAGTTTAACAAATTTTAAAACCATCTAAATTTTGAAATCAAATATGTAAATCTTGTCCATCAAATGGAGGATCTAGCATCTGGGTCTCGAGTAGCGCCCTATCCTGTGAATAGGAAACCATCATACACAATGCACATGTACTTGAACATTAAAATTTGAAGTTTTAAAAATGAATGAGAATATATATATCTAGAACTTCATGTAAAAAACAAAATATAACAAAACAATCATGCAATACCTCATAAGGTTCCCTCTCCATTTGATGAAGAGGTTCTGCCATAGAAACATCTGCAGTGGTAACCTGTACAATATACATGTACAGTTAAATATATATATATATATATATAAATTAAAAACTTTCAAATGAAAATGCACGTGTACATATATAAACTTATTTGAACAATAACATTAAAAAAAAGAACTAAAGACAACTTGTTCAAATGTTGTGGATGTTCCTATCTCCGTCGCCAGAGTTCTCGGATTAAAAAAATCTTCTACACGAACCTAAATTCAAAAAATTTTAAATAACTCAAAATATAGATCTCTCTCTCTATATATCTCAATTTTTAATGGAACTTTTTGAGGTAACATAAATTTTGAACTTGTGAAAAATTGTCCATACTTGTACATCTCCCAATGAAGTAGAAGGTATATCTCCTAAGGAAGAAGAAGGTACATCCATCCCAAAAACATCAGACGGAATCGGAATCTGTTAAAACATTTAAAATCAAATTATATATATACATACATGTACATGTGTGGCAACAATTATTTATTTTAGAGTCACTTAAAAAACACTACCATACATGTGCCAACATATCATGATGGTCAGGCCCATTTGCATCGTTTGAGCCAGAGGTCCCGAACGTAATATTAACATTTTCATCACGCATCATGTCTGAGAACTGCAAATGGTGTTTTAACATATAATCATACATTTTTGTTAGATTAATGTACACATACAAATAAATGTATACATGTACATACACATGTATTTATTACAAATTGTACACATGTATATGTAAATATAATTTCAAACCTAAGGTCACTAACACATACCGTTCTCGTGCCCTCTTCCTCATGAAAAATTAGGTCTTGCAGACCATTGCGACAATTTATTGCATATGTTCGGAGATCTTCAACATTCATGTTGTAAATCTCCTCATCTGTACGATAAACAAAATTGGCACGTGCATTTTCATGTGCTCTTTGTCGATTTAAACAAATATCGACTCCACTCAATCCGCTATGAACATTGTCGATCATAACATCTCTTGCTTCACGACTTATTTGAGAAGTCGCATCCATCTCTGATCATAGGGTTTCGACTCGAAACGGTCGACTCACCAATGGCGGCTCAGGGCGAGGCAACTCCACATCTCGCTTAGCGCCCTTACGTTGACATAATCGACCTCTCCCAGGGCCAAAAAATTCTGAAGGAAGGTCATTGTAGTCGGGTTTCATACCCAAAAAAAAATCTGCATAAAACATTTGTGCAAAATAAACGGGAACCTCATCGTTCCATGGAAGCCTTCCAAAGGCCGCAAGATGTCGATCATACAAATATTTTGCTTTGTCTGGGTGCTTGAAATACTGCACCTTCAACATTTTTATTTTTGGCCCTTCCTTATAATTAAACATTGACTTAGCATCATCTCTTGAAACTCTTTGTTTTATGTCCTACCATTTATCGGGACCTATCACTGTTTCTTTTCTCTTTCTCATCACTTCTACAAACGAATCAGTCGTTGGCCCCAAATTTTTGTACACTTTTACCATTTCACTCAATGAATGTGTAACTATTTCGAGGCTTTGTCTACTCTCAGCAGGTAGAGACAAAGCCTCGAGATCTCTTTGCAATTTTGCATGAAGGCTTTGACACCTTTGTAAGGTGCATTCCGCCATGTTTGTTTCCCATGGTATATCAGTAATCTCAGCCGGATAAGTTGTGCTGGGTTAACAGCCTTCTTCTTCAATGTAGCGCGCTGCCCTGCGTCTTTTTTGACCACTGGCTCGAACATTTTCAGCCTCTGCATCAATATATATATAATTTCGTATATTAGAAAAAACACGTGTAAAAAAATTTGTATAAATTTAATGAAAAAATATTGAAATTGATGGCAACCTTGATGTTGTTGATTAACATCATCTCCAACATGACCCTGCCGAGAACCAACCCCAGAATGATGCTGCTGAGAACCAGACCCACAGTGACCCTGTTGAGAACCAGCAGTCGTTGATTGGCCTTCGGGGGAATAAATATCACCCCCTTCCCGCAACCTGCTACCAGTCATCCCTCGACCGGTTGAACCTTGGCCACGTTCCGTGGATGGAGTAGAAACCCTTATCCTCTTGCCTCCTAAAAATTAAAATATGAAACTTATTAACAACTAATTTCACTCACAAAGTTAATAAAAAAATCAATTCCATATGTACACACATGTATGGAGATTTAAGATTATATTTAAATACCGTGAACATCCTCAGATCCCTGAGCCTCCATATGGGATTCGGCTGATCTTCGTCTTTCATCCTCCATGATATATATCTATTGGTCGACATTCACAAAATAGATTTCAAAAAATAAATTTGTAATTTAGTGTACACAAATTATGTAGAACACAACTTTCAAAACAATAATTGATCATGTGTGAAACATAGAACCAGTGGAGAAACCTAAGGAAAAACTATGTTTCCAAGTCGAACCTTTGTAGAGGTTCCAGTACCTGAGAGTAAAATCCAGTTTGGGGCTGTTAAATCCAGTATGTTCTATATTTCTTACATTTATGCCCGCCTATTTTTCTTTCCAATCAAGGTTTATAAAATAACATGAGAAGCAACATGAGACTTGGAACAATCATTTTCATTATCTATATGGAAGGCAAGAAGGATTACTACAATTTGTACTTGGTTTTTTAAGAATATATCAAATAAAGTTTTTGAGAAGCAAATATGGCTTGTTCCTTAGTATTTGGCACTTAGAATTTCCATAACACTTATAACCCCATCCTTACAATTTTTATAATTTCCATGATGAGACATTTGAATTTCCTTCCCCATATTTCTTGTTAATGATTATAACCTTAAAATGACTAGTATTGGTTTGTCATCATCATCTCAAAATGACCTGGTAGATGAAAATTTACCATGTCAATCATCATCGCTTCACACCATCTCATACATGACCCCTTCTACATATTATATGCATGAATTTTTGGCATGTCATCCTCTCTACCTATCCCATGAATGATTGTGACAACAGGTGAATAAAATACAATTTATAAGTAGAGGATAGTTTCTAGTTTTTCCTCCTCCATCCGCCCCATAGCTAGTGATTTCTCAATTTTCCACTTCCAACTTTCTATTCTCGAAATTCATTAGCAGCTAATTTTATCGATAGCCACACCACACTACATTAATGAACTCTACGTTGTTTGTTATTGTAAAGTCCAATAAAAAACAATGTTAATTGAGTTTAGTAGTGTATATAACAATTTCTTTGACTTCCAGGTGTGTTGTGACTATTAGTAGAATTAACTACCAAAATCAATTTCCAAAATAAAATGTTGGAAGAGAAAAAATAGGCAATCACTGGATATGGAGTGGGTGGAGGACAAACTTATAGTGATCCCTTCCTTATCAAATTTCCTTTATTCACCTAATGTCACAATAAATCATGGTCTAGGTAGAGGGGATGAATTCAATCATATAATGTGTAGAAGGGTCATATGTAGATGGTGTGAAACGATGATTACAAACATGGTAATTTTTCATCTACTAGGTCATTTTGAGATTATGATTACAAACCAGTGCTAGCCAATTAAAGGTTATAATCATTGGTGCCTAATGTGGGGTGGAAAATTTAAATCAAGTTTGTATCAAAGTACAATTTAGCTCATTTTAGTCAAGGTTAGTTAAAAGAATTAGCTATTGGTTTCTGCCTTCAATTTCCTCTGAAAATGAATGTGTACGTGCTTTTGAGAGACATTAGAGGAATAAGGTCCAAATTTTTGATGAAAATGTGTTATGAAAGTAAACGGTTTTAAAGGCAAGCATGTACAAGGCATAGTTGATCCAAATGTTCTTCAAGAAGGGCCTAATTATTTGGGTCTTGGTTATGGAAAACATGGAAAATGCTCCAAAGCCAAGGAGGCACATGAAGCTGTTCCAAGAAGGAATTTTATTTCGTGTTCATTACCTCAAGCTCGTGAAGTTTGTGTTCATGATGAATGGAACATGTACATAGTTTACCTTAGAGTTGTGTTTTACGGATATTAAAATGAAGAACTTCTATTTAGATCCATTCCAGAGACTGACTGCAGGGGCATTTACTAGATATGTCACCTTTCATAAAAGATGAGATCCAGAGGCTACCTAGCCCTTTACAGACTCTGCCTATAGAAATTGTAGAAGTAAACACTAGAGGCATTAACAATATCAAAGAACGTTTTCATGCTCATACATGGGAATGTGTCTCTTTCCCTACGCAAAAAAATAGATCTTGAGGTAGTTAATCTTCATAGACATGTCATCAAGCAAGTCAATGTGATCATCCCTCCTTCCCTCCCTTGTAAAATATTTATGTTTTGCGGGTCAGAAAGCCAAAATATGGAGACAATTATCACCAAATCCAACGTACGATTATGCATGATGGAGAATCTCTAGCGCTTTCCCTTGTTAATATATTTAATAATCTCAATATTTATTTAAAAGTATCAATAGTATTTCAACGACATCACATTGTTCAAATCTCATGGTCGAAATACTATTGATACTTTTAAATAAATATTGATATTATTAAATATATTAACAAGGGAAAGCGCTAGAGATTTTAATGCGTATTATAGAGTGAAAAAACTGAAAGAATCAACTTGTAGGGGCATTTTCATGGGGGGTGGAGAATTCAGGTCTAAAACCTTTTGGAGTCATTTTGAGGTATTAAATGACATTTCTGGGAGTCAAACAATTATATAATTTAAGTTGAAGGCCCATGAGATAAATATGACTTCTATGTGACATTTGTAAATTAAATCATCTATTTGTTGTGTTATATGAACATAATTGGTACGCATATCTAAAGAGTCCAAATGCTCATTCAAGACCATATGTAATCCTCATCTAACTTAGCCGGGGATTTGCAATACTATATTTGAGTTGGCTAGCTCCATTTCAAGATATTATGGTTATCCAAGAGGGGATATAAAAAATGAAAAGAAGGATGTTGTTGTAGGTTATCCAAGTCGAACATAGAACCAGTGGAGAAACCTAAGGAAAACCTATGTTTCCAGGTCGAACCTTTGTAGAGGTTCCAATACCTGAGAGTAAAATCCAATTTGGGGCTATTAAATTCTAACTGTATTGGTAATTGTGCTAGGGGGGAGAAATAGGATGCAATTTCCTCTTCTCACGATTGGGAGTCTTGTTTTTCATGTGGATTCAACCAAACATATTGTACATATTAAACGAGGACATAATTATTACACATTTTTAATTTACATTCAAATGCTTCTATGTGACATTTGTATTGGATCATCTATTTGTTGTGTTATATGAACATAATTGGTACGCATATCTAATTTACATTACTTTAATATGTCATGCTTCTTTAATTTATCTTTTATAGATGACCGAAGCATCCCTTTTTAATCTATCCCTTTTGACTTCGGATATGTGGGCAATATTCATCTGCATATTTTTCTATCATAAAGCAGTGAGTAAAATTGTATTCCATTTGTGTCAACATTAAGGTTAAGCACATGGATTAAAGTTTTATATATTATATGAATACGCTATGTATTACATATGGTCTTGAATGAGATTTTGGACTCTTTAGATATATATCTAAAGAGTCCAAATTCTCATTCAAGACCATATGGAATCCTCATCTAACTTAGCCAGGGATTTGCAATACTGTATTTGAGTTGGCTAGCTCCATTTCAAGATATTATGGTTATCCAAGAGGGGATATAAAAAATGAAAAGAAAGATATTGAACTATAGGTTATCCAAGTTGGACATAGAACCAGTGGAGAAACCTGAGGAAAAACTATGTTTTCAGGTCGAACCTTTGTAGAGGTTCCAGTACCTGAGAGTAAAATCCAGTTTGGGGCTGTTAAATTCTAACTGTACTGGTAATTGTGCTAGGGGGGAGAAATAGGATGTAATTTCCTCATCAAATTCACCTAGGACTAAAACCATTATTTTCAAATTTGAAATAGATCATGGTGTGTTGTTTCAATGCCTGAATCTGAAATCAAATTAAATCTATATTAATTAATTTAATAGTTTAAATTCCTATTTGTGGTGTGCCAAATAGAAATATTCAAAGCGAAATTTACAACTTACAAATATTACTCAAATATATCACAAAAGGAAATAGAATAACAAACATAATGGACAATATGAACCAAAGTATTATACCTTTATTGATATGGGTGGATTCTTAATTACAAACATTTGATTAAAATATGTTGAAGCTTTGGGGGAACTTTAATGAAACACTTTGTGGACAATATCAAAAGAGTTAAGAAAGTGGCTACTAACTAGTCTAAAAAGAAGGCAACAGAAAATAAAAAGGATCTTTTAGAAGTAGAAGAATTCAGAATTCATTTCTAGGCTTTTTGAAAATAATGTAAATGCAATTTTTACTGAAAAAGACTTGCAGTCTTTGAAAATTTTGGAGGGGAGAAAGCAAGCATTATTAGAAAAGGAAACAGTTTAATGAAGACTTCAAAGTAGAGCCATCTAGTTCGCTGAAGGTGATAACACCACTAATTTTTCGAGAAACAATAAGAAATGTTCTTGGCATGTTTTCCTGGAATGTTCTTTCTTTCAAAATGTTTGGAATATGTAAAACTTGTATTAGGTCATTCAATATTGGTCTAGTTCAAATCTGGAGGTGACCTAGCATTTGTGGAAATCATCTAAAGACCTGTAGGTCTTCAGAAGCTCTTCCGATGGGGGATTTTGACTCGCTAAGGAGAAGGTTTCCTTTCAAAAGAAAGATGTGATCCTTCACGCACTAACAATTTCTTAGCCATTTGCTTCAAGGAAAAGAGTCTAATGCCCCAGTATTAATCCAAATCCATGGAGTTACTTTAGTTAAAGTGCATCAATTGCGAATGGCCATAAAAAAGGGGGTCAAATTATTTTATTTTTATCTTCAAATCACCTGCAAAAATCGACCACTATTTACAAACGAAAAAGAGATTTCACAAATTCACATTTTTGGAAACTCAAAGTTTACAATCAACTGGCTATACAGGGGAAAAGGGAAAAGAAAAGAATCAAGACAAAGAATTTATCTAAAATTGACATGCATCTGGAAAAGGATATTTGAACAATGTTTGAACGATAGTTGAAGAGGAGGAGATAAAGAAGGATATGAGCCAAAGAACAATGGACATATTGAAGGAGTTTCAATAGTGCATGCTACAAGTTTATCCCTCCATAAAGTAATGATAATGATCAATCGAAAGCCATGGAGTTTTACTTTGATTATGCATCAATTCAAATGACCTTAAAAATAGGGGCCAAATTATTTTATTTCTATAAAAGAATTTAGACATATAGAAAAGGATATTTGAACTATAGTTGAAGAGAGAGACATAGGGAAGGATATTTGAACCATAGTTGAAGAGAAGAACAATAGACATATTCAAATTTTTGGAAACTCAAATTTTACAAGCAACTAGCTATTCAGGGAAAAAAAAGGAAAAAGAATCAAGACAAAGAATTTAGAAGTTGGCATTTATGTAGAAAAGGATATTTGAACGATAGGAATTTAGAAGTTGGCATCCATGTAGAAAAAGATATTTGAACTATGGTTGAAGAGAAAGATATTTGAACTATAGAAAAAGATATTTGAACTATGGTTAAAGACAAAGATATTTGAACTATAGATGAAGAGGAGGACGAATTTAGAAGTTGGCATCATTGTAGAAAAAGATATTTGAACTATATTTGAAGAGAAGGGTAAGGATATTTGAACTATATTTGAAGAGAAGGGTAAGGATATTTGAACTATAGTTGAAGAGGACATAGAGAAGGATATTTGAACTATAGTTGAAGAGAAGGACATAGTGAAGGATAGTGAAGAATACTATTAGAAACCTTCACAATATATTGCTCTTAAAAAGTTACATATTACATTAGAAACCATGATACCATGCTGATTAATCTATTTTATAAAGAAAATATGTCTATAATCATATTACAATGAAAACCATAATTGTTCATTGCTCTTCGAAAGTCAAAACATAGTATTAGATACCATGATGATATAACTAGTATTAAAAAGGTATAGTAAGTTAAGCACCGAGCTTACTATGCAAACATTTGAAATATCCCTGAAAATATGTTTATATTTGGGACTGTTTTCATACCTACTGGCTGGCATGTATCTGATTGTATTAGTTTTTTGGACTGATATAAAGTGTTCTAATATAAAGTGTTCTATTCCTCATCAAACATCAAATAAAAATCTAAAAATTAAATAACTATATAATTTATACCATTAAAAGCATTTTTTTTTCCTTGTAAGTTTTCACTAGTGATTATTATATTGTCTTTTATACAGATTTGAGTTAAATCGACCACTTCTTTCGATCAAATCTGCCATGGATAGGGTGAAGCTATTAATAAATCACATCAACCTAAAAAAAGGGTCCAACGAGGGAACGAAAAAAATGGACTTTAACCTGCATGATTTTCTGGAGCATGCCCTAAAACAAGTAGACCCAGAATTATGTGAACTACTGTCCAATGGTTATAAGGGTCTGCTCAAGCTTTCAAGTACTTTGGAGGAGAAAGCGAAGCAATATGAAGCAGAAACACAAGATAAAAGGAAGAAATTGGAAGATCTTTCTATAATGTGAGTATTTATTTATGTTTAAACAATCTCATTTTGTTAGTGTTATTCATTAGTCAAGCAATTGATTTTGTTTAAGCATTACTTTAGTAAATTCATTTTGTTAGCTTGATTTTTAAAGCGAAAAACTCAACTCAACAGAACGACTAGTAAATACTTATTATATAGGATTATGTTAAATATGCGGATTTCCAGTTGCATCAAACAACACAATAAAAGGGATAGAGGAAACACGGAAAAGTTTTTCTCAGGTAAATAATTTTTTTTATTTAATGACTTTTGATGGAGATATATTTTTTATTATTAAAATATTGATATGTTTATTTGATTTGGCAGATAATGAGATTTCTCAAATAAAGGAAATATACAGAGAGGATGGAGAGAAGATTGTTGAGGACCTGAGGAAGGACGTTTTCAAAACGTCCAGAAGAATCTCAAAAAGATTTTCGAGGGATGCAACAAAAATTCAAAAATAATTGAAGATCACCGATTAAGAATATATAACTTTTTGTAAACTTGAATGCAATTGCAATTATAAAACTATTAACCTGAAATTGCTTTGCAAATTATGAGTCTCTTAACCAGAAAAAAATGGGATGTGATTGTGAACTGCCAAAGGTAATAAACTACTTCAACGCAAATGGAACCTCTAAACCGTGAAAAACCTTTCGGTTGATTCATCCCTACTAAAAAATGCAAGTATAATATTTAGATAGAAAAATCCTAAAACAGAAATTTAAAATATATATATATATATATATATATATATATATGTATGTATGTATGTATGTATGTATGTATGTATGTATGTATGTATGTATGTATTAATTTCACAGCACTTTACATAGTTTTTTCACTTCCAAGAGGTTTCCCATCACTCTGTTATTTCAGGGAGAAAATGATATCATTTTAATGGAAGAGTGTGGCTGATTCTACATACTACATACTGATTTTAGGGACGGCGGACGTAACAAAATACCCGGCAGATTTTCACGATGGCTGACGTAACTACGACCAGCAACAACTTGACCAACGCGGCAATCAGAAACACAGCAACAACTCGACCAACGCAGCAATAAAAAACAGAGCAGCAAAAATCGCGCCAACAATGAAAACAGTAACCTTACAGCTTTCGCCGGCGATTTATTTATAGAAAATAGTTCGGCCGAAAGTAAAAGTTCGGCCGAACTCCTGTTGCCGGTTTTCCAAACCTCCGGCAAAAATTCTGTTTGTTGCGCCGTCACTGTGCCGTCAATCTAAACAAACTCAAAATTTCAGTCGAACTTTCTAAGAAATTTCGGTCGAACTATTATATAGTTCGGCCGAACTGTTGCCGAAAAAAATTTTCTGCCCCCGATTCTCACAAAAGTGTAACCCAACTTCACGTTTCCGCCCCATCGCGTCCTTAGAATGTTGTCAATCTATAATGCCTACATGTTCTCCATAGGTCTTGTACTCCAACTATACTCCAGAGGTATTGTGTTATATAACAACATTATGGGATGTGACATATATCGCTTATATTATTAATTCTTATGGATCCTTGCTCTAGCTCCACTCCAATGTTTGCTTCAGCGTCCGCGAAATGATTGTTGGCTCTTTCAACATGGAAAATTTTGAATTTTTCAAATTTTCTAAGGAGATACATTATCCTTATGAATATTGTAGAGGTTTCAAACTCGATGTTGTTCTCATGTTTGGTAAGTTTCAGAAATTTTTGGATAACCACCATTGAATCACCAACAATGGTTAGATTCCTGATGTCTTTGGAGACACTGATTTTCAAACCTTTCTAGAGAGAGAACACTTCGACTTGGTGGTTCGTGGCTTTGCCGATGCCCCATATGAACTTTAATTCCGTCTTTTCTTTGAGGTTTAAAAGCACCTCTCCCGCTCCAGCGTCCCCGGAATTTGGGTGGTCATATTTTATGGCTTGAGTTGTTGATTTATGAAATCTTTGAAATCTAATTTTGAGCAAAATATGCATACATTTGGAACTTATGACTAGGTTGTAGTAAGATTAAGATTTGCAACCCCGAGTAAATGGATTGTATAGATAAAAAAAAAAATTTAGACATAAGCTAACAATAAGACATGAATATGCATATCAACTACATTACAAGTTAGGGAATGCTGTAGTTGTTAAGCATTAATCCATTTAATTAATTGTTTAGGGAATGTCGTAGTTGTCAAGCATTACTCCATTTAATTAATTTTATGTGAGCCTATGATCTAATTGGTAATATTCATTTACACTCAACAAAGCATATGCTTTAAGGTGGAATATTTAGCCTTGTTAAGGTGGAATATTTAACCTTGTTAATGAAGACATGATTTTGCGTGACACAATTTGATCCCAATATTAGGAATCTAATTTTGCATCCATTTCTATGGCTTTATATTATTACTCACACGTTATTTTCTCTGGTTTATTTTATGATGAAAAAAATCTAATTTTATTTTCCTTTAATGTAAAATTGACAAATTGTGTTGGAGAGCCACGTATTCTGGTAGGTGATTGGTATTTGCTTTAATTGCCAACATCATTCGAGATCAAGAAGAAAGTTGTATGCTAGAAAAGGGCCAAAACTTTATGGAAAGGAAACATCTTTTGGGTCTCAGGAAAAGCCTTCCCATCGCTGTACACATGTTTCAATGCCCCAGAGAAAATAGTTGGTGGATTTGTACTATGAAAGTGCATTTTATATACGTGTAAAAGATGATGCTTTCTCTTAATATACAGTTTTTAAAAACTATAATGCAATTTTATTTTTTTTGTCAGCCAAAATTCATCCATTATATTATTAAAAAGGTGCAATTTACATTCCAATTATTTTGGGCTCTCCTGGCTCCACTCCAGACGACAACCTTGAGAGACTGACCAGACTAGAGACAAACTAAGAGCACAGTTTCGACCCCCGCACATAAACTAAATTCATACATCAAGAAATAATGAACCCGAACACTTACTCTAACACCGTCACGAGTGTAGCGCTCTTGGTGATGGACTGGAAAAACAATTCCAAGTATACCTACAACAATATTCACCACAACAGCTAGTCTTCCATGAAGACAACCCCAACTCAATTCTCCCAGATCCCGAACAAGCTTGTCAAGAAATAAATTTCCCACCTTCCTTGCACCACCAACATAACCCACACCCAGGATGCCTGAACCAGAGGGCTTGTACCAGTAGCAGTCTTGTGCATTGTCCTTCTCAGATACTCCCTTCACCGTCTTGGGCGATACCATTATTTCCCAGGCTATAGCCTCATTAATGCAGTTGGGAAGTATATGCCCACCATTAGATTTAATCAAATTTAAATCTAACGGTGGGTATATATATACTACCCAACCGCATTAATGAGGCTATAACGTGGAAAATATGTATCCCACATTATGATCTTGGCTAGTGGGAGCTAGGTCCCGTACCACTCTTTCGTCCACCCCCATCGGGGTAACTATAATGCAAAACTAATCCTATGTTTATTTTAAATTCTAATAGTTCTTTCCGGTTTTAATATACATCATGGAATTTGAAATATTGTAATGATACTTTCCATATAGTGTATACCTTAAGAACCTCTTTAATCCTTGTTATCCGCAGTGAACCAAATAACTCAGGTTCAAAGGCTGAGTATTTGCCAAGGAACT